>VDFB02358134.1:19931164-20295176 GCA_007258455.2 Sequoia sempervirens | reverse complement strand
GAAAATTCTAGGATGCACTTTAACTAATGCAAGATGCAATGCAAATGAAACCTAGGATGAAATTTAAAATCACAAAGGAAGAATGCTTAGCAAGATACAGGTTCACAAAAATGTAAATGATGATTTTGGTTTGACCCCTCACAATGCTTTGCTCCTCCTAAGGTTTTTCACCTAAAAGGAGAAAGGGGATTGGATGAGGGACCAAAATGCAAGGGTTTACATTCAAGAATAATGTTAATGAGATGTATTAAGATTAATTAAGATTCACTACTGTTCTAATCTGAAATTGAAATGATTTAATGATGTGAAGTCTAAGAAAACTAGCTTGTTTGAAAACACGGTGTGATATGTAGAAAAACTAAACTAATAGAATAAAAAATAAATGAAGAGGTAAAATAGGAAATATGCACCTAGAAATTGAATAAGAACAAAAATAAATGAAGAGGTAAAATAGGAACTATGCACCTAGAAATTGAAGAAGAACAAATTGAAGGTTTCAGGAGCCACTGAAATCCTAGAAATTGACTTTTGAGGCAACTGGGACAATTAGGCCAATCTAGGCAATTAGTCCTAGAATAGGGAATTTGCCAAAAATCTATTTCTGCTAAAAGGGTGTCGAAATCTATA
Source organism: Sequoia sempervirens (assembly GCA_007258455.2). Classification (NCBI taxonomy): domain Eukaryota; kingdom Viridiplantae; phylum Streptophyta; class Pinopsida; order Cupressales; family Cupressaceae; genus Sequoia; species Sequoia sempervirens. The sequence continues at coordinate 20,294,549 of VDFB02358134.1, read as the reverse complement.
AAATTTTATGAAAAAGAAATGCAGTAGGACTAATTTTCCCCTATGGGAAACTTATTCCACTTTGTATTTTTTTCAAATCCGAAAGTGGAAACGAAAGCCCACAACCTACACTCTACTCTTTTATGGAAATCTAGATCTAGATCTTCAAAAAATTCTAAAAAATAGAAGATAAATTGGTTTGTAATGGGGGGTTTTCCTTGGTCAAACCCCTAGTTGGTATTTAAACTTTTTAGAAAATTAAACTTTCATAAACCCAAGCCTTAATCATGTTTAAGACTAGGAATGCCTGAAAATGAGATAAAACCCTATTTGAATCTGCTAGAATGAGGTGAATTAATGGCACTTGAGAGATGCAAGACTTGAATGCAAGAAACTCAACAACTCTTCAAATGAATGTAAATGATATGTAAATTTGATGCAAACCTTAAGTCTAAAGATAAAAAGAACATGGAAGATGGAATCACTTCAAAAGCAAGTCATGAGGTGTGATTTCATGGCTAGTGCATCTCCTCAACTTAGTTTTCTCCATGATTCACCATAGGATCCATGATAAATCCTTTTCAATGTGATATCTTGAAGAAAAATTGAGCTTTTAGACCTAAAAAACCCTATTTTTCTGCCCTAAACCTTCAACTTTGTTCTAAAATGCTATTAATCTTCTTCTGTAAGATACTTTTTCTCTTGAATTTTGAAGAAGCATTGAAGAAGTATTGAGAGGATTTACATGCTAAGTGTGCTTGAAATTTTATGTTTGAATGTAACTTGGTCATTTTAGATTTATTTTCTTAGTTTTCAAAGTCCATTTTGGAGTTTTTGAATAATTTTTCTTAACCTTGGTTTGATTCCACACTCCCCCCAAAAAAATTAATTTACATAGATTTTGAGTCCAACTCGAAGTCAAATTTGATTGTTTTATGCAAACTACTAGTGGATTCCAAAGTCAGGATATCAAAGTCACAACACTCCCCTCAATACTTCTTCAAACTCTTGGAACTAGTATCTAAAAATTGTTTCAAATATTCTAGAGTCTATAGAATCTATTCAATATCCTTTTGGGGAGACTTCTAAAGTGAAATATGTGAGATGAACACTAGCAACATCATTGTTATGTTAGCCACTAGCTATCATTACTAAACATGCTTCCCCTCTTCTAGCTAGGTAGTAGAGGTCTCATAGTGTATTAGGTGATCTAGAAGAGGTAGAATATAAGCCAAAAAAATGAAGATATATCCAACTTAAATTTTTCATAAGAATTTTTGAACCAAGTGATGCTCTTTTGTAGAATAGTTATTCCACTATAGATGAGCTAGATAACAAAGTTATTATCTTAAAAAAGAAATTTTGAACTGCATCTCCTATAGATTTTGATGTTTGACAAACCTCCCATAAAACTATTCCATTCAAGATGCTCAATTATATTTTACAATTTTGGACATTCATTGTTTACAAGAGATTAAGATTTCTATTTTTCTACTTTCTACAACTTTTCATATCATTTGGAATTCTATTTATTTTTTTGTGGAGTAACCATGGAGTTATTTAGGTTAGTTTTGTCACCTTCCTTTCTCCTATTTTCATTAACACTTAAAGCGCTATAGAGAATAAATTGATATGATTAATAATCATACCTTTGGAGTTATTAACTTTTATGCTTTGTATGATATTAATAGATCTACCATATAAAGATGAATTTATAATTCAATGCTTTCCCCCAGTTGGATATTTTGTGTAGGGATTTGAATATGATTTAAATGTCCTATGATAAATTTGTGGCCTTGCCAATGCAATTGATAGTTGATGGAAGATAGGATTGTTTCTCCATGTGCAAAAAGTTGGGACATTTTGATTCTGATATTCGTCACTTCAAAGATCATATGATGTGGTAGACTTAGACTAATATTATATCAAGGCATAATATAATACTCAAGAATCTTTATTGTGCTATGATGTCAACACAATCAATTTTCTCCTATGTAAGATATTATTCACTATCAGTAGATTCTTTGTCAATAATTGTAATTTTAGTTAAATTTCTAATACAATTTTGTATTGAGTAGAGATTTTCTAATACAAAGGCCATCAAGACTCAATTATCTCTAAATATTTAAATTCCTATTGATATGGATAGGTCTTCTGACATTCAATATGTTTTGAATTTGGAGCCATGTCCCATACATGAGACTATATGTATAGAAAAGTGGAATGATGTAATCACCTATACTTCCTATTTTATTTATACATATGTGCATTAGTTGTCCCCTTTTTACTACTAGTCATACAAGACCACCACTTTGGAGCTCTACCAAGCCATGACTACTTTAGAAATGTATAATTTTAATCTAGTTGCTCAACTTAGAGTTGTTAAGCACTACCATTAGAACTAGGTTACACATGCCAAAACTATGCATGTAGCTCAACATAAATCTCAACTCACTTGGATTAATATTGGAGAAATTGTATCAAAAGAATTATTCTAGGATTTGTAGGCTCATGACCAACCCAGACCATTGCCAAAATCAAGGAAGAATAATGACTCTGTAGTGAGATTCTTGACATTATTCAAGCCTTTGTTTAACACTATGAGAATATTTTTTACTGCTAAAGATTACACTATGGCTAAGGTTCCTCCCTTAAATTAGCTCCTAGTTTCTCAACTTAGAGTTGTTAAGCTCTACCATTAGAACTAGCTTACACATGCTCAAACTATGCATTTAGCTCAAAATAAATCTCAACTCAGTTGGATTAATATTGGAGAAAATGTCTCAAAAGAATTATTCTAGGATTTGTAGGCTCATGACCACCCCAAACCATTGGGAAAATCAAAGAAGAATAACAACTCTGTAGTGTGCTTCTTGACATTATTCAAGCCTATGTTTAACACTATGAGAATATTCTTTACTGCTAAAGATTACACTATGGATAAGGTTCCTCCCTTATATTAGCTCCTAAATGTGGTTTTTTTTCATGTTGCCAATTAACAATGTATTCTTTGTGATCATATTCTCACCAGAGATTATTTGTGGGAGGTCATCTCTATATTGTCTAATGATAAACCTTCTAGTTTGGATGTATTTTTTTGTGAATTCTATAAATAATTTTGTGGAATAGTGGGTGGTGATATTTATAAGGTCTAGATATTTAGGCCTATAAAATTAAAACCCTAGGAAATTTCATTAACAAAGGGAATATCAAATTCATCACTAAAGTTGGAGACCCTAAAAAAATTTATGACTAGCATCCTATCTCTTTATTGAATGACTCATATAATATTATTTTCAAAGCTTTGGCTCTTAATATTTGGCCTCTTCTTTCATAGATCACTTTCCTTGAACAAACTAGTTTCATTGAAAATTTAGATTTATCATAAAAAATATATTCTTTGGGAAGGAATGGAATGGGTCCAACATTCTAAAAACTCTACCATTTTCTATCAAAATTGATTTTACCAATGCAACTATGCAGTGAGTGTCATTTTATTCATATCATGCTTCAAGCACTTGGATTTCATCCTAAAATTATTCACTCTATGTAGATATTCATTGTTAATTTTTGTCTATATTATCATTAATGGTTAGCAATCTGAGCCATTTGGACTTATAAATCTGTTGATCAATGTTTTCCTCTTTCTCTAGCTCTTTATGTGCCTCTAGGAGAGGTATTTGACTATTATTGGCTCATGCAGGTTTTTAGTCCCTAGTAAATGGAATTTCCCTTCCTCAATCTCCTCATTCTCCCATATAGTTCATTGATGGCCATTTACTAATGATTCATTCTTTATACTTATTAAAGATGAATAAAATCTAATGATGGCTATTTAATGCATTGGTACTTTCGTGTAAGCCTTATGCAATATAAAAATATCTAGTTCCATAGGCAATATTTTCTTTCTAATCTAGGATAGCTAGACTATTTTAGCTACAAATTGATTAATCATGAGAAATTATTTCATTTTCCTAGAATTTAATTTTCTTTTCAAGCTTCTCATGTTTTCATTTAGTGAGCTATTATTGCTAGTATTAAGAAAAAAATGAATTACAAGATCACCAAACCTCTTTCTTTGGTTAGAAAATTCAAGATTTATCATGAGTGTTAGTTTCTACTCATTTTTATTATTTCTCATGTTTGGTTCCCTCAATATTCTCTCACTTAAAAATAAAAAATTACTTAGAGACTTTCTCTAGGTTCTTAGTGATGGGAAACAATGATTTCATCATTTTTTTGGAATTATTCTATCTTCCCCATAATGTTTGTGGCTTGGGATTGATTTAAATATACTATCAAGGTATTGCACTTTTTTCAAATGGATTCTCAATGTTTTTTAGGGAAATGAAACCTAGATAATTCTCATCAAGAATTACATCAATCTAGGAGTTTCTTCTAGATCATTGATAGGATGGAAGTTTGTGTTGTGCCTTGTACAAATTCCCCATTGAAGATGAGGACCCCACCTTTGTCTCTTTTTATTTTATTCTTTTTGGTCTTGTACCCAATTTTAGTTTTTTGAATTGTGTTTTTACCTTAGGAGATTTGAAGATCTTGATCTCCGAGTTGTCTCAGAGGTCAAATTAGAGTTTTTCATCATTAATATTTTGGGCCATTTGGGGAGGTTAGAATTCATTTTTTTAAATGCATTAGGGGGTTCAAAAGTTTTTAGGTTCATTTGGATGGGCCATGTTTTCGGAAAACACTTTCAATCATCCAAAAGTCCTCAACATGTTTCAAATTCATACAAATATTTGTTTATTGTGAAATTTTTACTACCATAAGGATATATCTGTCACCCTTAGGTTTTCCTACAATGACCTTGTCCCTATCAAATTTTTACAATTATTCAAACCCATGAGTTATTAAGTATGAGTGGGCATCATCCTATTAAGTACAAGGAAGCATTAATGGTGAGGGTTGATAGGGGTATATATTTTTTAGTTGAGAATTTAATGCTCAATTTAATCAATTGTAAGTTGAGTATGAATTTTTTGAGTGAATTTCTATAACTTGTGGGGTGTGCTTGTTGTTAAGGTGATCATTTAAAAAGTTTCATAGTTCTTCATCACCTTTTAATAAGGCACCTTTTTTCCTTAACTCTAATTATTTATTTGTAAGGAAATGATAAATTTGAATATCAGTGTTAGCCTAAGGTTTGATTATGATTAAATGCATTTTGAATTTTAAGACTTAAATTAATGTTAGCCATAAATGATGCAAAATTTGAAGTAAATATCAATGTTGACTTAGAGATGTTTTGATTAGGTATAAATTTAGATGTTAGAATCATTGAACATTTTCCCTAGGTCCACTTTGTAGATAATGCCCTAGGTTATACTCTTCCATGATAGACCAGGCTTTAAGTCCCATGAATTCAATTAGGTACATGTGACTTGTCTTTATCGTTGTCTATGTTGTTTTCCCGTAATTCATGTATCCATCAATTTTTTTCAAAAAAAGGTCTTTAGCATTTGCAATATTCATAATCCTTGGCAAAATTTTCATTACAAAAAATTTCTTGTCATTTGCAATAATTAGAATCCACTTCCCACCTAAGGTCCGCTACCATTGCATTTTTTCTACAATTACTTATCATCCTAACATTCTATCCTTAGTGAGGTAATTTTAAGTTCACTATAAGATTGGGATCATGATCGATATTTGTCATGTTCTTATGGTATTTTCTGCAATGGTATTAAGCCCTTGATTTTTTGCAACATATTAAAAGGATTAAAAATAGTGTTGTCCACACACACTAGGATCCTCCATAGTGTCGTATGCATATCGAGTCTCCACAATTGGTTAACTCATAAAATATATGTTGCAAGTATAATTTCAAAAAGATTGTTTGGGTGGTATTTTCCATTTATTCATATATGAATGATTTTTTTGCAGGCCTTGTTACCCTAAAATATCTACAATGGCTTGGTAAGTAATAAAAGCGAATATTTTGACTAAATTTTGGATGTAGTTTCAATAATTAAACATGAGGGTTTAGATTACGAGTTTAAATGTTGAATTTTTTTTTCTTATGCAAATTATAACATGTGAGTATTATTAAAGTTTTTGAATAAGATATCTTTTTTTGTTTTAAAGAACATATTACATGGTATTTATTAAGGTTATTTTATGAAAATCTAATTGAAAATGATAGAAAAAATGAAGTAAGAATTCAAAGGGGTCTTCCTTGAGACTAAGATCACTTTTAGATGGATTTTTTTTAGACACAAATCTAGGGAATGTAGATATGGAAGATTTCAAAGAAAAAATGTTGGGAAGTAATTATACACCAAAGGCTATAAAATTAGTTGACAATGGGATTGCTCAAGCTAATGGCTTCCTCACTTCAGTTCAATGTCTAGACCTAATAATGGAATCCAAAGAACATTATTTTTCCAATTCAAGAAGTATAGTTTCTTCAAAAGGTAGGGTGTTAGTTGACCTATCAAGTGTTACCATAATAGAATATTTTGGTATTCTAGTCCATTCAACTATGACCATGGTAACAAAAGAATAGGAAAAACATGTATATGACCAAGGACCTGGGAAATGCTTGAAAATTATTAATGAGCATTGGATGAAGATGTTTAGGTCATCATTTCTTAAGATGCCTAAAAATCTCTATAGGAGTGATTTCATTTGAGAAATAAATGATTTGGTCACCCCCCTAAGAAAAATCATGGGTTTGGGATTAGCTTCTACCTTTGAAATCTAGATGTTTTAATCTTTTGAGGAGATTATAAACGGGGATAAGAAGATCCACTAGGTTTAGCTCATTAATGACAATATTCATCATCAATTCATGATGGTGAGGGGAAAAAAAATGTCATATGACTTCCTACATTGTATATGTTAGCAAGAAATTTTAGATATAGAGGTTTAACATGTATGGGCACAATTGGAAATGCTCCAAGGAAAATCAAGGTTTGTGATTCCTATACCCAACTTCAGTCATTAAATTCCCTAAATAACCACAAGAGGTTGAAAGAAACATTCACTATGCATATTATTAGAACATTACTAGGGGATTTGAACGTAATTCAGAGGATTGGTTATTTTTTAACCTTATTTCTAAAGTTTATATAATTGAGAATGGAGGGGTTTTTAGGAGCTTCTTACAAATTCCAAAAATATCCAATAAATAAACTAGTTTTGCTCGAAGTAACAAGGAAACTCTATACTTCAAATAAATTGTTGAATGGTATGCACATAGTTGGTGTTCCTTATCCCATCATAGTAGGCATAGGAGTGTATGCTTGTACAACTTACCATTTTGTCAAAATATTGGATGTATCATTATAATAGTTCCATCTTGTGATCCATCATATTAGGAAGCACTTTGATCCTTAAGACAAAATAAAAAGAATATTGATAGGAAATATAGGCATAAGATGGACATGGAAGATATATGGAAAAAATATTCTTATGTCTAGTGTACGAAATTGTATACCTTTACAATTTCACACTATGTTTGGGTACCTTAATTTATTTGACTTAATTAAGCTTCTAATTTTTCAAATTATGTATTTCAAAGCCTTATTCTTACTGTTTTCCAAAAGGGGACCCCACATTTAATATTTTAATTTTCGTGGAATATGAGCATCCTAGACTTATAGGCCAAGACCCATTCTCCCATGGGTGAATGGGTCCCCTTTAAGTGCCAAGACCCATTTTAAAATATGTTTTTGGTGGAATTTTAATTATCCAAATTCAAGTTGTAAGTGTCAAATTTTAGAATCTATTTTTTTTGGAAATTAGATAAACACCTATAAATATAGTCATTTTATCATTTGAAATCTAACTAGCAAGAAGCAATATTCTAACACACATAATCAAGTAAATATCATTGTCAAGAGAATTCAATAGCATTTATCCATCATTTGCAATAGCAATCAAGATCCTAACGTCATGTCCAAGTCTATGTGTGTTAATGTTGTCTTGTGAAGGCCAATATGCATTGTTGATCCTAAAGAATCCAAGGATTTCAAGTATCCAAATAAATCAAGTAAATCAAGATCCAATTCCATGGAGTGATGTTTTTGTCTTCAGTCCTATAAGGGAAGCCATTGAAGGTTAGTGAGTTGAAGAAATCATCGTTCATTCATCATTTCCTTCCCTTTGTCATTTATCTTGCTATCAAGGTTTAAATACCAAATTGGGGTTTGACTAAGGAAAGCCCCCATTCAAACAAACAAACAATTTTTTTCTCTCTTTGTGTATGTGCAAATTACAAGTTGAAGAAGGGTTGAAGAGATCTTAAAGGACAAATTTTAGATTATTGCACAAGTTTTCATCATTGTTGTCAAGTCACAAAAACTATGTTGCAAAATTTATTTTCATCACTCTGACACTAGTGGGACCTGTGTCAAACATAAGCTAAGATCCAACATTAGATGACTATTAAAAGTTTTTTTGGAAGCCTTAACTAGGACCCATTCACCCATGGGTGAACAAGTCCCTTAGTAGACCTCAAAAACAACTTCTCATGACAGGTACATGCCATCAGACCCTTCTCAAATTTTCCTACAAAGTATAATCTTTGTTTTTGTACTTTCAAAAATTTACATTTTATGTATTAGTTCTTATTATTCAATTAGTTTGAGTGCTTCAAATTATTTTAGTTTAGTTTTAGATATTTCCTATTTTCCTAAGGATTGAGATTTAGGTCTGATTGACTCACCATTGAATTTGAAAGTCAATCTTTACACCTTGTGATCTCTTTCCTAATGAAATCCCTAGAAAAAGGTCACCATTAAGACCCCTTAAGTTCTATACATATATATATTAGAACCCTTGGATATCCCTTTCCCAAAATTTCATTTTTGTGAACTCGACATTTTTCATCATACCTTTTCTGATTTAGAATTCTTTAAAACCTTAGATCTAGGTTTTGCATCATTGTTTTACATTCTTCATTTTGGGTTAGATCTTGCATATTTGCATCATTTAAAAATCATAAAAATCCAAAAATATTACATACATACTACATAATATCTTGCATTAGGGTTTGTTTTAGTCATATTTAGCTTAGAATTACATTCAAAATTGCATTAAAAAAATTGTCATTTTGTTCATACATTGTCATATAATTGTATTTACATTTCATCAAATTTCTAGAAAAAATGTTACTAAAAAATTTGTTTGTAGTTAGGAACGTTGAGCTTAATTATCAGGTTAAACATTCAAATTTTAATTTTTCGAACCCCTATACAAGGACTCATTCACCACTGGATGACCCTATCTTTGTACAAGTGTTGTTTCAAATTTGTGCGCACATCTCTATCTCTATTTGTTTAATTTTCTTGTACTTCTAGATCTCAATTTTAGTTTCAAAAATAGCGTATTTTTATAGATTTTTCATTTAGTTCAATTTGTGAAAGTACATTTTCTAAGATCAAAATTTACATTCAAAAGTAATCATTTTCAATTTTTTGCACCTTAATCAATCAAGTATTATATTTTAGATCTGAAAGTGGCATTAAAAAATTGTATTAAAATATCTATTCATACTTTCATTTGACAATTTTTTGTCATGGATATGTGTTTTAGTCAACTATGGGTCTCCTTGAAATATTTGGTTGATGTTTCAAGTTGTTTGTTTGGTGATGATGCAACTAAAAAAATCCATGAGTCTTCACCTCCACTGAATGTCCTTGTGATATAGACATCTTGGGTGAAGATGAAGATAGCATACAATAATTTATACAAAATTCATTGTCACCTTGAGAATAATACATCCTTTTATCCCTACTTGCAACAACCAACACCTCCTATCATCCCACCACTTGACATGTTCAACCTTTTGCATCCCAAAATTGAATCACAAAGTAAGCCACAACAACCAACAATGATGGAAATTATTCACAATAACAACATTGATACTCTTCTATCCTATGCCCATAAAGTTACTAACAAACCTATCAATTTATAAGAGTGTATGGTAAATGCTTTAGAATCTTAAGCAAAAAAGGATGTGACATAATGAATAAGCATGAGATCCATCAATTGTTGGAATAAAAACCATCAGAAGATACCAAGGGATTAGAATATCAAGATCCCCCCCCTCCACATCAACCAGTTGTCGAATCAAGTAAGAAACACAGGCCTTACAAAATCAATAAATTAAAGTTCCTTTATCCTATGTCCAAGAATGAAATTATTTTGCACACACTTCTCAACTAGGAACTTATTACACAACCACCAATTCGAGAAAACCAAAAGGGAAAAAGTACAAACATGTCTTATTGTGCATATCATAGAACTATTGGGCATCTATTGATGAGTGTCATGCCTTAAAGCAGATAATAGACAAACTTGATATTATCGATATAATTGACTAGCATGCACACACTTTTCTCCTTTCCATGTGATAGTTGTAGGATCATAGCATACTCACTATTACATGTCTTATACTTTATGAAAATCCTCTTTTCCCACATTGCAAGGAGCAGTTTATGAAAATATTTTAGGTATCCTTGTCCTAGTATGGCACTTGTCGTAGTCACTTGGGCTAGTTATCTTCCTTCCACATATGAAGAGAAATATTGGGATGCGTACGACATTCTTTAGGCTAGCTCACATGTGACATACTTTCTTTTCTTTCTATCCTTTGTGTTTGCTTGCATGTAATGTGCTCTTGTATTGTGTTGCTTGATGTGTCTTTATGTTTGTGAGTTTTCTTTGGATGACCCTTGTCACTTTGTTTGTGCAAGGATACAAAGGGAACTAATTTGTCATGCAATTCTTCTATTTATATCTCCATTCTTCTATCTATCATAAAAAATGTCTTTTCTTTTGTCTTGTGTCCTTTTGGGGACAATGCAAGGCATTGATACATTTAGGTCTCTTCCATGCTGAACCAAAATATTTTCTTTTATTTTTATCTTTATGTGGTAGTCCTCCTTTGTGTTAGTTGTTCCACAAAGTATTTAGGGAATGATGACAGTTCCAAGTTCTATTATATCACTATAGCAAAGACATGCACTAATCCCAAATTTGTGGATCCCTTATGTGTTATCTTTTCAGATTGCATGTGGGTGGAACCTCCTCTTTATGAAGCAACTTTATTTGGAAACATATCATTGGCATAGGAATTTCCAAGTAATCTCTCGTTGCCATTTTATCAATTGGAATTTATCATTTTTGACTTTAAAGTAATTGCTCATAGCATGGTTTTTAGAAATTCCATTAAAGTGGGGGCATACATTGGAATTATTTAATTTTAGAATTTGCACCTTATGAGATGAGTTTCATTTCCAATTTGACATTTTTCTCGACTTTGTTCATAGAATTTGAACTTAGTGTAGCGTTGCCACAATAATTTTATTTCATGAGTGTTTAGCATAATACAACTTGCTATCCTTATGTAGCAATTTTATTGCATAAGTGTTTAGTATAATGTAGTTTGCTAGCCTTGTGAAGCAATAATCATTTTATGGGTACACACCTTGTAGATCTAGTGTGTGTTTCTCATTTTTCCTTGGGGCTCACCTAGTTTATATTAGACTACACTAGCCCTTGTGAGCGTATCTTTTGGAAAAAAACTTAGGCTTGATCCATCCCTTTTTGATAAAAATCTAAGGCTTGATCCATCCTTTTTTCCTTATTACATTAGCTTTGACATTGTATGCTTGTGTATCTTGTCTTGTTGCACAGATCTTACACGCATGTGTGTCCCTTTGTACTTATGTTGTGTATCTTGTCTTGTTGCATAGATCTTACACGCATGTGTGTCCCTTTGTACTTATGTTGGTTTGTCATGGGATATTAGATCCTAGCAGCTTGATCACCCTCCTTGAACCTTTTTCATCCCATCTCTTTAGCATTTGTGCACTTGGACACCTCTTCACATATATTTATCTATTTTAGTGTGATTTTGAGCGTAAGTTCATACTCTCACTAGAGTGGGGGCTAAATTTAGTGTAGGAAATTGTATACCTTTACAATTTCACAATATGTTTGGGTCCCTTAGTTTATTGGACTTAATTAAACTTCTAATTTACCAAATTAAACATTCCAAAGCCTTATTCTTACTATTTTATGAAAGGCGAACCCACATTTAATAAATTCATTTAATATGTTAATTGCAATGAAATATGAGTTCGCTAGACTTATAGGCCAAGACACATTCACCCATGGGTAAATTGGTCCCCTTTAAGTGCCAAAATCCATTTTAAAATATGTTTTTGGTGGCATTTTGATGATTGAAATTAAAGTTGTAAGTGTCGGCTTTTGGAATCTATTTTTTGTGAAATTAGATAAACATCTATAAATACATAGTCATTTGATCATTTGAAATCTAAATAAAAAGAAGCAACATTCTAACATGTATGATCAAGAAAATATTGAGAAAATATTATTTTAAAGAGCATTCAAGAGAAGATTTATCAATCATTTCCAACAACAATCAAGATCCTAATATCATGTCCAAGTCTATGTGTTCGTGTAGTCTTATGAAGGCTAATAAGGATTTTTCATCCTAAAGCATCCAAGCATTTCAAGTATCCGAATCAATCAAGAAAATTAAGATCCAATTCCTTGGAGTGATTTGTTTGGTTTGAGTCCTCTAAGAGAAGCCACTAAAAGGTGGTGAGTTGTAGCAAGCATTGTTCATTCATCATTTCATTACCTATGTCATTTATCTTTCTATCAAGGTTTAATTACCAAAGTGGGGTTCGACTAAGGAAATCCCCCATTCCAACAAACAAAAGATTTTTTTTCTCTCTTTGTGTATGTGTAGATTATAGGTTGAAGAGATCTTAAAGGAGCAATTTTTCATTATTGCATAAATTTTCATCATTTTTGTCAAGTCATGGAAAATAAGTTGTAGAATTTATTTTCATTACTCTAGTAGTGGGGCCTATGTGAAACAAAATCTAACATCCATCATCAGAGGACTATTGAAAGTTGTTTTGGAATCCCTAACTAGGACCCATTTCCTCATGGATGAACCAATCCCTTAGCAGACCAAAAAAATAGCTTTTGGTGATAGGTACATGCCATCAAACCCTTCTTAGATCTACTTGCAAGATGTCATTTTTGTGTTTTAACTTTCGATAATTTTCATTTTATGTATTAGGTATTATTGTTCAATTAGTTTGAGTGCTCAAAATCATTTTAGTTTAGTTTCAGGCCTTTCCTATTGTCCTAAGGATTGAGATTCAGGTCTGATTAACTCAACATTGAAGTAGAAATTCAATCTTTACACCTTGTGATCTCTTTCCTAATGAAATCCCCAAGAAAAGCTCACTGTTGAGATCCCTTAAGCTCTATACATACATAGATACATAGATACATAGATACATATATATATATATAGGGATCCCTTTCCACACATTTTATAATGAACAAGAGGTTGGAAAGAGGTATTTCTCTATATTTCTATTGGAATGCATTAGAAAGTTTTAAATAGTGATGGTACCTAATCAAGTAGAATATAATGGAGAAATAGCTCATGAAGGAGAATACAAAGAAATATTTGACGATTCCACCCCATTTCCTGATTGGTCAGATGAAGAAGTTATAGATCTTAGAGAAATAATGAGACTAGTACAAATATTCACCAAAGGGTGGGTAGAGATCCAAACTTATGATTTGATGGAAAAGGGTATTGAACTGACATTTGACTTGATGGAAGAAGAATATATATCCTCTAATGAAGAGAATTCCAAGGATAAGGATGAAAATCCATAGCAAGTTAAAGGAGATATGGTATTCACTTCTTCACAATAAAAATATGTAGATAAGAGCAAGAAGAAAGGTAAGGAGAGAGACAACCAATACCTGGGGTAGGAGTATACAAGAGAAACACTAATTATATAAAGGACACTAGAAGGAAACTGCTTAAGGATAGAGAAAATACTAAGAAGAGTGTTCCTCCTAAGAAAATACTATATCCTCTCCACCTCATGATAACATTCTTCCCTCTTTGACTTCTCATGCTAGTTCATATTCCCCTAAGTCCACACCACCACCTACCACTTCCACTCTTTCCACCACATAAGAAACTATTTGTATTATCATGCCACTTCATCTAACTTAGATATTCCTATACTTATTTCTACCACCTTTATTTCACCTATTACCATTAATTCTTCCCAAAATGCTTCACCTCCATCCCAAGCCCTCTCACATTGAACCAACTTACCACAATATACTTTTTATCAATACCGAGTGCACCCTAGAGAGAGTGAGATGTTGAATCTCTCAATTTATAACATGGAAACATCTCTAGGCATGTGAGTTTCCTTTAGACTAGGATAAATATCTAGAAAGGGATGGTTCCCTTAGCTTATCACTTGATCTAGCTTAAAGTATTCTTGTTTTACTGAGGAAAGGGGGACAAAATGATATTTAACATTTGAACCTAGATCTTATAGAGGTGATGCACCAAATTGTTAATAAGACCTATAATATTGTTTTGACATACAATTAATCAATGATTTGTGTGGTTTTTTTACACAACTCAATTTTTTCATACATCCATGCAATAATGTTTCATATGAAGGTGAAATTGTCATAGATCAAGAAGGAAAAGGAGGTTTTCACAACTATTTATTGTTTACTTCCATCAAACAACCTACACAAAATGTATGTATTCTCTGTCTAAAGGTGCTAAAATGAGACATACTTTAATATTCATATACAAAATCACATAAATATGTATCAATCATGAAGTTATACATAATATAATAGAATATTAAGGAGGTAAAACCTGATTTTATTGATCAAAATGTGTTCTTGCAATAGATAACAAGTCTATATGGTACTTCTCTCAAAAAAAAGTAAGTTTAAAATTCTTGAGAGATGATAATAATATGTTATAATGAAGTTCTTATTCCTTAATATAATTTTGCCTTTTACCTAACTAGATGCCCCCTTACAAATATAACAAGAATGAGTAAATATAGGGCATGTGTTCCTCAAGTTGTTTGGAAACCTCAAACTTGGGTACTAGGAAGGTCACTATCTTTATTTGAATATTGGAAATTCTCCAAGTAGGTGTTGGTGAAGAGAATCTTGACCTTTTCAACTTATTCTCCCTTGGAAGCTACTAGAAATATTCCTATATGCTTTCCAACTATTGATAATGATTCTGATACTACCCAAAACTAACATTAATCTCCTCAAATTGGGTCTTACTACATTGACTTCCACTTGCATGATGATATGGCATGACATTTCAATGGTTTTGAACTTAAAATTTCTATATGATTGTGTATAATTAAGTCCTTGAATTCCTTCCTCAATGATTTTCCCACATGTAGGTTATCCTCACATTAAACCACTTAAATTAAATATTTTTTCATTAATTTTTCACTACAATATTATCTACTTTGGTTATACACTACCTTGAAGGAGATTGTTCCATCTCTAGGCCATCTCTCATGGACTTTCCTCATAATTTTTGTGAGATTATTTAACTAATTTTTTTCATATGCTATGCAACTCTACCTTGTGGCACTATAAAACCTCTGTCAAATTGTCCTTTATGAGTTGTGCTCTTTCCATTTGACTAGCCTCTTCTTTCATCTTGGCACTACTATCACTATCTTTCTAGATTTCGTCAATTTAAAAATATTTATAAATATCCTCCTTGAATACAAAATTTTATGAAGTATTATCCTCTCTTGACATGCATTCCTTAACCCTTTCATACATTGAACCAAACTTGACTATCCCATTTAATACTTTTGCATTTGGCGACCTTGACATGAACACTATCCTTTACATGATAATGAATACATTATCATCAAGGAAATATAGTAATTCATTATGAAATGTGTGTTTGAAGAGACACTTTAACCTATTCTATAGACTATCATCATGTCCTCTACCATCTATAGCATTGCATCCTCTAAAATAATTACCTTATAAATTAAATCTTCTAGGATTTTACTTGTGACTGCTCTTTACACAATGTTAGTCATGCCTTTCTTGTTCACTTGAGACCTTTTGTGGACTATACTTTCATTTGAACAATTTATTATTCATGGATATCTCTAGACTATGTTTGGTGTTGTCACTAGTGAGTGTATAGATCCCTGTATAAGTTTTCACTATTATATTTTTGAGCTTCTACTACAACAAGGTAGTCACATGTAGTCATGAATTTATTGTCCACTTTAAATAGTTCTAGTGTTCACCTTTTACATGACTATTTCCTTTCATATGTTTATTTGTGTATTAACTCTTGTCTCTCTTTCTCTACCATGAATCATTTCATGTGCTTGATACAAATCTCAATCCTACTCCTTATGTTTTGTGAACATGATGTTTATCAAATTCTCAATAAGGACTTGAATATACTTCATTATAATATTCACCATTCCCAATAGAGCCTATCCACATTATTCAAGATAACTACAAGGGTGTCAAAACATTTAGTGACTCAAGTGTCTACTGTTCCAATCCATGCAAATATTAAATTTGACTAAAAAATTGTGATTTATTTTATCTATTTCTTATTTTTCTTTCTCAATTTTGACAATCCTTTTAGATCACTCTCTATTTCCTTCCCTTTTATTTGTAGGCATCTTTAGAATATTTATTTTTTCCTTATGTATTGTCATTGTAGGATAACCTAACATTTTTGGTTAATACTAGGATACATAACTATCTTTATGCCATTAACCTCAATGCAAGCTTCCTCAAAAACCTTGTCATTATTTTCCATTTGATGCTACAGGTCTATAGATTTATTGCCCACTAATATGTTTATGTTTATTGTGTGACTTGATGAAATATTTACTTGATTTCAATTTTATGGAACTGATCACTATTAGATATGCATACAAATTTGATTCATGCTATCCTTTAAATGCATGTCCATTCATACATGAAACAACCAAATGAATGTAATATACATCAAAACATTTAAAAAAACTACAATAATTATTAGAACCATTCACAAAATTACTAATGAATATAGCTTCATCTACTAAAATCAAGAAAATTATCGACCATCCTAGATGCCTCCTCTAAAGAACATTCATTATTTATCTCTATCAATATATGCAAGTCTTCATCATCTAATGAATTTGATCATCCATCCTTTGTAGAAATTATCCTCCTTATAAATAATTTTCACTTTTCAAGTGCTTGTCTATTGTGTAAGGAATTCTCCTTGATTGTCTAGAGGAAGTGTTGGATCTCGACTCTAAGATATTTAGGAAGAGCCTCTAACAAGGTAGGATCAATATTAAACGTTACTGTACTGGGTTGGTTCTCAAAATTAATTGTTCTTGTGGTATTCTCCCCACAAGATGTAACAAGTGGGAAATTGAATTTAATGGTTCTTGTGATATACCCATTATAAAGCACTTCAAGATTTTTCACAAGATTACTGATTTATTAATTTGTTTCTTCTCTCCAAACTGAAAACCTATCCATGATCCAATTTGCTGACTTTGAGTTCCAAAGGAAAACCCACATGCAACACAACTAAAAATGTCACAATTTACATACCCATGAATCTTAATATTGAATATTATAATTATATGTAGTATCATGTGATCTCTTCTCATAGTGTCGTAAATTGTCTACCTATTGTGATTGTGAAAAAGTGATATGATGAGATGAATATGACCATGATAACTTATAACACCTTTCTTGTTAGTGAAGTCATAATAACCTTGATCGAGCCCTTGAACAATATTTTTCCCTTCCTCAAAATCACTCCTTTTAGAACTACAACTCTTAACACTACCATAAATACATGGATCATAATAACTCTTTGACCTATCTAAAGATAATGATGCATGCTTTGTGTTTTCTCTTGCTTCACTTTCTTGAGAGATTCAATTCTATTCTTTCATCTAAATCCACACATACAACCCTCGAGAACACTATCTATATTTTTATGTGAAGATTATTGGGCCTATTTTTGAAAATTTTATGTAGAAGTATCTAACTCGTCATCATTAAAAATTATCATGAATAATGTGACTATATATTGACACAAAAAGAGAAACAATCCCCTTCCATAAACCTTGTATCAAATTTCCCTATAAATCATGGTTAGGCTACAAAACTAGGAGAATTTAGGCATCTTTCATAGTATAAAATGCAAGGGTAGTAGACCTATGATTTCTTGGGGTGTTACGATTTTAACATATGCTTGTAGATGGTGTAATTTTTTTAAAGATTCTTCTTAATAATAGAAACATATACATGTTTGTTATGCTTTATCCTTTATGTATAGGAGATGACCCCTTCATAGACATAATAAAATTGCTAGTCAAACTAGCCTATATGATCTAAAAATATCCTAACCACTAAGGATATCCATGAAAAATCTTATTCATTCTTTGATGAGAGACATTTTGATGGTTCATATAGCCTTACAAAATAATATTAGTGAAATAAATAGTGGAAGCATCATGAATAAGGTGAAGACCAAATGATCTTTTGATGAGGAACACATGTGCATAGCCATAGCCATAGAACATCTCCACCACACTAAACTAAATGTTGTCATTCAACTAAGATGGTAAAATATAAGAATATGTTGATGTTATCTTCATATCAATTAGGATTTAAAGCCACTAGAAGATTAGATTTACATTAAAATCATATATTGAGATCTAAATCCATTTTTCAAAGCCTCCCTAAAATAGAGCATATTTGGAGAGTTGCAGAGTTGTAACCATGTGAAAATTTACTCCTAGAAGTATTTGGACACATAGGGATGATCTATTCTTAACTCTTGGAAAATCTCCCTCAACATGTAATGTGCCATGCCCCTCTTTTAGCTCTACAATATGCCCTATCCATGCTCTTCTTTGAAATGGAAAAAACAACAAACAAGAAAACCTAAACTTTAGAACTCTTCAAAAGAAACTTTCCATGTTTTTACCTCTTTGGAGAGGTGTGAAAATGTATTAAAAGTTCATTTTTCACTTTTTTGGGATGCCTAAAACCTAATTGCAAATAATTTTTCCTATTTCAAAAAATATGACTTAAGATTCCCTTAGTAACTAAAAAATGTGACCCAATAAATTTTTTTTAAACTTCTATGGATCGGATCCACACTTGTGAGTTATGAGTATTATCTTCTCATTGAGATGAAGGTGTGAGGTGGGTGTATTTTATCAACTTTCTCTTTTTTCGGCCCCTGTGTAAATTTTCACTAAAGTGTTGGCTTCTCCTGCTCACACCATATGGCACCCCCATGCTCATCATTACAAAGGGAGTTGTCAACTCTTTTCAAGAAATATGATAGGATGCCACGTGGTGGCTCCAGCGTTGTCGACTAATAAGAACTGGAGGAAGCTTAAAAGTGAGAAAACCCCCACGTGACATCACCGTGCACATCAAGGGCAAAGGTTTTCCCTTTCTAGAGGATGCGCCATTGGTTGGGAAGGATGGGACCCGTTCCTAATGGAGGCTTTAGGGGCATCTTGAGTGGGACGCATGTCAGTATCAAAAGCGCTTCCTTTCAGTTATTGCAGCCTCATCATGAGAATGAGTGCTAGGATCCAGGTGTCTTATATGGCTCTAGATGTCAATTTTCCCATGCCTTGTGAACACTTCCATGTAAGGCTGCGGTGCCTATTTATTCAGGAGTTTTGTCTTTTCCAGGGCTCCTCAGTGGTTAATTTTGATAACTATTGCTAGAGACAACAACATTGTAATAATTTTAGTTCTAAATAGGAATAGTGACTTAGTAGTTCTTTTTTTTCATTCCAAGACCTTAGCAGGGGCCTCTGTGAGAAGGATTGAATGGCTTATATTATGCCTTTGGGAATTTCTATTTTGTTCTCCACACAATAATGAAGAGGATGTGGTGTTTTGTGTCAAATTGTGTGGAATCAATAATTTTTTGTTATTTCTATTCTTTCTTTCTATAGTGTAAAATTTTCTTAGTATTGCAGACTTTAAATCATGCACATACTCCTTTAAATTGTTTGTAATATTTTAAAGGTTTTAATCTATATTATGTAAAAATTTGGGATGCACACACTATTATTCTCGACACATTGCCTTAATTAGATTTGAGTTTAGTTTATTTTGCATTTCCTTCTTCCCCTTTTCTCCCCAAAACATTTGAAGAGCTAACTTCTAAAATCTCAGAGGTCACTTCACAAATAACAATTTTAGTCCCATGTCTATAAAGCTTCTTGTAGGATATTGTTTTCCTAGAGTGAAGGTTTTAAGGATCAATGGTTCCTTTTCTTGCATGCTCGGTGGGACTTATTCAAGCCCGACTATGAGTTAGTCCTATCACAAAGTTGTTAGCAACACAAAATCCAAGTTGGCTACTACCACCTCTGGTGACTATAACTTCCCAAAGAGCAGTAGGGTTTAGAACATTGCAACAACCACAAAAAATGACCGCCCTAGGAACACCAAAACATTTTGTGACATCAAACAGTGGTAGTCCACTCATCCTTCTAGTAGCCCTAGTTACTTGGGATCCTATTCCTGCTAACACCCTAATGGAACTCCTCACATTCGTAGGGGAGGATTTCAAAAAAACTATGGAACATCTTCAATATTTGGAAAATGTCTATATAGTGCATCACATCACCAAGAAAAATATCGCTTTAAGGCTATTGGTTGCCTCTTTCAAAGGGAAAGCTCTTGACTAGTATCGGTCTTTCCTACCCAACTCCATCACCACTTGAGATGAACTAGACAATGGATTCTTTAGTCAATTCAACATGAAAGGGGACCATTTCCATTTCTCCTCCAATCATCTCTCTCTCACTCCCTCTCTCTCTCTCTCACTCCCTCTATCTCTCTCCCACTCCTCTCTCACTCCCTCTCTCTCCCACTCCTTCTCTCTCCCTATTTCTCAAGTCTCGCCCTCCCATGCCCTCTCTCCCTCTTAGGTCTCTCCCTCTCTCAAGTCTCTCCCTTTGGCACCCTACCTAGGTAACTCTCTCTCTCTCTATCCTCCCACCCCTACCTAGATAAGTCCTCTCACTCTAAACCCCCCTCTCCTCTCTCTATCTCCTCAAAGTCTCTCAGCTTCACACCCTCTCCCTCTCCTCCCAAGTCTCTCAAGTCTCTATCTCTCTATCTCTCTCTCTCCCTCTCTCTCTCTCTCCCTCTATGTCTCTCCCAGTCCTCTCTCACTCCCTCTCTCTCCTAATCCATCTCTCTCACACTCATTCTCTCTCCCTGTAACGCCCTACCTACATCTCTCTCTCTCTCTCTCAAAATTCTCCCTCCCTCTAAATACATACATACATACATATAAGCAAACATATATACATATAGGAATACATACATATGTACATACAATCTTAAATACATACATACATACACTAATACATATGTACATACACATATACATTACCTTTGATACATACATACATATGTATGCATACTTAAATACATATATATATACATACATACATACATGCATACATGCACTGCACATATCACTTTACGCATACATACATACATACAAATATATATACATACATTTAATAGACTAGAATTTAACACAAAGCAAGACATAATGTGAGCACATTATAATAGACTAGTGTTATGTCTTGTTTAGGAAACTCTTGAGCAAAAATGCAAAAATATATGTCAAAACCATGATATAATGCAAGTTGTATTTATAGTCGGTATAACTTAACGCTTATATTTTCTGCTTTAGGAATCCCAAGCCTTAGGATTAGTATTTTTCTTTGATTACCAACCCAAAGGCTTAAGGTGCCTTCCAATGTCCAAAAATGTGCTTTTGCATGTTCTACAAGATTTCAAATAATTGTGTCCATGTTAGCAGTTAAGGTTTGCATGTGTTTTCAAGTCGAAGACAAACCAAACACCTAGGTATTGTTAGGCTCTCTCTTAATTGTTTAACGATGCAATTTTATTAACATTTTGAAAATGTTAAGCCTTTCATCTTTAATTTTTTTTTGTGTGCCTATTTTTTGGCAAAAACCATTGTTTGGTATTTTTTCATTATAAATTAATTGTTCATTAAAATTTCAAATTAATTACATTTTTAGAAACTAGACTCCATTCTACACATATAAAAAAGAATGATTTTCAATTAGTTTTCAAAATTTATAAGGGTAGCACGACCAACATTCTATTTTTCAAGATACATGTCCACTTTCAAAATTAGTAAAAAATCAAATATTCATTAAAAAATTATCAGAAAAGTCAAGTATAAACTACATGTTGTTAACTAATTTCTCACCAAAGTGATTTTAAAAATACTAAAAACAGTTTAACCTTTTGAGGGACCCACAAAAGTCACTATGTTATGTTTTTTTAACAAAAATAACACCAATTTCTATGGCTCCCTCTTTTGATCATCTTAATATCTACCATGTTAAAAAGAAAAATGAGTAATTTAGAAAGTAGACTCAAAGCACTACAATCCTTGTTTTTGTTGCATCTAAAAATTTAGTGTAACTATCCTCAATTTCACATCAAAGGTCAGTAGTTCCTTATTTCAGAAAAAAAGTGGCCACTTAAGACCCCTTTTTGGTCCCCCATCTTTTTGCACCTACCTTATAATTAATTAGATCTGTTACTTGTTTACTAATTATTTGCATCTTATCCTCTTTAGTTCCCTTCATTTGCTCCATTAATTCCTTTATCTTTGTAAGAAATGCTTCCCTATTTGATGGGAATGATTTTTTTGAGATTGATGGAGTAGAAACTATTGAAACTACTACACTTTTAGATGCAAGTTGTAGGGACCTCATCTAATTCAAATCTACAACTACTTTTATATACTAGTCCTACAACTTGTCAAAATCAGCTTGCAACTTCTTGGATGTGGTTTCACTAAATAAGGCTATATTAACTGCCAATGATGCAGCTTGGGAGTAGGAGCATATACAACTCCCTTGGTGATAAAATCCCCTTTCAACTCATGGAGGTTGTTAACCACCGTTTCCCTATTGGTGTTTGGACACATAGCCCATATTGCCAAGATCTCAAATTTAGAGCTCAACCTTGACCCTTAGAAAGCTTGCTTTTCTTTCTCTTTAGTAGCAAATACTTTTGGATCATTTCTCCTTATTGTGTTCAAAGCAAGTGTAGTAGTGATATCTAAATCAATAAGTAGCAATAAACCACTATCTTGCACTAACTTTCTTCATTGTTCAAGGGTCATTTTTCCCACATTGAAATCTACTTCATGTAGCATTTTCTTAGAAATTCCATCCCATTTAGAGGGATCATCTTTATCCTTTGCTACACTAACCCTCCTCTGGTACTCATCTCTTTTTTATTCTCATTACAAAATACTTAAACACTTGAGTCCTAATAAAATCATCATCTTTCTTCCTCCCTCTTTCCCTCTATTTCTCTATCACTCTTCGTCTCTCCCCCTTCCTCCTTCCCTCTCTACCTATGTATATATCACCTACCCCTTCTCTCTCTCTCCTTCCCTCTCTATTTCTATCTATCTCAACTCTATCTCTCTCCCTACTTCTCCCTCCCTCCTCTCTCTTTCTCTCTCTCCTTCCCTCTTTACTTCTATCCATCTCACTTCTCTCTCCTTCCCTCCTTCCCCATTCTCTCTACCTCTCCTTCCCTCTCTACCTTTATCTATCTTTATCTCTCTCTATCCCTCCCTCCCTCCTTCCCTTTCTCTAGGAGCCCTACTTCTCTCTATCTCACCTCTCTCTCAGGTTCCCTCCATCCTCTCTCCACTTCTCTATATCACTCCTCACCTTGTCTACCTATCTCTCCTTCCCTCTCTCTCCCTACCTCCGTCCCTCCTTCACTATCTACTCTCTATCTCCCTTGTCCCTCTCTACCTACCTATTCCTCCTTCCATACCTCTCCATATCTCTCTCTCACTATCTCTCTTTGTTTATCTCTTCCTCCCCGAAGAGAGAGATGGATGGAAGGATTGAGAGTGGAGATAGAGAGAAGTAGAGATGGAGAAAGGGAAAGAGCTAGGGTGGGAGAGAGGAAAGGAGAGGTGGGTTGAGAGAGGAAGAGGAGAGATGGAGGGAGGGAGGGAGAGAGAGAGGGAGAGAGAGAGGGAGAGAGGATGAATGGAAGTGGTGAAGATAGAGGAAGTGAGAGGTGATATTTAGAGGATTATATGGGGAAGAAGAAGGGGAGAGAGAGAGAGAGAGAGAGAGAGAGAGAGCACTAGGTGATATGGAGAGTACATAGAGAGAGTGAGATGGAGAGAAGTAGAGAGGGAAGGTGAGAGGGAGGGAGGGAGGGAGATGGGGAGAGTGGTGAGATAGAGAGTAGAGATAGAGGGAGGGAGAGGTATGGAGAGAGAGAGAGGTGAGATATAATTTAAGAGAGATAGAGGGGAGATAGAAATGTAGAGAGGGAGAGAGAGGTAGGGAGAGATAGAGGTGAGAAAAAATTTGAGAGAGAGAGGTAGATCTTGAGCTCAAGGGAGAGAGAGGTAAAGAAAGGGATGGAGATAGGGGGGAGAGTGAGGTCTAGAATGCAAGGGATAAGGGATATAGATAGATTGAGAGAGAGAGAAAGAGAGCAAGATGATGGAAGCTTATTGATTACTAAGACTCTAAAAATTTATAAGATCTTCAAAAACCTAGAATATGTATTATTACTCCTAGAGATACTAAACCATTCTCAAAAAAATTGAAACTATACATGTATAAAAAATATAACTCAAAGTATAATGAAGTAAATGTCCATACGTAATGTGAGTGTGTTTCATTATAACATGTTCATGTTTTATTTTTTATAGGGGTGCACTTACATGTGGGTCATTGTATACCTAAATGTAGAATAAGGGCCTATATATGTCGAATAGATTCAAATCAAGGAAGAAAAAATAGAATAGATGTAAATGATCATTGCAAGGTACTAAGATCATATTTAGATGAACAATAAAGAAGCCACTACATGAGATAACATGCTAGAGGTTGGATTAAAAAATAGTTGGAAATATGGTTGTAAGATACTTTTGAGTTTAATGGAAACAGTTGCACCAATCTGATATGTGACACTACATGCACAAGAAGAAGTATTTCAATGCATAAATAGTTAAATCAAAATAGACCCAAGCACATTCAAAAGGCTATTGTTAAACCTACAAAAACAATACAACATTTGGTTCCTATTTAGAAGCCACAACAAATGCACCAAGTTTTTAAGATTACAAATGTTAGGCCTTATTTTGATGGGGAAAATGGTCCATAATAGTTTCACAAAAATGGAGAAAGATTTCCTAGTAGAGTTGGATCAATTGAATTCAACTACTTATATGCTTCAAAGCACAACAAGGTGTAGGTAGGTGATACATTATTAAAATGCCATTAAATAGGCAGCCAAGGAAACACTTTTATACATATTTCTAGAAATAGGAGAATAACAAGCATTCACATACGTATGAGAAACCTCATCTCTCACACATGTTTTCACTTGTAAGGGTACATGACATTGTTGTTTGAAACTTGTGATCTCTAGTTGCGGGTCTGATTTTGTAAAAGAGTTTAACATATATAATGCATGCAAAAAGAGTTTTAAAGATAAGTTACTAGTTAAGAAAAGAATAAAGATGGCTTTTAATTTACTTTTGGATTTCATAATCCTCAGCTTAGAGTAAATTGAACACGTTAAAAGTTTAAATAATCTTTTATACAATGAAAACCTAAAAATTACTTAGGTTAAACAAAAGGTATTTGGCGAAAAGGGCTTAAAAGTCTAGGTAGCTAATTGCACCAAAAGGGAGGATGGAAGCAATCGAGAAACAACTTTACATAGTAGGGGTTTAGGATGATAATGAAATGGTTTAATGACACAAATTATAATGAGCCATTGAAAATAGTCCATGATAACATTTAGACTAGTGCATTAAAAATGGCTATAAAGGATTGCTATCTAAAGAAGATCGTGTGCATATCATGTCAATTTTGTGTAATATCAATTTCATGCAACAATTTTGTGTAGCACCCAAAGAGAAATAGAGTTTATTTTGTTGTCTAATATCAAAAAATCCTTTTGGTTTCCAAGATCTCATACAAAAAATCACTTTGGCCTTTTATCAATGGTGTTTGGTGTCAAAAAAATTCTCAACATTCTATAAGTAGGTTGTCAAAAAAAACTATGATTTAGTTGTACAATATTTTTCTCCTAATGGACTGCAAAAACGCTATGTTCATAATAGTAAGGAGTGCTTCAATGCATTGAAATACATGGATGGAAATCATCCAAGGACATTAACACTCCTAAACAATGAACGCCAAGCTCCGTGTTACGAGACCATGGATTCAGATTAAAAAAATCAATTTTCTCTCATTTCTATTCATTAATTGAAATCTATAACATGGAATTTGATCAATAGAAATGCATTGTGAGTTTTTCACTCCCCTAATCTTAATCTAACATTTCAAATTAAAAATAAATGAAAAATTGAAAAGAAATTAGAGAAATACTTTGAATTATGTCAAATTTTACAATGAAGAATACTTCAAACACACCTAAAGAATGTATGTGATAACTTGTAAGAATACTCCACTTCTAATTCCTATTCTAATGAATTTGATATCATTGAATTCCCCTTACAAATGCTCCCACAATCACCAAAGCAAGATTTTTCCAAGAAGAGGGTTTTTTCTTTCACCAATTCTTCACAAAAATGCATAATGAATAATAAGAAAACATTTTTCCTATTTTATCCATTTTGAATTCTTGATTAAGAATTTTGTATATTTTTTATTTTCATTTATTTAAATTACATTTCTCCCAAATTCCTCAAACTCCCAATAAACACTTAAATACATTCCTAAATAAAATTCAACATTTAAATTCATAATTTAAAACTATATAAGCATATAATTGAATTAAATTATGGAAATAAAAATTTAAACAAGATAATTAAATCAAGCATAACCTACATTTCCCAACTCAAAGAATTTTCACAAATTAATTAAATAATAACTTAATTTCATTTCTACTTTAATTTTATTTTTCTCCTTTCTCAAAACATAAAAAATATTTCAATAATCAATATAAGCAATCATTTAAATTCTTAACTTTTCATTTATGGAAAATAATAAATTTAAACCATTAAGTAAATAATATGTTTATTGGTCATTCATGAAATATAGGGATTCTAAAATAACTCATTACTCAGATTCAAGTTAATATTGGTCAAATATGGCACATACCATACTCGATTTAAGTACGATTGATGAATATATAGGGGACCCATTGTCACATCTCCAAAATAACTACCATTGGAGAATAACTTAGACTTGTGTAGCTAGGTGGGGAAATAACCCTATATGTATAGCCACTTAATGCACACCAAGGGTACCTACTCAATATATATATAGCTGAAACGCAACATAATCATAAACACCCAATGAGGTACAATAACATAAAGCATAAACATAACATCCATACATTCATTATTATTACCAATAATTAGGTTCACATATAATCATTGCATAAATAATGCACATCTCTAAGAACTAAAGCATACCAATAAGCTAGGCATATAAACATATAAAATTACAACAATGTGGGTCATTCATACACACCATTCAAATAAATAATGTAACCACAAGGAAATGGTGATCTAAAACAACATTCTCACATTTGAAACATCGGTCTCACATCAATAAGCTACAAACGAGAGGGGCACTACACTTCCTCTCTCTCTCTCTCTAACTTTAGACATGCCTCCCTCTCTAGATATCCATCTATCTATTTCCCTCTCCCTCTTCATAGGCTTCTATATCTATATCTATTTGCCTCTCTATCTCCATCTCTTTATTTTTCTTCTTCTACCTCTCATCTATCTATATCTAGTTATCTCTCCATCTCTCTCTACCCCTATATCTCTCCCTCTCTCTACCTCTCTCTATATATCACTTCATATCTCTATCTTTATCTTTCTATCTCTCTCTCTCTCATTATTTTCTTCTCTCTCCCTCTCTATATATTTATATCTTCCATCTCTATCTATCCCTCTCTCCTCTCTCTCCATCTCCCCCTCTCCTCTCCATATTCCTCCCCTCCTCCATCTCTCTCTATATCCTTACCCCCCTCTCTCTCACTCACTCAGTCTCCCCCCTCTACCTCTTTCTCTTTCTCTCCTTATCTCTCCCCTCTCTCCCTATTGGTAATGGATCTTGAATATCTTCCTTATTCAGAGGTTTTCTTTCATATGTGTTTGGTCCCTGTAAGTGGATGCATAGTTGATTTGAAGCTAACACTTCTCCATTAAAACCTTTATTGCACAAACTGCTAAATGACCTACCAATTGACCACATATTGACCTTTCACACCTTTTCAAGGTACGCGTTGCACACCAAGGTGCAATTTCTAGTTATATTCTTATATTTCTTCCCCTCATCAAATAATTTTTTCTGTTTCTTCTTTGAAACCCTAGTTCCCTAATGTCGTTTGCTACCAAAAATATTCTAAAAACGTCACTAGGCTTCGCTCATTGAGGATGTCAAAAATCCCTACAAGAAGAGCTATTGAATTTTCATTATTTGTATTTTTTTAATTTGGAATTTTCCTTGTAAAATTCTCAATTGTAGAGTTCCTCAAATTCAAAGCTCTTCCACAAGGTAACTAGTTTATCCTCACATCATTCTAATCAAATTTACTACTAAAATTAATGTGGATACTAAGCTCATCATGTTGTATGCTAAGGTTGGCAGCTTGGAATATAGTTGAAGAATATTGAAGGGAATAACTTAACTTGACATTCTCTCATAGAATTCATTGATTGTAACTTACTCTAAGCGGTGACAAAGTGAAGAAGCCTTTGAGCATTTTTAATGAATTGCAGCAAGCAATTATTAAACCGAATTGAGTTCACTTTTTCTAGTATTATATTAGATCTTCTATGTGTTTGGTAGTTTTGGAGCAGGGTACAATAGTTCATAAAGATATAAGTAAAGGTGGGTTTGATTTGGATGTTTATGTTAGTAATGGTTTTTGTAACATATAAGCTAAATGTAGAATTATTGACCATGCATGCAAACTTTTTGACAAAATGTCTAAATGATAAATAGATTCATGGAATGTGATGATTGTTGGGTATGTGCAGAATTAGTGTTTGAATGAAGCACTAGAACTATTTAAGAATATGCCTAAAAGGAATATACGTACATGGAGGGAAATGCTGGCAAGATATGTGCATAATGGTTATGTGGAATAGGCATTGAATCTCTTTGAGAAAATTCCACAACAAAATATTTTGGGTTATGGATTGAGATAATTGCTAGACTTGTTCGAAACAAGATGTTTGATGAGGCCCTAGAGCTATTTGGAAAGATGCAAATTGCATGGGTAAAGTAGAAATCCAAGAACTATTCTTCCTTTCTTCCAGCATATGGCAGATTGGGAGATCTTTGCAAAGGAAAGGATGTTCATGAAGAAACAAAGAGAAGTGAATTTGAATCTGATGCCTTTGTGGGGATTACCGTTGTAAGTATGTATTTTAAATGTGGGAGTGTGGAGGATGCATGCCACCTCTTTGATCAATTGGTGGTTTAGGATGTTGTCTCATAGTTTATATAGGTGGTAGGATATGCACATAATGTACATAGATGAGGTTGTGAAACCTTTTGAGAAAATACCCTTTTGGAATTTGGTTTCATGAAGCGTAATGGTTGTAGGGTATGCACATAATCGACATTTTAAGAAATCCCCTGAGCTCTTCCTAAAAATGGAATTTTTAGGTGTGAAGCCAAACAAGGACACTTTTCCTAGTCTTCTCCAAGTATGTGCTAGCTTGGAAGATCTTTGTAGCACTAACGAAACTCATAAAGACATGATTATAATTATACATCTTGCTAATATCTTAGTAGGGAGAGCATTTGTTGAAATGTATGCGAAGTGTTGGAGCATTGAGGATACCCAAAAGTTGTTTGAGAAGATGTTCACCTAGGATTCTTAAAGAAATGTGGCTTTGGATTAAGGCCAAAATTGACAAGAAATTGGACAGTTGGAATAGGAACTATTTGTCTCTAGCTGGGTGGCTCCAAGTGTACCAAATTTTTTTGTCCTCATACAAAATTTATTTTTCTTCGGTTTGGTTCTTTAATAGCAATTAGGTTAATGAAGTTCAAAAGAAGATTAGATGTTTCTTGTGGTATGATGGGAAAGGAAGAAGGAAGAAGCACTCTATTAAGTGGGATTGGTGTTTTCTTGAAAAGGCCCATGGGGGGTTGGGGGTTATGGATCTAAAGTTACATGGTATTGCCTTGGCTGCTAAGTGGGTCTTAAAAGCTTTTGAGGGGATTGAACCTTGGAAATTTTTATTCAGAAATAATATTCAGTAGGCTATTCCCAAAATTGCAAAGTCTTGGAAAGGTCTACCCTTCATTGATCTTCTTATCACCAAGCATCAAATTGTGCTTGGTGACTCATTGGTCTTCAAAAGCATCTGGAGAGCATGGGAAAGTGTTAGGGTTAACATCCATTGCACTCTTTTCTTTGAACACAATTCCAACTTCATTCACCCCAGTAGATCTATGTGGTGGAACCTTGAACATAATGGGAAACCATTGGTGCTTATTCAGGGCTGCTCTGCCAAAAAATGGGCTTAGGCTGGTGTAAAAACTTTCCACAGTATTCTGAGGAATGGGGAGTTGTTGGAGTGGGTTCAATTGAAAGAGGACTATGGTCTGCACCAATCAAGTTTTAGAACCTATTGTGTGCTCAGAGAATCCTGGAAGTCACTTCACTCAAACCCCAACATCACTCTTAACTTTGATTTGTAGTTGGATTTCACTTGGAATGATTCCATACCTCTTGCTAATGTTAAAACCATTACTATCTATAAAGTTCTCATTAACTCAAAACACCTTGTTGAGTATCTTAATAAAGTTTGGAATGTTGAATTAGACAATAAAGGTTGGCATAATTCTTTTTCCTCCCTTTGGCACTATCTAGTTGATGTTAAGAAAGCCTGATTTAGATGGCTTCTTCTTTCACATAAAATTCCTTACAATTTAAATAATGTAGACATTGATATTTGTAGCATTTGTAGAGTGCCTGAAACTATTAAGCATATGTTTTTTAATGTCTTTATGCTGCTGAAATTTGGAAATTGTTTTGTAATGATCAGAGATTTTTGGGGAGTGATGGGAAAATCAATTGGAAGGAAATTTTGATTGGAAATGATATAAAGTTAAACAAAGACCTGCATTCTTTTTGGTTTACTCTATCTACTAAAATTTTATGGTGCATTTGGAGGGAAAGAAATGATGACAAATTTAACAGGATACAAAGGGCACTTACTAAGTCTTCTAAAAGACTCATATTTTACAATGTTGCTATGCAGGTTATTGCTGCCTTGGAGATCTCAGAGGGAAAGCTCTTGAAGTGTCTAAGAGATGGGGTCATGCATGTTCATCAAGAGGAGGCTAAGTATGGTCATACGTGGCAGTTTGGACAACCAAGCTTGCCAATCTTTATGAACACACTTGTTGGTTTCCAGATAGAGCTTAATGAGAAAGCTAAAAAAGATGAAGTCCAACAAAGAATTCAAAATCCCACATTGCACAACTGATTATATTTTTTTTTGTAGTTCTTTGTTTCATAAAAGGCTCATTTTGTACAACTGATTGTATCCTCAAAGCTTTGTTGGGCTAAAACAACATTGTTGTTTTAACGTTGTACCTTGTTGTGTTTCATCTATTATTAATACAAAAAATCTCTACAAGTCTTTGAAGACAACACTAAAATATGCCATAAGGAAAGATGGTGTTGCCTTTTTTGGTGTTCTTGTTGCATGCTTGCCATACAAGGCTAGTGGACCTGACCATCAATTTAGAAAAAAAGACCAATTTTCACCCTTTTCTATTCGTCACTATCAAAATTTCCACTTAAAAAATTTGTGGCAATGCCACTAAGATCACTACTGACTCACTGAGGAAGTGAAAACACTCTATATGAAGGGTTGATTAAAATAGGCCTGTCACACTTCATATTTTTACCATTTTCATTTTTCCTTCTAAATTATCTCTTATAGAGTTGCCTCAATTTAAAACTCTTCCAAAAAATAAACTAGTTCATACCAAATCATTCTAACTGCATTTACCCCTCAAATTAATATGGGTACTAAGCTTATCACATTGTATGCTAAGTGTGGTAGTTTGGAGATTGTCGAAGAATATTGAAGGTAATGACTGGACAATGATAGACTACATTGATTGAAACTTACTCTAAGAGAACATAGTAAAGAAGCCTTGAGCCGATTTGATGAAATGCAACAAGCAAGTTTTAAGCCAAATGATTTCACTTTTGCTTGATTTTATCAGCTTGTGTAGTTTGAAAGCTTTGGAGAAGAGTAAAGTTGTTGATAAATATATAATTAAATGTGTTCTTGATTGTTGGAACATGTGAAGTTTAGTTTTATTGTTATTTCAGTAATGACAAATAATCAAAATTAAGTACCACATGTAGTTGGATAAGTCATCATTTTTTTCTTGAAATATTTTTTTCAAAAATGACTTTACAATTCGGATTTCTTATTCTATGTGAAGTCATTCTTTTTGTACAATTTGATGATTGTTGTATCACCAAATTTTCTTCAAATTAATAAAATACAGAAGATTTTTTTCCATGATGTTTTCCCTAATATAATTTTACCAGGTTTTCCACATAAATCTATTTGTATTCTTCTTATTAAATTTTCCTATTTTTTGCATTGCAATTTTTTTTACATTTGATTCACATGTTTATGTCATTAATGGTCTTATTTACACGCATGCTAAATGTAGGATTATTGATGATGCATGTAAGCTATTTGAAAAATGGTCTTAAAAAGAAATATTTTCATGGAATGCAATGATTATTTTGTATGTGCACAATGGATGTTTGAATGAAGTTATAGAACTATTTGAGAATAGGCCTTTAAGAAATATACATACATGGACTACATTGATGGAAGGATATGCACAAAATGGTTATGTGGAAGAGGCATTGAAGCTCTTAGATGAAATGGGATAATGAAATGTTGTTTCATGGACTAAAATGATTGTTGGACTTGTTCAGAATGAGTCATTTGATGAGGCCCTAAAGCTATGTGGGAATTTTTAAATGGTAGAAATAAAGTGAAACTCTGAGATCTATTCTACTCTTTTTCCAACATGTGGTGAGATCATTGCAAAGGAAAGAAGGTTCATGAAGAAATAAAAAGAACCAGGGGTTTGAATATGATGTCTTTATGGAGAGTCCCCTTGTTGATATGTATTTCAAATGTGGGAGTGTGAAAGATGCACATCAATTCTTTAATCAAATGGTGGTGTAAGATGTTTCCTTATGGACTATACTGGTGGGAGGATATGTAAGTAATGGATACATAGATGAGGCTATGAAACTTTTTGAAAAATAATATCTTCTTGGAATCAAGTCATGGAATGCAATGGTTGCAAGACATGCACAAAATTGGATTATTGAGAAGAACCTTGAGATCTTCCAAAAACTGAAATTGTCTAGTGTGAAGCTAGACATTGACTCATTTGCAAGTGTTCTCCAAGTATGTTCCATCTTGGGATATCTCTATAGGGAAAAGGAAGCCCACAAAGACATGATTAGCAAACATCTTGTTGATTTCTTTGTAGGGACTGAACTTTTGACATGTATACCAAGTGTGGAGGTAGTGCAATTATTGTAGTATATGTTATACATGGCTATGGAAAAGAAGCTATTCAACTATTTGATGAAACAAAAAACTACCACAAGGTGGGATGGTGTTACCTTTATTGGTGTTCCCCAGAAATAGCCTTATGGATTGTCAAAAACCTTCGAGTGTGTCATTATTTTTGCTTAGCCAAAAAAATTTATCTCCATGATTGCTTCAGAGGAAATTGTTGTTTGTGACTCAAATAAATTCCTTCATTGTAACAATGGGATGTGTTCTTTTGGGGATTATTAGTGATGTCAGGTGAAACAACCAAAAGATATCAGCTTGTTTATGCATAATTTTTCTTTTGTTCTTCACACATTTATAAATTTCCATGCATTTATATCTTTGTATATATGATAGAAATGTGTCATCCAATATTATTTTGTTTACTCAATATTATGATTTTTGGAGGAAATAAATGCTTTTATTAGAGGCTTTGGGAATACATTAAAACTACAACTATTCTTTCATTTTCGATTTGGCATATTTCAATTGAAAAGATTCTATTTTGGGACAAATTTTAACCACTCAAAGGGTACATGTTGCCAAAATTTTATATATTACACCAAAATATTCATCTTCAATTGGTTTTCTAAAAGGTGTTTGGAAAAAGAGATGTTGCCAATGAATTAATGGTGGAAAAATCTTAATAATCCTCATTTATTTTGAGGCCAAACCAAATGTTTTTCAAATACATTTCTGATACTTAAATAAGTGTATAAGAGTGAATTTTCACCCCATGTGAAAATCCCCTTTTTTCATTTATCCACCTTAGAAAACCAAGTTCAGAGGTGTAATTTCACCTAATCCCAATGCTTGCATCCCTCTTGGCACTATTTTTTAGGATCGGTGGTGGTGTTTCTATCTAGGACACCCGTGTGGTGCGCTTATGTCCCTCGCATATTCTTGTGATTGAACCTACAAAGGCGTTACACTTCTCATTGGGAGTCAAGTTGTAATGCCCCCTTCGGCTGACCAACCCCAATATGGTCTTTTTCTTTCACTCCTTCATATTCACTCCTTCAACAAGAATTTTATCTTCTAGACTTCATTCACAAGCTCACTTCACTCACTTCAAGCTTCAAGCAGCATTCTTGCATTCCATTACAGCCAAAGCAACACTCTATCACATTGGTGGAGCAAGTTTGGGACCATACCATTGCAGTAGAGGCTTGAGTTCCTCTCATTTTCTCCCCCAAGAAGCCTTGAGTGCTCTTGGTGGAGGTGGTAAGCTTCCCTCTCCTGTCCTCTAACACTTGGTTGAGTTAGCACTTTACTATTTTGTAGTGCTTTTGTG
This sequence comes from Sequoia sempervirens, assembly GCA_007258455.2. Taxonomy (NCBI): domain Eukaryota; kingdom Viridiplantae; phylum Streptophyta; class Pinopsida; order Cupressales; family Cupressaceae; genus Sequoia; species Sequoia sempervirens. The sequence continues at coordinate 20,259,693 of VDFB02358134.1, read as the reverse complement.
CTCTTTATTGTATTTCTTTTTTTATCTCATTTCATTGGTTGTCTATGGAGGTGGGAACACCTAAATAGGGGTCCAACTAAGGCATACCCCTATACAACCACCCAACATTCTCCTCTCTCTGTGTTTGTAGGAGTACATGCTTCTCAAAGGATTAGTTGGCGAATGAATTCCTAGGTGAGATCCTCCTTTCTCTCCTTATTCTTGCATATTTACTTTATAATATTAGAGAGCATTTCATTTACTTAATCATATCATTATGGCCCTTTAGTTAGTCAGTTGGGCTCTTAGCTAGTTTTTGTTGGTTTGACCTTGTCTACACTATTGTCTAGCCATACAAACACTAGCACACTTTTGAGATGCAAGTGCACTACACTGATGTCCAGAGACCATGATTTTTTCCTCAAATAGAGAGCTTCTTGAGGTGTAGTGTTAGACCTAAAAACTGGCTCGCCTAGCCCCTTTTTGTGTTTTGAGTTTATAGAGTAATTGAGAGGCCTCACAATCCTCATTACTCTCACCTCACATTTCTTAACTTTAAACTTATCTGAGGTAAGTTGGGGAAGCCTCTCACATCTTGACCCTTTGTGACATGGGGTCTTGCATGCATTGAATCCCCTCTCTTACATTTTTGGTGAACCCAATGTGAACCAACGTTCATTCATCTGTTGGTGTTGGAATCTCTCTGGTGTGCTTCATGACTATTGTCTCCCTAAGTGTTGTGTAGGTTTATGAGCATCACAACCTAGTCCACAACTTCTAGGTATATCATTAGGAGAAGTGTGTGACACCTCTCAATGGAAAGGAAAAAGGTCTCAATTGGTCTCTCTATAGGGCTTTTCTCTACTCCCTCCATTAGTTTGGCTGCACAGGAGAAATTGTCAAGGAACAAGATGGGATTCACTAATGAAATTGATTACATTCTCACTCCTCCTACATCTCCTATGCCATCATATTGGATGAGCATGAGGCCATTCAAATTCTTATAGAATACATTTCCACCCTTGCTAAGGGATTATGAAATTTAGAAAGCCACTTGGAAAGAAACTCAAAGATGGCTAGAGTCACTTGGGTTGTCAGTGAACTAAAACATATGATGTGTAAAGATCAAACATGCATTGAAATCATAACTAGCCTCCTTGGTCTTGTTGAAGCATGTGCTCCTTTGAACAACCCTAGCTTCACACAAGGAGTCACCTTTGAAGAACATGAAGGACAATTAGGAGTATCAATGCCTCCCACATCTGTCTATATGGCCGACACAACCCCTTCTATCAACATCACTTCTGAACAACCCAAAACTATCAGACTAAATAGATTTTTTCTTTAGCTTCACCCCTCCTATCATCTCTAGTGGTGGTGGCTTTGGAAAGATGAGTGTTGGGGGCTTTAGTAGTGGTGGTGTATTCGGTAGCAAAGGCAGTGTCGATGGAGGTGGGACTGGCAAAGGTCATGGTGGTGGTTTCAGTGGAGGCCCTATTGGTGGTGATAGCTCTAGTGGTGGTTCTAGTGGAGGTCACACCTGTGGTGGTTGTGGAGTAGGTCCCTCTAGACCTCTATCTTCTAATGATCCTATTCTAAAAACTCTCCTTTAGAAAATGGGTAAGATGTAGAGCCAGTTGGCGAGTCCTTCCCAAGCCTCTGCCTAGCCTATCTTCCAGCCCTTCTTCTGACATAGCCCATTGTTAGTTTCCATATTGAACACTCATTTCCCTCAAGGAATAGAGATCCCTAAATTTGAGAAGTTTGGTGGTAAGGGAGATCCACAAACACATGTGTCTACCTTTAATACCCTTTGCACTAAATTTTTCCATCACGATACGTTTATGGCTAAATTGTTTCCTTGATCTCTCAAGGATACAACACTCGAGTGGTATTGTTCCTTGCCCAACAACTCTATTTTCTCATTCAATCAACTTGTAAACCAATTGCTTAGATAGTTCCAAGAAAACATCAGGTCGAAGATGACCTTTTTGGATCTCGTCTAATGTAAACAAGGAGATAATGAAAATATTACTAATTTCATAGCACTCTATCAACTGCTCTTTGCATAGATCTCATATCGGTTGCCTATTTTTGATGTGTAGAAGGTGTTCATAGGGAACCTACAAAGGGCTTAGCAAGAGAAGTTCACCTTTATGAAATACATTTCTTTCACAGACTTGTGCATAGCCTTACAAGAATACCAATAGATGGTTGCTCAGTTCGAGGGATCCTACTCATGCTCTTGTTCTGTAGGGAAGTCCATCGTATCAAAAATCCATTACGAATGTAGTAGCTATTTCTAATGAAAATGGCCTCAAACACAACCAAAAGTTCACAAAGTTATCAAAATCTTATACTTCCGTCTTACAAAAATTGTTGAAAGATAATATTGTGACTTTACCATCTCCTAATCCTATTAAAGAACCATACCCTAATTGGTATGATGGAAGCACCTATTGTCAGTACCATCATGTTATTGGGCATGATACCAAACGTTGTATGAGGTTGTGTCATGAGATACAAGACTGCATCGAGGATTGTAGCATTCATCTCAATGGGAGTAGACCATATGCTAACAAATCAATGGTGAAACCTAATAGTGAACTGTAGATATACATGGATCCATTTACGTCACAGTCTGGTAACATGATTATTGATCCCATTGATTCTGTTACCCAACTCAAGGCCTCTATTAATATAGTCACGATAACTTCCACTGTTCCACCCACACTTGGTTTTTTGGACATTTACATCATATGATCTACCCTTAAACAACAAACTTTTGTGGGTATGTGCAAGATCATCATGGAAAAAATAGGCCCTTAAGTGCAAAAAAAATTAGAAAAATCAGAGTTAGGAAACTTGATGTAAAGATTTGAATAAGTTGTCTATATTATTTCAAAAATATGTAAGAATAGAATTTGTAGCAAATTGAATGTAGTTTCTAAAATACTAGGTTTGTTTAAAAAAAGAAATCTATTTGGTGAAAATTTGAAATTTCAATGTAGTAGTACTTAAATTTTAGGAAAAATAAGAAGTAGGTGTCTATCCACCACCCTAACCACAATAAAATGATAATATTTTTTTATAAGATTTTAGATATAAGTAGAGGACTCATGTCCCAATGTGATGCATATTTTTTGTAATTTTTTCCAAGTAAATAATTAATTATAATTTTTATTACAAATTTTAAAAATACAAAAACTCAGTATGTCCACCATTAACTTGGTCAAAATTCATGAAATTTATTTTTTATTTTTTTAATCCTATAGTATGTGAAGCATAGAATGTGATGCATGTTTTAGATTGAAAAATGTGATACCGTTTGAAAGCTATAGATGTTTTTCAATCAATCTATCAATCAGGACTTTAGTCATAATTTGAATAGAAAATGAATAATAATTACTTATTAAATTCAAAGTAAAGCATAATTTATATTGGTGGAAAGCTAAGAATATCCTTTAAAAACCCTTTTTGTTTCATCAAATTTGGGTAAAACAAAATTGTCAGCCACATACCCATCATATTGCCACTTTTTGGCCCATCATGATCCTGCACATACCCTTGCCTCTCTACATTCTCACTTGTGTCAAAGGTAACATTGTGACAGGAGTCTTGATAAACCCCAAAAACCATGTGAATCTTATCACCAAGGAGACATTAGTATTAAATTCATTACAAAAGGAAAAATATGAAGAAACAAAATCTACCATCTGTACGCACAATGGTATGTGCCTTAAACCTTATGGCTCAATCACTTTGTCCATCCTGGTTGGACCTAGGGTCAACTGTCGACATAGTATTTGATTTTATCTTTGATTTAGATCTATTCAGGCTGAAGCTAGGCATACCTTAGCTTGCCTCCATGAATGGAATCACCTTTGTTATTCACAAGTGTTTAAAGTTCACCCATGAGGATGTCATGCACATGGTGCATGACATTGGATACCAGCCCTTGGTGTCCCATGGTGGATATTCATTGGATCACTTTTGGCCCTCCACAATTGGTTCAGTTCCTCCAAGAACATACCTAATTTACAAGAATTATGTGAAGTATAAAACTAGGGGCAAAGGGGAGCCAAAGCTGACCCTTCCTGTGATAGAACAATCAGTCACCTCCTCTTCCCAAGAAGAGAAGAGGAAGCCCACACTGACTACTTTCCCTTCCCCTAAAGGAAAGGAGAAGTCCCTATCGGTCGCCTCTCCTTCCCATAAAGGAAAAGAGAAGGCTACCTCCTCTTGGTCTGCCTCGTCCTCTCACCCTTCTTGAGAAGAGTATTGGATGAGCCAGCTTGGTGGCTACCCACTGAGTCTGATGATTCCTTGTTGGTGGAGGCCCAAGCTTGGGATTGTGGACCTCCCTAATAAATACCTTAGACCATGGTATTATTTATATGGGAAAAAGAAAGGTTCTCATATAGAATTCAACCCACAACCTCCTACTACTCGTGCTCCTAAGGCAGTGAGTAGAAAGAGGCCCGTTGTCGAGGCTCTCAAGTTGACTCCTCCTGTTGCTCCTTTCCTATTCCTCCTACTCCCATGCAAGAAGTTGTCCCTTTTCCGAAAACAACCATAATGGATGTTCCTATGGTTGAGTAGGAGCCTCCTATCCCTTTGCAAATCCTGACCTCTAACTCCAAGAGTTGTAGAAATTACCTTACATGTGAATGTAAGTGTCGATGAAAAGCTCTCTTGGATGAGGTCACCTCACAAAACAAAGAGGAAGAAATGACTGCCCCTGATTTAGGGCCTCCTATAGCATCTACTTCCTCCCTTCCTTTTGCTTCCCTTTAGTCCAGCTCCATATTGCTTCTACCTTCCTTTGCGAGTACAAATGTTCCTAACCCTAAATGGGTGTAGGTTTTCATCACTCCTTCAATGGAGCCACCTTTGCTGATATCTGTTTTAGATATCCACCCTTTCTCGAAGCCCATGGATATGAGTAATACCTTGATTGTATGCACTATAGTTTTTTCCTCTTCCTCCACACCTCTAGCCTCATCCATGGGGAGTTCATGTCCTCTGATGAAATAGGACGTGAAGGATGGTCCCTCTGGGAATGAAGGACATAATATGAGTTCACCTTCTTCGCATGACAACCCTGTGTTGACTTGTTTTGTCTTAATAACAAAACTAGTCTCAGCTTCCCCTAAGCTCATCACTACTCTAGAGTCATTCAGTGAGCTTAGTGATGAACCTCAAGCACAACCTATCCCATCTACTAAAATTAGGCATGGTGCTCCCATCAGGTACATGTTTAATTCCATGGATGAGGTCTTGGCCTTTTCAACAATCTTCACGAAATAGCTTCCCTTAGCTCCAAAAAAGCTTAGTGAAGAAGACCTTGCAGGGGATTCTTTCTTAGCCCTTGTTGTGGGAGGGTTGAATGCTCCTCCTCTTAACATCTTACCATTGTAGGCTTGTCCTCCTTCCCCTTATGAGGATTTACATTGGAAAGCGGATGACCTCTTGGCCAATCAATGTTATGAGGAGGCCCCCCACTTTTTTTTCTTGATCTTGTGTGTCTATGTGTGCATGTTTTGTGTTATCCCATGCTCATGCTATGTCTTCCTGGATGACCCTCATCACCCCTATTGGTGCTTGGATACAGGTGTGGTTTTTGTGTCATAAACCTTCTACTACTTATATATCATTCTTCCATGTTTATGCTTGATTTTTGCTGAATTAGGGACAATGCAAAGCATTGGGAGCATTTAGGCTTCCCTTCCATGTTGACCAAATTTTTCATTTTACTTTGTCTTCTCATGCATTCTTCCTGATCTAGTTGGGGATTACTGATCTTTCGCCTTGCACCATGATTACCTATTATTTATATGAGCTTGGATAGATCTAACCTTGCTAAACCAAATCCTCCTGTGCCCTTTGCTTATGTTTTCTCTCTTTTTGCATTCTTTATATTTTTCTCTTCTTTACTTGAGTTGTCCCTTTCATGTGTGACAATGCCTTTCTTTAACACTTCAATTTTCAAAAAATGTATTCATTTTTAATGAATCCTTTCTTGAAAATCTTCAAAAACTCTTCCTTAGAATCACATTCTCAACTTAGAACCCTAACAGAGCATGTTTCCTTCATCAGGGATTCATAAAGAAAGGACTTGAAAACCTTCCTATGAAGTGAGAACAACTTTAATATTCCCCTCACATGGGTGCATATACTTCCTTTTGAATTCCTTGATGAAGTGGAAATATTTTGAAAGGATTCCTTGATGATGGATCACTCTAAGAACATTATCTTTCAAACTGCGTGTCCTTTGAGTGGACCCCATTTTCACAATAGGTTCCCAAGGGACCCTTCTTTGGAATTCTTTACTTCAAATGGATTCCTTCACGTCTAGCATGGGGGCAGCCCGACTAGACTTATTCCATTCAACTTTTCATGTCTAGCCTAGGGGCAACCTGACTAGACCCATTCTGTATCTTCACATCTAGCTTGGGGACAACCTTACTAGACTTCACCTTTTAAACAACATGTCCCTTGAGTGGACACCTCTCCTTTTGAAGGGTTCCTAAGGGAGCCATTTGAAAGACTTACAAATCATTGACATTTTACGTGATGGTCCACTTATTTGCCTATACTACCATTTTTTGATATGATCTATCTGCAGGTAGACATGTCGCCACTTCTTGAATTTGTGGAGTGTGCTTCCTTTGGGTTTCCTCCATGATAGAGTTCTCGAAGGATACCTTCCTTGCATGCCTATGGGTCTATAAGGTGCTTTCTTGGTCTCCTTCATGTGAGATATCTTGGAGGACACCTTCCTTCTAGGCCTATGGGTCTGTAAGGTGCTTACTTCATAGGGATTCCTTCATGCGAGTTATCTTAGGGGTTGCCTCCTTGCAGGTCTACAGGCTTGTAAGATGTTTTTTTTCCAACTTCATAGTTCTAAGAAGTTATGGAGTCCTTTATTTTCCTTGCACCTTCAGGTTCGCTAGATCATGGTCTGCTTCCTCGATGGTTCAGGTATACATTTCTAACCTTACTCTTTTTTTATCTACTATATCAAGCATTCATCATTATTTGTGCTTTCTAAAGTGGGGGAAAAATGTATAAGAGTGAATTTGCACCCCATTTGAAAATCCCCTTTTTTCCTTTATCCACCTTAGAAAACCAAGTTTGGAGGCTTAATTCCACATAAGCCCATTGCTTGCATCCCACTTGGTGCATGTTTTGAGCATTGGTGGAGGTGTTTCTATCAGTGATGCCCACACGACGCATAGATGTCCACAAGGCGCACTTACATCCCTAGTAGATTCATATGGATGAATCTACAGAGGCATTACACTTCTCATTGGGAGTCAAGTTGTAAAGCCCCTACAATTGACCAACCCCAATATGGTCATTTTCATTCCCTCCTTCTTCATAGCATTTCATCTTCTGGACTTCATTCACAAGCTCATTTCACTCACTTCAAATTTCAAGCAGCATTCTTGCATTCCATTGCAGTGAAAGCAACACTCTATCACATCAGTAGAGAAATTTTAGACCACACCATTTTAGCAAAGGCTTGAGTTTCTCTCATTTTCTCCCCCAGGAAACCTTGAGTTCTCTTGGTGGAGGTGGTAAGCTTCCCTCTCCTGTCCTCTATCACTTGGTTGAGTTAGCACTTTACTATTTTGTAGTGCTTTTGTGCTCTTTATTTTATTTCTTTCTTTATCTCATTTCCTTGGTTGTTTGTGGAGCTGGGAACATCTAAACGGGGCTCTAATTGAGGTGGAACCCTATACAACCACCCAACATTCTCCTTTCTCTCTGTGTGTAGGAGTATGTGCTTTTCGAAGGATCAACTGTCAAATTAATTCCTTGGTGAGATGCTCCTTTCTCTCCTTACTCTTTCATATTTACTTTATAATATTAGAGATTATTTCATTTACTTAATCATATCATTTTGACCCTTTAGTTAGTCAGTTGGGCTATTGGCTAGTTTTTGTTGGTTTGACCTCGTCTTCACTGTTGTCTAGTCGTATGGATGCCAACTCACTGCATTGATGTCTAGAGACTGTGCTTTCGTCCTTGGACAAAGCACTTCCTAAGGCATAGTGTTAGACCTAAAACTGGCTCGCCTAGTCCCTTCTTTTGTTTTAGGTTTGTATAGTAACTAAGAGGCATCACGGTCCTTGTTACTCTCACCTCAAAATTTCCTAACTTAACACTTAGCTGAGGTAAGTTAGGGAAGCCTCTCACATCTTGACCATCCATGACCTAGGGTCTTGCATGCAGTAGTCCTCCTCTCTTACAATAAGATAGTTTTTATTTTTTATATTGTTCGCTCAATTTAAACTAAACTTTAAATAGTGGTCTTATTTCAAAATAATTCAACCTAATAGAAAATGGATTTCATAATTTCTTATTTAATTATTTTTTTACATGAAAAATTTATGGCCTTTGTAATGAAGAATGAAGACACAAGACAAAAATAAAAGGTCACAATATTTTTTCCAAATATTCTTTCTATTTTTCTACATGTATATAGTCAATCAATAAATGTGTTTACCTTATAACTTACTAAAAGTTATACACCACCTTCAAAACTCCCTAATTTGTTCCAACATTAAACATGTTGTACTTATATGATACACAATAGACTTAAACTCATATAGTAAATAATATACTAAAATAAAGGAAACAATAGTTAACAATTACTATTAGCTTTAGTGAAGAGATAAGATGTAGATGTCAACCAATTCTCAGGGCTCCTCAAAATTTTATTTCTTGGACCACTTGTACTCTCAAGTAAAGGTAAGATATTTATGGGAAAATGGAAATCTTAGGAGTACCAAGAAATGCACTTGTTATTTTTTCTAATCTCTCAACTATCTCCATCATATTTGGGTGTTGTTGTGGTGGCTCCCTTGTGCAAACCAACCCTACTTGCATAAATTGAGTAATGCATGTTGATACCATTGCTTTATTTGACTCATTAACATCTCTAAGTACTTGGTTGTCCACTCTTTTTTTTTTTTGGAAAATTTATACTTGTCCATTTTGGTAGATTAATACCTTCTACAAACATGGTATATGTTGGTCTCCTCCTTGTCAGCAATTCTAAAAGTAGAATTCCATACCTATTTACATCTCCTTTTGTTGAGATCTTTCCACCCACTCTATACTCTACAATGTAATATTATAAATAGTGATTATCAATCCATATGAAATAATCATGTAAAATTAAAAAAAAAATTAGTACTAATTATATTGCAATAATACAATATTTTATACCCAACGCAAAGTAGCCAATAAATCCCTTTAGTACACTTGGAGAAGTCAATGAAATCATTCAATTCTCAAATAAGAGTTTTGTAATGATAAATCCAGCTATATGTGGAGTCAAATCATTCCCTAATAACACATTACTAGGTTTTAGGTCACAATGAATGACTTTCAAAAAGCAATGATGATGTAGATATTCCATTCCTTGTGCTATCTCCTTTTCTATTCTTAATTCATCACCTAGATTTAATCTACATTCATCTCCTCCCTCAGGATATAGCCATCTCTCTAAGCTTCCATTTGACATGAATGGAAGAATCAATGCTTTGAAATCAAGGTTAGAATAAACTAAAATGATTTTGATCACATTGCAGTTCCTGATGCTTTTTAACACATTACATTCTCTTTCAAAACTTTGAGAATATTTTCATCCTACAAATTGAGAACTTTAACAACAATATCTATACCATTGTTGAGAATCCCTCTATAAACATATCCAAAACTACCAAACCCTAACATATTGTCTTGGCTAAACCCACTAGTTGCATGTAAAAGTTCTTCAGATGAAATACTTTCATGCCCAATGTTAAGGTAAAAGGTCTTTTGATTTGCATGTCTCTTATAGGAAATAGAAACAATCCAGAAGACATGATGAAGATTACAATGCCAATCACAACTAGTACTATCCCCTTTTTGGAGACCAAGAATTGTTTGTGTTTGGAATCAAAACATGGTTGTAATTTAATCCAACTGTCACAAAGGCCAACATTTTTTTGAAATTGTTGACTCATTAATTCTTGCAAAAACTCCTCCTTTTGGAACTTCTCTTGTTAAGTTATTTGAAGAGAGATTGATATGTTGAAGCATTTTTCATTTCTTGGAAAGCCATTGGGATTTCACCTAACAAATTTTTGCTTGAGAGATGAATAGCTTGAAGATTTTTCATACTTGTAAGTGATTTTGGTATTGGGAAATCAAATGAATTCCATGAAATATTTAAATATTCCAAGTTTTTGCAACTTGATAGTGCATTTGGAATTTCTCTTAAGAAGTTGTTAAGAGACACATCTATACCTCAGACCATTACCATTTCAATCATTATTAAAATAGAACCTTGTAATAAATTGTTGGAAATATTGAAATAAAATTGGAGGTTTGTAAGACCTACCCATTTAGGATGTATATTTCCTTCTAATTTGTGGTGAGCTAATTCCACCATTTCTATAGTGATGCATCTCCCTAAACTAGGAGGGAGTTTCCCTGAAAATTGATTGTGATGAATATCAATATCTCTTAGTTGTCGAAGATCACCAAGAATTTTTGGAATTTCACCTAAAATCATGTTTTCACTTAATGACAAAAAACCCAAGTCATTTTGAAAGACCAAAACTTTTTGGAATTCTTCCATCTAAATTGTTTCTATCCAAGTATAACATTTGAAGATTTGGAAGTTGATTGAGAGCTAATGGAAAGGTTTCATTGAAATGATTGTTAGATAAATCTAATTCTGACAACTTTTTGAGGTTTCCAATTCCACTTGGTATGTTTCCCTCTTTTTCATTGGAGTACAATTACAAATTGGAAAGTTGGCTTGATAGTTGGCTAATAGAAGAGGGAAAAATGCCACTAAGATAATTACTACCCAATTCTAGCTATTCTAGAGAAGAGAAATTAGATAAGGCTATTAGAAAAGACAAGCCACTGCTTCCACTCACACGATGGTTGGCCCATAAATAAGGACGATGAAGCTGGAGCAATTTTCCAAACTCCAAGGGAATATTACCAATTAGTTGATTATTAGCTAATTCCAAAACTTGGATAAGAGTACAATTGGAAATGGAATTATGAATTACTCCTTTCAAGTTTTTTTTGTTATCATAAATCTCTTTAAGTTGAGTAAGAATACCTAGTTCAATAGGAATATGACCAATTAACTTGTTATGGGATAATGCCAAATTTTGGAGAAGAGTGCAATTGAAAGGGAAATGAGAATTACTCCTATGAAGTTGTATTAAAGATAAAGCACTCTAAGTTGAGTAAGCATACCTAGTTCAACAAGAATATTGCCATGGAGTTTGTTTTTCGCTAATTCCAAATCAACTAAAGATGAAAGGTTTCCTAGGGAAGGTGGGATCGTGCCTATTAGTTGATTTACTGCTAAACCAAGCATCTCTAAATGAGAAAGAAGTCCAAGTTGAGAAGGTGTACTACAACTCAACAGATTATAGGACAATATGAGATGCTCCAATGAATGGTAGTCAGCTAGAGTGGAGGGAATTGAGCCTTCCAATTTATTCTTAGAAAATCTAAGTATTTTGGGGTGGATGGTGTAGTGTGTTGTTGGTTGTGGGATGGAAGGGGATCATGAAATGGAGTGGGGTGGATGTTTTGATCATGAAAGGGATATCATCACTAGATGGGATGGAAGGTGTACTTTGATCTTGATTTAGAGAGGGATCATGTAATGGAGTGGAAGGGGTAATTTGATCTTGGGATAGAAAAGTATCATTAGATGGGATGGGAGGGATATGTTGTTCTTGATTAGAGATGGGATTGTATGATGGAGGAGAAGGAGTTCCTTGATCTTTGTATGGAGAGGAATCCATGTTAGCATGCTTGGATTAGTATATGGGCATGGTTCATTTAATGTGAATGGTGTGATGGGGGAGGAAGGTTGGAAATATGCATCAACTTGGATGGATGGAGTAGTAGAGGATTCATGAGACTTAAGGGATTGAGATTTATCTTGGAATGGAGATGACGGTGAATGCATGACATGGGAAGATTGCACATATTTGTTTTTGCATGGGGAATTAAGCACCCTTGAAAGTAGTCTGGGGTGATGTGTATTATAAGGATTTGGAATATGAACAAGTGGAATAAGAGATGGAATTTTCTAAGGATTTGTAAATTGGGGATGAGGATGAGGAGCTTGAAAAGGATGTGGTGATGGAGATTTGTGATGGGGAGTTTTGGCTAGAGTCTTGGTCTCCCTTATCAAAGGAATGGGGAGGTAGGTAAGAGGGGATAGGTTGGGATTGGATGAAGGTGGGGAGGGTGGAAGTTTAGCACCAATATCAAGGAGATAGCTAAGCATGGCATCCTTATCATTATTAAAGTAGTGGATGAGGAGATGCTTGGTGATGGAATCCCATGATTATGATATGGGTGATGAGGGTGTGGGTGGGGTTTAGAGGGACATTGGATGGGTGATTGGTGAAATAATGGAGGATTTTTTCTAATGGGTTCATGGTGATCCATAATAATGTCACTATCATCATAGGGATTAGGATATGGGTTCATGATATTCGATGGGGTTGGAATAGATGAAGGTGGATTAAGATAGATTAGGTTGGATGCAAGATAGATTGGATTATTTAAAGACATGGTTGGGGCTTGATTGGAGGAAAATTTTGGGTTGATTTTGGATGAGGATGGAAATTATGGAAATGAATTAGGGATGGATCTAGGGATTAGAAGAATAAGATATGAGGATGAATATGCACGATGGGATTAGACTTGGGATCAAATGTGAAGACCTTAACATGATTTTATTTAATTAAGGTTGATTCTCTATACTTTGGATAGGCTAATGTTCCCAAGAAATATTTAATTGGATTTTATTTATACTTAAGATAGGAAAAGTTAATATATATGGATTGATTGTATTTGATAACTACACTTAAGATAGGCTAATGTTCTTAAGAAAGTTTGGATTCAAGATGAAATCAATCTAAGGCCTTAATTTTTGATTGGGAGATTGGATTTGAGATGGATGATAGTGGATTAAGGATAGGATCCTTAGATGAATGATTTGGATAATGATGAGAGGATATGGAGTGTGAAGGATATTAGTTCCTTAACCAAAATTTGATATTAAAATGATGATTTTTTGATTAAGGATGGGATTTGGATGCTTAATTGAGAAGATAAATGTATAATGGTTGATTGAATTTGGATGAGGATAGATAGATTGGATTGGGATTTTTTTGGAATGTGAAATTGGATTAAAATGATGATGAGGGATGAGGATTAAGGATGATAATGGGGGATGTGGATTAAGGATGATGATGGAGGATAATGATTAAGGATGATAGAGAATAGAGGATGATAATGAAGGATGGATTAAGGATGATGATTAGAGGATATTGGGACCAATATTTATGATGAAATTAGATGGGGATCTCAATGATGATGAATAGGACCTCAAATGGATTAGAAAAATTAAGCTTAGTATCCTAAAGGATGGATTGGATATAGATTATGGGATTATTTGATAAAGGTGGATGATTAGAATGATTATAGAGGATTATGATGGGATGATTAGGATATGGTGATTAAGAAGTGGGAATAAGATGAAAATGGATATTTAGGATAATAAGGGATGGCTCTAATGAGGTATGGGAGGTGATTAGAATTAGAAGGGGTGATTACTTGATATAAATAGTGGATTAGGATGGGATGATTAGGATTAGGTGATTATGATGGAAAGGGATGATTAGGATAGAAAGGATGGTATGATTAGGATGTAGAGGGATGATGTGGATAGGAAGAATTGGGTGAGGTGAAGGTTTCTCTTGCTTCACTAGGAGATATAATTAAAAGCACACAAACAAGAAAAATGGTTGAGTTTGATGGATTTTCTACGTGTATGTTTGATCCTCAACCCCTTGGCTAAATTGTTTTCCATGGGTGTTTCACAAGAAGACACTTCAAGAACTTGAACAAGCCTAAATTATTCAAGTGGGATTATAATTTAGTGTAGATGCACCACCCAAGTAAGCTTGGGTTAATACTCCTTGATACTTGGGTAGTTCACTGGAGCACCTTTTCTCGCAAAAGAAGATAGCTAGAGATCCAATGGCATGGTCATCAACGGATCCCACAGGCTCACCTTCGCTCTCTCCTTGGGAACTATCATAGTTCACACAAGGATTTCTATCTCAACCTAAGGGAGTACGTGGTAACTTCATAATACAATGTCTATCCCTTGCACCACACTAAGCTACGGTTGAAAGGTCTTAATCTAGGATACACAATGTTACTAGGGAGTCCTCTATATACCTCAAGGGTACGTGAGGCATAAATCCATAGATGAAAGGGAACAGTGTCAAACAACCAGGAGGAGAGGGTAACCCACTCTCCACCTTCACTTCTCCAAGGTATAAAGTTCTTGGAGGCTTAGCCCGATTGACAAAATTCCACTTCCAAGAGCAGTGGCTTTCTCACCTCCCGCTCTTTATACTCTATCGGAACATGGGAGTTGGAGTTGTCCCCTAGGTTGATGAAATCCTTAGGAAAGACCCCTAAAAGGAATGATCCAAGTGTTTTTGATCCCCAATATTTCACAAAGCCTGAGGGGAGAGCATACACGCATTGTGTTCCCTAGGATGGAAAGAAAAAGAAAAAGAGTAAGTGATGTTTTTGATCCTCAAGATCACACTAGGTGTGAGAGGAGAGCATACACACCAATCAATCAAAGACACATTTCAAACAAGATTTTGTTAACATTAAGAAACAAAATGTGCCTAGATTAGCGGAAAAAAGAAAGCGTTGGACAAACAAATCTACAAGAAGATGTTAGTAGTTTGATTATTTTGGCTTTGAAAATCAATTTCAAGCTACAAAACAAGTGGTTAGATGATAATATTATCACATAAAAATATTGTTAGCATGAATATAAGCATAGATATTTGATGATTTGTGCCTTAGATGAGCATTAGAGACTTGGAAGATGCATAAGTATCCAAAAAGAAAATTAGATGCAAAAGAATAGCTAAAAGAAGACCTAAAGATGCATCCTAAAACCTAGGAACCATTCTTCAGATAAAGTTTTACTTCTATTAAAATAGAGGTGTCATTTTGTGAAAAGAGGGATAGTTTTGTAAAATGGGCCAAAAAGATAGCTTTTAGAGGTGAAAATTTGATTTTTGTTAGATACCTAGTTGAGAAAACAACCTGAAAATGCATCTAATGACTTAAAAATGAAATTTTTAATTCCAAAAACACCTTATAAAACCCCAAATATGTCCCATAAAATATAGGTGCAGTAATTTTGAACAAAGGCACCACAATTTTGCACTTAGGCACCACTTTGTAGAAAGTGCTAGAATATGACCCCCAAAAGTCAAAAAATGAAGTTTTGGGGCAACCTAGATGGGGAAATGGATGGATGAACATGTGGGGGACATAAAAAAATGAATATTTAGCCAAAATATTCCCCCAAATGTAATGAAAATGAGCTTGAAATTAAGAAGATCCTAGGTGACCTAGAATGCTTGTATGAAAACATAGTCTTAGAGAACCTTGGAAACACCTAGTTTAAGCATGAAAATGATGGATGAACCTACAAAAAATTTTTTTAGGACAATGAATAATTGAAAAATAATATTTTAGAAGCCAAATAAACCCTAGATCTATGTTATAATGATGAAAACAATAGGAGAAATTGGAAGCATAGTTTTGGGTTACATGGGCACCACAACTTTGAACCTAGGTGCCACAAGTCTGCACTTAGGCACCACAAGTCTTCATGTAGGTGCCAAAAGAATTTCAATTAGGCACCACTTTGTAGTAATTTCTAGAAAACGACACCTGAAGCTTTTGAACAGACGATAACTTTATGAAATGTTAGAAAAAAGGGGTGGGGAGCCACTAAGTGTGCAAAAATAAAGATTGGATGGATGGTAATGAAGGTAAATTATAGAAATAGATGAAAATACATAATAAATAAACATAATGATGTTATACCTTCCTTTCTCCTTCCTCTTCATGGATAGAGCTCACAATAAGCACCAATTCTTGCAGATTTGCTTCAATGTTGACAAGGGATGTGGTTGCTCACAATTTTAGCATGATGATGGTATGATGAAGATGGATTTGATGAGGATTTGAGAAGAATAAGGATGGGATGAATGTGTGTTATGAGAAATGAGAGCCAATGCCTCATTACAAAAAAATTGGTGAGAGGAATCAATGGCTAATGGGGGGTTGAGATTGATTGAAATGGTGAGGTTTGGATCAATGATGAGGATTGATTAGCCTTGTCAAAAGTGTCACAAGATGGAAAGGGATAAAATGGTGAGGTGTTCTCACACATGTGTGCGCACACATTAGGAAGAGAGGCATTCAATTTGTGTAAGAGATGGGGTGGCTAATAGGGTTGCTTGTGTAAGAGGTTAGTGGGGGTAGGTGAGATGTAGGAATTTAAAATTAGAAAATAATGATAATGATGATTAGGGATGAGGGTTAGATCAAATAATCAAAGATTAATTGATTAATGAGGATGGGTTGAGTTAATAAACCAAGTGTTTATTAACTTAGGTGGGGTCAAAAGTTGGAGAATGGGATAATGATGTTTAGGATGGGGATAAAGTTAATTAATAAATGATTAATTATCTTAAGAAAGGATAGGGGATTTTAGAGGAATGAGGATAAATGATAGATTAATTAAATAAATGTAGATTTATTTAAATAAAGGTGGTGGATAAAGGTAATAGGGAAATTAATTAAATAAATAACAAATATTTATTTAATTAAGTATTTGGATAACGGAAGTGGGTTAAATTAAATAAATAACAAGTTTTATTTAATAAGGTAATATTTTGGGTGACTACAAAAATATCTTCTTTGTATGAAGTCATATAGAATGCAATGGTTGCAGGACATGCACAAAATTGGAATCTTGAGAAGGCCCTTGAGCTCTTCCAAAAAAATGCAATTGTTAGGTGTGAAGCTAGACATTGACCCATTTCTCTAGTGTTCTCCAAGTATTTTCCATCTTGAGAGATCTCTGTAGGGCAAAGAAATCCCATAAATACATAATTAAAAGAAAATGTCTTGTTGATGTCTTTGTAGGGACCAAAATTTTGACATGTATGCCAAGTGTGGGGGTATTGAGGATGCCCAATGAGTGTTTGAAAAGATGCCCACCCAGGATGTAGTTCATTGTAGTGAAATTATTGAAGGATATGCTATGCATGGATATGGTGAAGAAGCTATTCAACTATCCGATGAAACACAAAACCAACACAAGGTGGGATGGTGTTACCTTTGTTGGTCTTCCCCAAGAATAGCCATATGGATTGCCAAGAAACTTTGAGTGTGTGGTGATTTCCACTCAGCCAACAAATTTATCTCTAAGATTCCTTCAAATCAATTCCTTCATTATAACAATGGGATGTTTTCTTGTGGGGATTATTGGTGATGTTGGGAAAAACAAGCGAAAGATATCATCTTGCTTGTGCATAATTTTTCTTTTGTTCTTAACACATTTTAAAATTTTCTATGCATTTATATCTACTTATATATGTTAGAAATTTGTCATCCAATCTTATTTTCTTTAATTATTGAAAGGTTCATCAAAAAAATAGTTTACTCAATATTACAATGTTTGGAGGAACTCAACATTTTTATTAGAGGTTTTGTGAATACATTAGAATTACAACTATTCTTTCGTATCAGATTTGTCATATTTCAATTGAAAGGTTTCTATTTTGGGACAAATTTTAACCACTCAAGAGGTACATGTTGCTGGAATTTTATATATTACACCTGAAATGATTCATCTTCAATTGGTTTTATTAAAATTATTTAGGAAAAGAGTTGCTGCCAATGAATTAATGGTGGAAAAATATTAATAATTTCCTTGTTTATTTTGATGCCAAACAAAATATTTTTCAAACTCATTTTTGATACTTAAATAAGATATTTTTAAATTTTTATATTGTTCGCTCAATTTAAAATAAAATTTAAATAGTGGTCTCATTTTAAAATAATTCAACCCAATATAAAATGGATCTAAGAATTTATTATTTAATTAAAAATTTACATGAAAAACTTATGGCCTTTGTAATGAAGAATGAAGACACAAGACAAAAATTAAAAAACACAATATTTTTGTCCAATATTCTTTCTATTTTTCAACATGTATATAGTCAACCAATAAATGTGTTTGACTAATAGCTTGCTAAAAGTTATACACCACCTTCAAAAAAACCTATTTTTTTCCAACATTATACATGTTGTACTTACATGATACACAATAGACTTAAACTCATGTAGTAAATAATGATTAAAAGCAAGACAACAATAGTTACAATTGCTATTAGGTTGAGTGAAGAGCTAAGATGTAGATGTAGACCAACTCTTAGGGTTTCTCAAACTCGTATTTCTTGGACAACTTGTACTCTCAAGTAAAGGCAGGATATTTATGGGCAAATGAAAATCTCTTGGAGTACCAAGAAATGCACTTGTTATTTTTTCTAATCTCTCAACAATCTCCATCATATTAGGGCGTTGTTTTGGTAGCTCCTTTGTGAAAACCAACCCTACTTGAAGAAATTGAGTAAGGCATGCTGATACCATTGCTTTATCTGGCTCATTAACATCTCTAAGTAGTTGGTTGTCCACTACTTCTTCAATTTTATTTGGAAAAGCCATACTTACCTATTTTGGTAGATTAATACCTTCTACAAACATGGTATTTGTTGGTCTCCTCCTTGTCAGCAATTCTAAAAGTAGAATTCCATAGCTGTATACATCACCTTTAGTTGAGATCTTTCCACCCACTCCATACTCTAAAATGTAATACTATAATTAGTAATTCTCAATCCATATGAAATAATCATGTAAAATTAAAAAAGAAAAAATCAATGGTAATTTATATTGCAATAATACAAAATTTTATACCTGGTGCAAAGTAGCCAATAGAGCCCTTCAGTACACTTGAAGAAGTTAATGAAATCATTGAATTCTCAAATAAGAGTTTTGTAATGCCAAAGTCTGCTATATGTGGAGTCAAATCATTCCCTAATAACACATTATTGGGTTTTAGGTCACAATGAACAACTTGCACAAAGCAATGATGATGTAGATATTCCATTCCTTGTGCTATCTCCTTTGCTATCCTTAGTCGATCGCCTAAATTTAATCTACATTCATCTCCTCCCTCAGGATATAGCCATCTCTCTAAGCTTCCATTTGACATGAATGGAAGAACCAATGCTTTAAAATCAAGGTTAGAACAAACTGAAATAATTTTGATCACATTGCGGTGCCTGACTCTTTTTAACACATTACATTCTCTTTCAAAACTTTGGAGAGCATTTTCATCCTGCAAATTGAGAACTTTAATAGCAATATTTGTACCATTGTTGAGAGTCCCTCTATAAATAGATCCAAAACTACCAACCCCTAACATATTGTCTTGGCTAAACCCACTAGTTGCATGTACAAGTTCTTCATATGAAATCCTTTCATGCCCAATGTTAAGGTCGAAGGTCTTTTGATTTCTATGTCTCTTATAGGAAATTAGAAACAATACAAAAGACACGATGAAGATTACAATGCCAATCACAACTAGTACTGTCACCTTTTTGGAGACCAAGAATTGTTTGTGTTTGTAATCAAAACATGGTTGTAATTTAATCCAACTGCCACAAAGGCCGACATTTTTTGAAACTGCTGACTCATTAATTCTTGCAAAAACTCCTCCCTTTGGAACTTCTCCTTTTAAGTTATTTGAAGAGAGATTGATATGCTGAAGCATTTTCATTTCTTGGAAAGCCATTGGGATTCCACCTGACAAATTGTTGCTTGAGAGATCAATAGCTTGAATATTTTTCAAACTTGTAAGTGATGCTGGTATTGGACCATCAAAGGAATTCCATGAAAGATTTAAATATTGCAAGTTTGTGCAACTTGATAGTGCAACTGGAATTTCACCTGAGAAGTTGTTGAGAGACACATCTATAGCTTGGACCATTACCATTTTAGTCACTATTAAAATAGAACCTTGTAATAAATTGTTGGAAATATTGAAATAAAATTGGAGATTTGCAAGTCCTGCCCATTCAGGAGGTATATTTCCTTCTAATTTGTTGTGAGCCAAGTCCACCATTTCCATAGTGATGCATCTCCCTAAACTAGTAGGCAGTTTCCCTGACAATTGATTGTGATGAAGATCAAGATCTCTTAGTTGTGGAAGATCACCAAGACTTTTTGGAATTTGACCTGAAATCATGTTTTCACTTAATGACAAAATCCCAAGTCGTTTTGCAAGACCAAAACTTTTTGGAGTTCTTCCATCTAAATTGTTTCTTTCCAAGAATAACCTTTGAAGATTTGGAAGGTGACTGAGAGCTAATGGAATGGAACCATTGAAATGATTGTTAGATAAATCTAATGTTAACAACTTTGTGAGGTTTCCAATTCCACTTGGTATGTTTCCCTCAATTTCATTGGAGCCCAAATGCAAATTGAAAAGTTGGCTTGATAGATGGCTAATAGAAGAGGGAAAAATGCTAGTAAGATAATTATTATCCAATTCTAGATGTTCTAGAGAAGAGCAATTAGATAAGGCTGTTAGAAAAGACAAGCCATTAGATCCGCTCACAAGATGATTATCACATAAATAAAGGCTATTAAGTTGGACCAATTTTCCTAACTCCAAGGGAATGTGTCCAATTAATTGGTTCTTATATAATTGCAAATTTTGGATAAGAGTACAATTGGAAATGGCATTAGGAATCACTCTTGTCAAGTTGTTGGTGTCAAGTTGAAGCACTCTAAGTTGAGTAAGCATACCTAGTTCAACAGGAATATGGCCAATTAATTGGTTATTGGATAATGACAAATTTTGGAGAAGAGTGCAATTGATAAGGGCAATGGGAATTACTCCTATCAAGTTGTTGTTTCTAAGTTTAAGTGCTATGAGTTGAGTAAGCATACCCAATTCAATAGGAATTACTCCTACCAAGTTGTTGTTATTAAGATAAAGCACTCTGAGTTGAGTAAGCATACTTAGTTCAACAGGAATATTACCATGGAGTTTGTTTTCACCCAGGTACAACTCAACTAGAGATGACAAGTTTCCTAGAGAAGGTGGGATTGTATCTATTAGTTGGTTTACTCCTAAATTAAGTATCTCTAAATTTGAAAGAAGGCCAAGTTGAGAAGGTATAGTACCGCTTAAAAGATTATAGGACAATATGAGACGCTGCAAAGAGTAACAGTCAGCTAGAGTGGAGGGAATGGAGCCTTCCAATTTATTCACAGACAATATAAGTATTCTGAGGCGAAAAAGTCTTCCCAGCTGAGGAGGAATTTGACCCTGAAAGCTGTTATTCCTGAGAGCAAGTACTCTAAGAAAAGAGAGATTGCCAAGGAAAGGAGAAATGGGGCCCACTAATGACATACCTGTGAGATTCAAGGAAACCACGCGTTGATGACGAGAAGAGCAGGTAACACCAGTCCAGTTGCAAAAGGAATGATGAGGAGACCAATCGAGCAAAGAATAAGAAGAAAGTGAACGCTTAAAAGACAGAAGAGCTTCTTCATCAGAAGCAGCAGAATGGAAATAAATAGAACAAGGTAGTGCAAAGAGAAAGAACAGTAGGAGGGAAGAGATTAAAGGCATCTTCATCTTCATTGAACTCAGAAACTACAAATAAGTGAGAAATGTAAAGCTGTCCAAGCCTGTGTGTTGTTGGCAGGGTCTCGGAAATGTTGTTAAATAGGTGCGGAGGCATGTAGAATGGTAGACTATTTTTGTTTTTGGTGGCCACTTGCGTAACAAAGTCTACAGTGGTCAATCGTGATAAGAAAATGGGAGGAAAGTTAGTGCGAAGGTAATGAGTGAATGTTATGTCCGGATTAAAATATTACTTCAATCTCTTTCAAGAAATGATATAAAGCATTTAAATAGGTGCGAAGGCATGTAGAATGGTAAAGTGTGGTGTGCAAATATCTTACAATAAGAGAACAGTGAATACGAGTTATGTCCGGAATAATACCATGGAGTTTGTTTTCCTGCAATGCTAAATTAGCTAAAGATGATAGATTTCCTATGGAAGATGGGATTTCTCCAGTGAGTTGGTTTCTCAACAAAAATAGATATTGCAACATTGATAGTTTTCCAAATTGCCAGGGAATGTGGCCAATTAATTGGTTACTAAATAATGACAAATTTTGGAGAAGAGTGCAGTTGGAAAGCGCAATGGGAATCACTCTTGTCAAGTTATTGATGCCAAGATAAAGAAATTTGAGTTGAGTAAGCATACCGAATTCAATAGGAATTACTCCTGTCAAATTGTTGTCATTAAGATAAAGCACTCTAAGTTGAGTAAGCATACCTAGTTCAACAGGAATAACACCATGAAGTTTGTTTATCCCTAATGCCAATTGAACTAGAGATGACAAGTTTCCTAGAGAAGGTGGGATTGCGCCTGCCAATTGATTCACTCCTAAATAAAGGACCTCTAAATGTGAAAGAAGGCCAAGTTGGGAAGGTATACTACCACTCAAAAGATTAAAGGACAATATGAGACGCTGCAAAGAATAACAGTCAGCTAGAGTGGAGGGAATGGAGCCTTCCAATTTGTTTACAGACAATCTAAGTATTCTAAGGCGAAAAAGTCTTCCCAGCTGAGGAGGAATTTGACCCTGAAAGCTGTTATTCCTGAGAGCAAGTATTCTAAGAAAAGAGAGATTGCCAAGGAAATGAGAAATGGGGCCCACTAATGACATACCTGTGAGATTCAAGGAAATGACGCGTTGATGACGAGAAGAGCAGGCAACACCAGTCCAGTTGCAAAAGGAATGATGAGGAGACCAATCGAGCAAAGAATTGTTGGGGTCGAGAGAAAGTGAACGCTTAAAAGACAGAAGAGCTTCTTCATCAGAAGAATAAGAATGGAAAGAAATAGAAAAAGGTAGTGCAGAGAGAAACAAGAGTAGGAGGGAAGAGATTAAAGGCATCTTCATCTTCATTGAACTCAGAAACAAATAAGTGAGAAATGTAAAGCTCTTCATCTTCATTGAACTCTAAAACAAATAAGTGAGAAATGTAATGCTGTCCAAGCCTGTGTGTTGTCCGCAGGGTCTCAGAAATGTTGTTAAATAGGTGCAGAGGCATGTAGAATGGTAGTGTTTTTGTTTTTGGCAGCCACTTGCGTAACAAAGTCTACGGTGGTCAATCGTGAGAAGAAAATGGAAGGAAAGTTAGGAGGCAGAATAAATAAATAAATAGACGAATTATTAGTGAGAAGGTATGAGTGAACTTCATCTTGAGTGCCGTGTGCGTGGTAATGTCTATCATTTCATTTTGTCACTGTGCGTTTTGTTTAAAGAGACATTCAGATGTTGATTGGGTGTGGTGTGTGGTGTGTGCTGCGTGGTGTTTTTTTTTATTCTTTAATTTTAAAAAAAATATATATTAAATATTAAACATAAAAATAGGTTATTTTAAAAATATTTTTTAGACAAAATTGTATCTTGATTTTTTTTATATACAAATAATGTAAGAAATTTAAAAAGTTATAATAAAAATAGTAAGAAATAATATTATAAATTGAGGGTGAAGTGAAATTTTTATATTGTAAGAAATATTTTAAAATAAAAAAGATTAATCAAATTATTAATAATAATTTATTAGACAAAGTCATATTGTAAAATTAAACTAGCATAGGTCTAATACATTAGTATATTATTGAAAAATAAAAATTAAGAATCTATAGAATTAGCCTAACCCAATCTAATAAGATGTATATATATGTAAATATAAATTAACCTAGACTAATAAACAATAAATGGAGTAATGTTACTTTAACAAAAGTTCAAATTGTTCTAGAAAATGAAATAAGAAGGATAGAGGTACTTAACTTTCAAACATTGTTCCACCTCTCAAAGAAAATAGTGCTCTTCTACTCAACTAGTTGGTAATAGTCTATTATGCATTAAGAGGGATGTGAATTTCATCTTGAGTGTTGTGTGGGAATTTCATTTAAGAAAGGATTGAATATTTTTATGTGCTCTTAAAATAATGTTCATCATTTTATTTTCACACAAGTGTACCTTTTTTGAAAATGAGATATCCACTCATTGATTTCGTGTGGTGTGTAATTCTTTTATCTTTTTAAACTTCTAAAAATGTATACTAAATACAAAACATAAAAGTGGTTTAGTGATTGAAACATCATTTAAAAATAATTGTATCTTGGTTATTATTTTTTATATAAGTAATTTAATAAATTAAAAACTAAATGATAAATGATAAAATTGATTTATTGATAAAAAAATTATAATAAAGATAATTAAAATAGTAAGAAATAATAGTACAAAGTGAGAGTGAAGTGAAATTTTTATTTTTGTAACAAAATTTTTAGATAAAAAAGATTAATGAAATTATTATTAATAATTTATTAGAAAAGGCACATTGTAAAGATAAAGTAGCATAGGTATTTTATTTTAGTACACTATTTCAAATTAAAAATTAGGAATCTCTAGGGTTAGTTTAACCAAATCTAACTAAATGTATACACATAATATAAATTAACTTAGAATAACACATAATAAATGGAGGAATGTTACTTTGAAAAATGCACATATTGTTCTACAAAAGTAAATAAGAAAGATATGCGTACATAAATTTCAAATTTGTCCCACCTCTCAAAGAAAATGTTCCTCTTCTACTGACCTAGTCCTTAGGGGTCTATTATGCATTGAAGAGATGCAAAATTCATCTTAAGTGTCATGTGGTGTGGTATGGGAATTTGTTTCATAGTGGTAGCATTTAAGAAAGGATTGAATTTGTTCATGATCTTAGTCTTGACTTAAAATAATGTTCCTCATTTTACCTCACACAAAGTGACAATATTTTTTGGATTTAGGGTTGAGGGTATAGGATTTAGGGTTGACGGTATTGTATATAAGGTAAAGGATATAAGGTTTAGGGTTAACGGTATAAGGTATAGGGTTGAGGGTTGAGGTGTGGTGTTTAGGGTTTAAGGTATAGGGTGAGGGTATAAGGTTTAGGGTTAAGGGTATTAGGTATAGGGTTGAGGGTTGAGGGTCTAAGGTAAGTAGTTAAGGGTATAAGATTTAGGGTTGAGGTATGGATTTTAGGGTTGAGCATTTAGAATATATGCTTTAGTGCCTAGGGTTGAGGGATAACATTTAGGGTTGAGGGATAATGTTTAAGGTTGAGGGTATAGGGTTCAATGTATAGGGTATATGACTTAGGGTTAAGGATATTGGGTATGGAGAAGTTCATGAAGATAATTAGAGAGGGATCCACCTCCATCACAAGGGATGAAATTAGGTGTGGTCATGCATGTGAGTTGAACCTAGAGGGGGAAGAGTTATTCTAGAGGGTGTTTGATGAACTTTAGAGGGTAGTTAATAAAGCTTTCAACCTAGAAAGACAAAGAGCCCCCCAATTGATTGGTCCCCAAAGTGAAGATTTGACTGTCTACGATGCTGAAGAAGCTGCTTCAAATAAGTCAAGGTTGGTGGATAGTTTCTTCCAAGAGGATGTTGAGGAAACTAGTGAAGGAGGAAATAGCAATCAAGCAGATATTTAAACAACTCCTTACTCTACTTGTTACTAAATTTTGTTGGCTTGTTAATAGCTTAGTACTATTTAATTTTTTTTTAATCATTAGTGATGTAAAATTTGTAAATAAATTGGGCAATCTTTTAAAAAAGCTTTGGAAATATGCTGGTAAGGCTCTCGGACCTCTCAAACAAGCACAAACTAGTGACAATGTGTAAGCACAATGTAAATGGTTCAAACTCTAAATAGTACAAAAAAGGATTGAATTTTTTCATGCTCTTAGTCTTGACTTAAAATATTGCTCCCCATTTTATTGTCACACAAATTGACCTTTTTTTTTGGATTTAAGGTTGAGGGTATAGGATTTAGGATCTAGGGTTAATGGTATTGTATATAAGGTATCTAGGATATAGGGTTTAGGGTTAAGGGTAGAAGGTATAGGGTTGAGGGTTGAGGTTTGATAGTTGAGGGTGTAGTGTTTATGGTTTAAGGTATAGGGTTGAGGGTATAGGTTTGAGGGTTAAGGGTATTAGGTATAGGGTATAGGGTTGAGGGTCCAAGGTAAGTAATCAAGGGTATAGGGTTTAGGGTTGAGGTATGGAGTTTAGGGTTGAGCATTTAGAATATAGGTTTTAGTTTCTAAGGTTTAGGGATAATGTTTAGGGTTGAGGGATAAGGGTTCAATGTATAGGGTATATGGCTTAGGGTTGAGGATATTGGGTATAGGTTTGAGGGTATTGTGTTTATTGTTGAGGGTATAAGGTATCTATTTAGGGTTGAGGGTATAAGGTATAGGGTTTAGGTTTTAGGGTATAGGGTATAGGGTATAGGATATATGATTTAGAGTTGAGGGTATAGGGTTTAGGATTTAGGGTTGACAATATTAGGTATAAGGAATAGGGTATAGGTTTTAGGGTATAAGGTTTAGGGTTAGGGGTATAAGGTATAGGGTTGAGGGTTGAGGGTATAGTGTTTAGCATTTAGGGTTTGTTGGTGTTTTTTTCTTGTAAAACCTTGAAATTATCTAAAGGGTAGCTAGCCCTTATGGTTAAGAATCTTCAAGGCTAGTGGCTAACACAATGAGTAAAATATTTTGAGGTCTTTACTCTATGCTTCAAGCTCTATGCGACCTAGGAGGGTGTTCCTTTTTGTGTTCAGATGAGGTATTTCTAGTTGGTAACACATTTATACACAGATTGATTCCTATAAAATGTAAATAAATGCAATTCACTGAAGATTTGGTAGACCTTTGAGCAAATGATTCTATGATTTCCTAGGAATTAGGGGTATTTCAAACACATACTTTATATTTGAAAATATTTTTAAATGAATGTTGTTCTCATTTTAAATCCATGACCAAGCATGCTAATACCTCATTTTCATGCAAGATTATCTAACAAATAGACTAGTGCTTCATTAATTGGGACAATGGAGTCAATTATGCAAGAACTAGTAATATATAAGCTATTTAATTTAGAAATTGGTGGACTATTTCCCTAGTGTTTTGTAGTATGAAAACTCACAATGCTTGAAAGAATAACTTCCTACCAAATCCTCTACAATTCCTTACAAATCTATAACCATCTTCAAGCATTTAATCAACTCTTTGAGTTAAAGCTAAAAAAGAGTCATACATTCAATGGAACAACTGAAGATAAATGAGAAGACCATTGATATTTTCATTTATAACTAGTAAGAAAGATACATAGGAGAGTATTTTTTTCAATATCTATAGCTTCTATAAAAATAATTTAAGACTATTACATAAATGACTCATACCCAAGACAATCTATTTTTCTATTCATTCATATTTTCTACAAAATGTTTTTTATGAACTTAGCTTTTCACCTAGACCATGTTAAGACCTAAAAATTTGACCCTTGTAATGAGCCCTGAAATCCCTTTTGTAGAACAAGGGAGCAAAAAGCATCAAGCTCAATTACATTTACATTTCATTTCATTTGAAGATTATTTGCATCAAAATTTGAGATGTTCCTCAGTTAGTTACATGTATTCATTGTACAATATGGAAGAGTAAAAGACCAAACTCCACATCCTCTGAATGAAGACCCACTAGCTCCTCAAAAGGAAAATTTCGTTGTTACAGTAGCATCAAATCACCTTGTCCTTATTGACCAAAGAAGATTCTCTATTTATAGCTTGAGCAAAATTTTGTATACCACCTAGAAAAAGGATACATTTTTTCCAAGTTAGGAAGTCTAGTACTTCTCCAACACACTAGCCCAAAAAATTTCCATATCAGCACTAAAAACAAAAAACCACAAACATGCTGAAGAGGAAGATCCTGACAAGGTGGCTATAGTGTCATCAAAAAAAAAAGTGGTAGAGACATCACTCTGAGTCATCAACATCAAAGTATGCTTGCCCACATCTTGTTCATGGTGGAACTGGAGGAACCATCACCACTTCCTTGTCAAAGTCTTTAGAATGTACTAGGGAAAGGGGATAATGGTCACACTTTGGATCAGTGTCACCTCCACTATTCAAAGGGCTATTAAAAGCCTTAATGGGAGAATTATGTCTCCCTAGATAAGCCTTATGATACTTTCACCTTTTTTTTGCCTTCTTTTCTTACTCAACCAACTCTTTCCCCTTAAACTTGACTAGTTCTTCTGAAACGGTCCAACTTCTTAGGTGGTAATTACTCCTTACACC
Organism: Sequoia sempervirens; assembly: GCA_007258455.2. Lineage (NCBI taxonomy): Eukaryota > Viridiplantae > Streptophyta > Pinopsida > Cupressales > Cupressaceae > Sequoia > Sequoia sempervirens. The sequence continues at coordinate 20,231,474 of VDFB02358134.1, read as the reverse complement.
ATATTTCTTGAATTTCCTACATGCCCTTCTACCCTTAGGTGTTTTAGGAGCTCCATGTGTCTTAGTTTCATCTTCATGAGTATTTTCCTTAGACTCAAGCAAACTCAATCTTCTAGACCTTCAAACTAGCTTAATAAACTCACCTGACTTAGTCATCTACTCAATAACTAGAGAAACAAGACTCAGAAAACCATCAACAATTTTTCTCTCGGACCAAACTCAACTGTCAATCTTTGAATGCAAATTTTGAATGAAAAATATGGCCATGATCCTCATTATATCGAGCCATGCAAGTGTGCCAACCATTAATACTCAATAAAATCTTACATGAGTGAGCTGACAACAGTCTTCTTTGATTTTTAAATCTTGGTCCTTGATCACATTTTGAGATAAATCAATAGATAATTACCATTAGTGTAATTAATCATGACAAAGCTTAATTGCATGCTATTAATGCACTTTCCTAATGAGAAAAGGTCCAAGTAGATATACATCCATTTTGTATACCCATTCAACCATATACTTAGCATTCAAATTAAAACCTATCATGCCATAGTTACCCACTCACCTGTGGGAATTAATCCACTTGAATTTCATCACAATAGGACAGTGGGGAGTGATCTTGATTTTATCTCAAAATATCATCCCATACCCTATATTTCTTTATTTTCACCTTCCCACATATACCAATAACTGTTAGAATTGACGGCCAATATCCTAAACACATGCCTAAAGAATAATCTCAAAAATGGCATTAATTTTATCACAATGCCATCTCAGCTAAATTCAGTATCATTCCTTCTCCACTAGATTCCATCTAAGCCTTCAAATTATTCCACGTGGCATTTTCCTACTTGCCTACTAAAAGAATGGGACATAAGTAGGCCCTTCATAGGATGGCAGGGAGTGGTCAAGATTGACCCACATCACCCACCATTGACCATCAATTTCTTTTATTATGAAGAAATATTTATCTCCAAATTTTGGTGGGTCCCTCCATGGGGTGATAGATGTCATCTTGCCTACTAGCCTATGTGATTATTTTATTGAAGAAAGAAAATAGATGGGCTTGTGCGGAATGACCAAGATGTGGCCACATCATTCAACGATCATTGTTGATTTCCATCTGATACCATTTTTTGATCATCAAGAGACATCAAGACCACCATGCAAAAGGTTACATGTGTATAATGCCCAGTAGCCCGTGTGATTACTTTACCTTAATGCATAAGATAGATGGGTGCACAGGGAATGGTCCTGATGAAAACATGTGTTGCAGTGCCCACCGTTGATCTATCTTCAAGCTACACATGTTGGCCCTTTGGAAGTAATGGTCCACCACTGACATGCCACATGGTAATCACCCATTAGCCCTTCCAAAAATTTTAATGAGCAATAAAATGAAATGGGCAAGCATGGATGGTCAAAATTCATCTATAATGATTGAATGGTCATCTTAAGGCTACAATTTGTACATGCTTTAAATGTTAATAAAAAAGGGGACCACTACTAGGATGACGAGAGCTTGACCCTTATGAACAAAGGGTTAAGAATTAAGTCGTTAAGTATGAAAATCAAGCCTAACCCTAGGATAAATTGAACATTGAAAATGATTAAGGTGACCAACAAACCTAATCCAAGGGCTAGTGAAAATAACAATTTTAATGGAATAAGAGGAAACATGAATGATTAGATACTGGGAGCAATAATTTAATTCAAAATTAGAATGACCAAGGTCTTTTTAGGCTCATAGGTTAGTTTTGAAAGGTTTTGGTAACACAAACCCTAAATCAATGATGAGGAACACAACCCTAAGCCAAAAATGAGGGTCCAAACCAAGTATTTGCAAAATTTTAAAATGGAACCAAAAGATTTTTTTGAGGGGTTCCATTAGTGGCTCTTGTTGGGGACACATGCCTCTCACAAGTATGGTGAGATCCCAAAATCAAGGGTGAAGTAGACCAAACACAGAGGAAAAAACTAAGACAACCAACATATATTCAATCTTTTACATAGGCCATAAAGACCTAAACCCAAAGATCCAATCTTCACCCTTTCTGAATCCTTCACTTGAGGTAAAAAAATTTAGTGTGCACCCTGCAAGCTAACTAGGCTTCAATTCTATTTGGTGGCACCAGTCCACTAAGCTTAGGGCTAATTCTTTCCCCTATCAAAGACCAATCTATTGAAAGAACTGATTTTCCTCCATCCACTTTTACCTTTGCCATACCATTGCAACAAGTTTAACCCTCCTCTTACAAGAAAAAATATGTGGTTACCATTAAGAGCAACCTATTTACAACTATTGCCACTAGCATCTTTCACAACTTTTTTGAGCATACCATTACTGATGTAATCTCGGTCATTTTGTATTGTACTATCAGGCATAAACTAAAAATTTTCATCATCACATGACACATATTCATATTGAAAATAACATTCTTTTCTTTGCATCTTATTGGCATGCTCTATCAAAATACCTTCCAACTAAATTTGAAATTGAAAGTGTTCAGACTCTTCCAAGTAATTCACATCATGATACTCATCCTTATCCACAAAATTTGTATCAAATGTAAAATAGTCATATGTAACACCGACCAAAAGCTCATCAATGTGTTTCTTTGTTTGCTCAAGACCATATTCTAACCCTTTATCAGATACACCATCATAGCTCTCAACAAAATTGGATTATCTCTACACCAATAAGGATCGTCACTTCTTATTTCTAGTGAAGATGGAGGCTCATCGAACAAGGGATTTTCCATTACAATCATTGCTCTCATAAAAACCTCCTTAACATAAAGATATAAATCTTCCATATCATTGTATTCAAAATCATCATAATCATTAGAAGAACATACAAATAGATTTTCAACTTCATTCATATCCTCTATAGTTAAAATTTCTAACTCACACTCTGAAAACTCTTCACAGAAAGAAAGTTGTTCCTTCTCAAAAAAACATGTGTTTTCACTATTATCATCATTTTTCCCAATTGTAGTAAAGAATATGATCTCTTATTTATGAGGAAAATCCTTACTATCAAAGGAGTTACCATGCTTATTATTAGCATTAGTACTGTAGCCAGAGGACTTATCGATACTAAAACTATGTTTAAAATTTTCAAACTGAATGCTCGATCTTATGTCTTCCATAGGAGCGTAGGTACTTGAATATTCAAAATAATCAAATCCACACATTTCATTTTCTTCACTGAAGCATGCGTTTTCAACCATGGTTCTACTCTCTCCTTCTTCATGTGATATCTCATTTCTTAACTCATATGGAGTAGTAGAATCATTATTATCATAGATCAAACATATGATAGCTTCCTGATGATAATCTCTAATTTTCTCAAAAAGAGAAAAGTATTCACACACTTGGTCAAGCTCAATAAGTTTCAACTCTTTTGGCAAAACACTCAAACCTAGTTCATATGATTCATAAAACAAATCGATGCATTTTGAATTTTTAGGTCCGTAACATTCAAGAATTGAAGACAAAGTACCCATAAACCTTAAACATAGAGATCATATAATGATTCTCCTTCATTTCTTCTTATGCAAGAGAGGGCTTGAACAGAGACTATAAGCTTACAAATTAATGTAGATTCTTGACCATTTGTTTGGGGCTTTATGTGATCCACATTATGGAATGATGTGCAAGCTAAAACAATAGGGGTGTAGGTTCTTTGACATTCATCTTTAATTTCTTCCTTACACCTTTCATCAACATTTAGTGTCTTAGGGAAAAAAGACTTGAATTCAAGTAACTCCTTTGAATCCCATATTTTTGGTTGTTTTCAATGTTCATGGCTATACCATAGGCTTGATGCAATTTTTTAGGATCCTTATCTCTCAACAGATAGCTCATCTTACTATCAAAAGATCCCAAATAAACAACCAAACACACTGTATCACTTAGTCTCAAAGCATCAAGAATATACCTTAATATTTTAGTAAATCTTTGGTTGAATTTTGGAACCAACTTATCCTCTTCTTTTTCAAAGCTCATAAAATCATCAATCATAGAATCGACATTGATTGTTTCACCAAATTGTTCTATGAACACCGCTTTCAACTCACTCCAAGAATAAAAAAACTAGGTTGGTAAGTTAGAGAACCAATATCTTGAATCTCCTTTCAAAGACTGAACAATCAACCTTATGATCACATCCTCATGATCTACCTCATAGTCATCCATTAAATTGTTGAATTCTTCCAGATGTTTACTTACTGATTCACACTTTGTACCACTAAATTTTGGTAGATTATTTCTAATTTTAGGTGGAATAACATTTGAGTAACCATTAATTCCAATGAAATTGATGGCTCTATATATTTTAGAGTTAAAATTTCTCTAATAACTTGACCGGAGTTGATTACAAACCACAGTTACACTAGGAACCATACAAGGATACTTATATTGATGATACACTTTCTTACACCCTTACAATCCTTTTTGAATATCAACATTACAGTTACAAAGGATACTTCAAAGTTCCTTTTACAACATAATGGGTAAGTGCACCAAGATGGTTCCCAAAAAGGGGGCTTAAGCTTGGCTACTTTTTTTCTGAAATCAGGAAATACTGACCTTGGACATGAAATTGGGGATAGTTACACTCAAAATTTTGAGATGGAAAAAAATAAAGGATCGAAGTTCTTTGAGTCTACTTTATAAACTACTAATTTATTTTGAAAATGGTTGAGATCAAGGGGTTCAAATGAGGGACATACACAAATTGTTTTTTATTTTTGTCAAAAAACATAACATAACAACTCTTGTACGACCCTCGTACGGTGAATTTTTTTTAGTATTTGTAAAATCAGAATGGTTAGAAGTTAGCTAATAGTATGTAGTTGATGCACAATTTTTCTAATAATTTTTTAATGAATATTTTAGTTTTTACTAATTTTTGAATTGGACACTTCCTGAAAAATAGAACTTTGGCCATGCTACCCCTACAAATTTTGGAAACTAATTGATTTATTTTTAATTTATTTTTTAAAATTAGTAGAATGGAGTCTAGTTTCTTAAAAAGTAATTTATTTGAAATTTTGATGAGCAATTAATTTATAACAAGAAAAACACCAAACATTGTTTTTTTCCAAAAAAGAGACATACAAAAAAAGAAATTATGGATGAAAGACTTAACATTATCAGAAAGAGAAAAAAATTACATCGTTGGATAGCTAAGAGAGAACCTAACATTACCTAGATGTTTGATTTCTTTGATATTGAACCATACACAATCCTAATGGTGAGAACGAACCCGGCTATGTGAAATATTGTAGTATTTGCAAAAACACGTTTTTGGTTATTGGGAATGCCCTCCACACCATTGGGTTGGTATTCCAAGGAAAATACCAATCCCAAGGCTTGGGGATTCCCAAAGCAAGATATAACACCCATGCATTATAATGTGATTATGTTATAACATGCTTGTGTTATATCTCAGTTTTGACATGGCTTTTGTGTTTTGTGAATGCATTGACAAAATGCGTGTGTTATAATGCACTCACATTTTGGTCTACATTGAAATTTTTTTCTTCTCTTTTTCTTGTCTCTTTCTTCTTGTTATCTTTTAGGGAAACTATATACATGAAATAAACATTGAAATATAAGTTGACATTTACATATGGACATTTACTTTCTTATACTTTAAGTTATATTTCATGTATATAGTTCCAGGATTTTTGAGAGTGGTTTCAGATCTCTAGGAGTTATAATGCAAATTCTAGTTTTTGGAAGATCTCACAAATTTCAGACTTAGTCAAATTTTAGAAATCAGGAGGTCAAATTTTAGTAATAAAAAAGTTGTATTATTTCTCTCTCTATCTCACTCATTATTATCCCTTACACTCTAGACCTCTCTCTCACTATCTCCATCCCTTTATCTGATTCTTTCTGCCTTGATCTCAAGAACTTTGTCTCTGTCTCTCTATCTCTCTCTTTGTCTTTGTCTCTATCTCTATCTCTCTCCTTTTACCCCTAGTTCTCTCTACCTCACTTCTCTCTCTCTCTCCTTCCCCCCTTCCCTCTCTACTTATCTCTATCTCCCTCCCTCCATCCTTCTCTCTCTCTATACTCCCACTCTCTCCCTCCATCATCACCTCTCCTACCACTCTCTTATTTCCTCTCTACCTCCCCTCTCTCTCACCTCCCTCTCTCTCTCTCCCTCCATACTTCTCTCTCCCTCTCTTCTTCCCTACCTACTCTCTATCTCCCAATCCCTCTCTCTACCTACCTCTCCATCCATCAAACCTTACCACTCTCTCTAAACCTCTCTATCTCACCTTTCTCTCCCTCCCTACCTCTCCCTCCATCCCTCATTCCCTCTCTACTTCTCTCTATCTCTACTCTCTCTCTACCTCTCCTTCCCTCTCTACTTATCTTTATATCCTCTCTCCCTCTCTCTACCTACCTCTCCTTCCACCACTCTCTATTTCTCTCTATCCCACCTCTCTCTCCCTCACTACATCTCCCTCCCTCTCTACTTATCTATATCTCTGGGCCTCTACCTCTCTACCTAACCCTCCATCCATCACAACCTACCACTCTCTCTCTATTACTCTTTATCTCACCTCCCACTCTCTCCATCCATACCTCTCCCTCTCCTTCCCTCTCTACCTACCTCTCCATTCATCACTCCCTAGCACTCTTTCTACACCTATATATCTCACTTCTCTCCCTCCCTCCTTCATTCCCTCTCTACTTCTCTCTCTACCTCTCCTTCCCTCTCTAATTATCTTTATCTCCCCTAGCCCTCTCTCTCTCTCTCAATAGATGTATCCCTCCCTACCTTTTCCCCTATCTACTCTCTATATCTCCTCTCCCTCCCTCTACCTCTCTCTCTCACTCTCTCTCACTCCTCCCTCACCCTCTTTCTCTCTCACTCTCTCTTCTCTATCTCACCATTCTCTCTTTCCCTCTCTATAACTCTCTACTTCTCTATATGTCACCATTATCTCTTTATGTATCTTTATCTCACCTATCCCTCTTTACCTCTCCCTTCCTCCTCTCTATTTCTATATCTTTCTACTTTTATTTATCTCACTTATCCCTCTCTACCCATATATCCCTCCATCACTCCCTACCACACACTCTCTATTGCTCTCTATCTCACCTTTCCCTCACCTCCCTCTCCCTCCCTCCATACATCTCCCTCTCCTTCCATATCTACTCTCTATCTCCCTAATCCCTCTCTACCTACCTCTCCATCCATCACTCCCTACCACTCTCTCTACACCTCTCTATCTCTCTTCTCTCCCTCCCTTATTCTCTCTACTTCTGTCTCTACCTCTAATTCTTTCTCTAATTATATTTATCTCTCCTAGCCCTCTCTCTCTCTCTCACTAGATGTTTCCCTCCCTACCTTTTCCCCTATCTACTCTCTATCTCTCCTCTCCCCCCTACTTCTCTCTCTCACTCTCTCACTCTCTCTCACTCCCCCCTCACCCTCTTTCTCCCATCTCTATCTCGCCATTCTCTCTTTCCCTCTCTATAACTTTCTCCTTCTCATCTCTATCTAAGCCATTTCTCTCTTTCTCCCTCTCTATAACTTTCTCCTTCTCTATATGTCACCATTATCTCTCTACTTATCTTTATCTCACCTATCCCTCTTTACCTCTCCCTTCCCTCTCTCACCCACCCTCCCTCCTTCCCTCTATATCTATCTCTCTACTTCTCTCTATCTCACCTATCCCTCTCTACCTGCATATCCCTCTATCACTCCCTACCACACTCTCTTTACTACTCTATACCTCACCTCTCTCTCACCCCATACCTCTTCATCCATCTTTCCTTCCTTATCTACTCTTTATTTCTCATGTCTCTCTACCTCTCCTTCCCTCTCCACATATCTTTATCTCCTCTTTCCCTCCCAACCTCTCTCTCTCTCTCACCAATCCCTCCCTCCCCCTCTTTCTTTCTCACCCTATGAGGGTTGAGGGTGTAAGATTTAGAGTTTAAGTTATAGGGTTAAGGTTATAGGGCTAAGTGTATAGGGAATAGGGATTAGGCTTTAGGATATTAGGTATAAATTTGAGGGTATAGGCTATAGGGATGAGGGATGAGGGTTTAGGGTTTAGGGCTAACGGATATTGTTTAGGGTTAAGGGTATAAGGTTAAGTGTATAGAGTATATGGATTATGGTTTATGATATTGGGTATATAGTTGAAGGAATGGGGTTGAGGATATTAGGTTTAGGGTTGATGGTTTAGGGTTTAGGATTTTTGTATAAGTTTGAGGGTTGAGGGTTGAGGTATAATGCTCAATGTTTAGGGTATGTGATTAAGTGTATAGGGTATAAGGTTTAGGGTTTAGGGTGTAGGGTGTAGGGTATAAGGTATAGGGTTAAGTCTTGAGAGTGTAGGGTTTTTCATTTAAGTATAGGGTTGAGGGATAATGTTTAGGGTTTAGGGTTTAAGATATAGAGTTGAGCATTGAGGGATAGTGTCCAAGGTTAAGAGTTTAGGGTTAAGTTTATAGAGCATAGGGATTAGGGTTTAGAATATTGGGTATATGGTTGAGGGTATTGGGTTTAGTGTACCCTATACCCTCAACCCAATACCATAAATCATCAACCCTATAGGTCCTCCATCCTAATCCATCAATCCTATACCCTCAAACCCTATCCCTTTCTCTCTATCTATACATCTCAACTTTCTCTCTCCCTCCCTCTCTCATACCATCTCTAATTGTATTTATCTACCCTCTTCCTCTTTCTACATACCTCTTGCTCAATTAATCCCTACCACTCTTTTTCTCCCTCTATCTATTTATCTCTATCTCCCACCCACCACCTCTCCATCACTTGGCCTATTTAAAAAAATGGGTCTAAGAAATGGGGTCTCCTGGTAATTTACATCACTGAGAGACCCCATTTCTTGGAGGGAGAGACTTGATAGAGGTAGAGGGTAGAGGGTTAAGAGTAGAGGGTTTAAGGGTTTTGGGTTTAAGGGTTTAGGGTTTAAGGGTTAAGGGTAGAGGGGAGAGTGATAGAGGGAGTGAGTTGGAGAGAGAGAGAGAGACCTAAGAGAGGGAGAGGGAGTGGGAGGTAAAGACTTGAGAGAGAAAGAGACAAAGAGAGAGAGGGATGAGTGGGAGAGAGAAAGAGGGTAGAGGGCCCATTAGCTTGCCAATTCAGTGAAATTGACAACCTAACTTGGTTCATTTGAAAAAATGGGTCTAAGAAATGGGGTCTCCTAGTGATGTAAATCACAAGGAGACCCCATTTCTTGGTCCCATTTTTTCAAATAGGCCGCTACATTGCCAATTTCACCAAATTGGCAGGTCAATGGGCCCACTAGCTTGTCAATTCGGTGAAATTAGCAACCTAACTTTCCTATTTGAAAAAATGGGTCTAAGAAATGGGGTCTCTTAGTGATTTACATCATTGGGAGACCCCATTTCTTTGACCCATGTTTTCAAATAGGCCACTACATTTCCAATTTCACCAAATTGGTAAGCTAGTGGGCCCACTAGCTTGGCAATTTGGTGAAATTGGCAAACTAACTTGCTTGTTTAAAAAAATGGGTCCAAGAAATGGGGTCTCCCAATGATTTACATCACCGGAAGACACCATTAAATCACTAGGATACCCCATTTCTTGGACCTATTTTCTTAAATAGGCCACTACAATGCCAATTTCACCAAATTGGCAAGGTAGGGTAGAGGGTTTAAGGGTTAAGTGTAGAGGAGAGAGAGATAGAAGTAGTGAGTGAGTGAGAGAGAGAGACTTGAGAAAGGGAGAGGGGGTAGGAAGGAGATACTTGAGAGAAAGAGAGAAAGGGAGAGAGTAGGAGAGAGATAGAGGGTAGAGGGTAAAGGGTTTCAAGGTTTAGGTGTTAAGGGTAGAGGGTAGATAGTAAAGAGTAGAGGCGAGAGAGATAGGAGTGAGTGAGTGAGAGAGAAACTTGAGAGAGAGAGATAGTTCTCTAGTTAGGGTGGGAGGGAGAGACTTGGGAGAGGGAGAGGGGGTGGGTGAGAGAGACTTGAGAGATGGTGGGAGAGAGAGAGAGAGAGTTCTCTAGTTAGGGTGGGATGGAGAGATTTGAGATATGGAGAGGGGATGGGAGGGAGAGAGAGGGAGAGGGATAGATAGCGAGTGGGAGAGAGACAGAGAGAGATAGATAGATAGAGATGGAGAGAGAGAGTGAGGGGGTGTGAGGGAGAGACCAGAGAGAGTGTGTGTGTGTTCTCTAGTTAGCATGGGAGGGAGAGACTTGAGAGAGGGGAGAGGGTTGGAGGGAGAGACTTGAGAGAGAGAGGGGGGTAGGAAGGAGAGAGTTGACATAAGGGGAGGGGTTAGGAGGGATAGACTTGAGAGAGAGGGAGGGGATGGGAGGGATAGACTAGAGAGGGAGAGAGGGAGAGGTAGAGAGGGAGATAGAAGGAGGGATAGAGAGAGAGTTCTCTAGTTAGCTTGGGAGGGAAATACTTAAGATAGGGAGAGAGAGGCCTAAGAGAGAGAGAGTTCTCTAGTTAGGGTGGGAGGGAGAGACTTGAGAGAGGGAGAGGGGATGGGAGAGGGAGAGAGGGTGACAGAGAGACCTAAGATATAGGGTTTGATAGGAAGAGAGAGAGATTCTCTAGTGAGGGTGGGAGGGAGAGGCTTGAGAGAGGGAGAGAGGGTGGGAGGGAGAGACATAGGAGAGAGGGAGTGGGTGAGAGAGAGAGGGAGGGTGAGGGAGAGACTTAGAGAGAGATAGAGAGACAAAGTAGTGTTCTCTAGTCGTGGTAAAGAGGAGATACTGAGAAGGAGGGAAGGGCAAGGGAGAGACCAGAGAGAGAGAGAGAGAGAGAGAGAGAGAGAGAGAGAGAGAGAGAGAGAGAGAGAGAGAGAGAGAGAGAGAGAGAGAGAGAGAGAGAGAGAGAGAGAGAGAGAGAGAGAGAGAGAGAGAGAGAGAGAGAGAGAGAGAGAGAGAGAGAGAGAGAGAGAGAGAGAGAGTTATCTTGCTAGGGTGGGAGGGAGAGACCTAATAAATGGAGAGGGGACCTAGGAGGGAGAGACCTAAGAGAGAGTGACATAGAGGGAGTGAGAGATATACCTGAGAGAAAGAGAGATAAAGGGAGTGAGAGATATAACTAAGAGAGAGAGAGGGGGGTAGGAGGGATAGGAGGGATAGACCTAAGAGAAAGGGGAGAGAGAGGGGTTTGGACCTAAATCATAAGCCATAAACCATAAATCCTATACCCTAAACACTAAAACCTAAACCCTAAACCCTAAACCATCAAGCCTAAACCAAAGAGAGAGAGATGGGGAAGGGAGAGAGTGTCTGTGAGAGAGAAACACAAAGGGAAGGAGGAAGGCTAGGATATTAAGAGAGAGGGAGGGAGGGAGAGTGAGGGAATGAGGAAGGGAGAGGTAGAGATGGATAGAGGTAGAGAGAAGTATATAGGGAAGGAGAGACAGAGAGGGGGAGGAGGGAATGAGAGGGATAGAGAGAAGTACAGAGGGGAGGAGGGAGGGATAGATGGAGAGAGAAGTGTGATAAAGAGAATGAGAGAGAGGAGGGAAGGAGGAAGGTGGAGATATTGAGAGAGAGGAGGGAGGGTGATAGATAGGCAAACAGGGATGGGTTAGGTAGAGAGAGGGGGAGATAGAGAAAATTAGAAATGGAAGGAGGGAAGGAGGAAAGGAGGGGGGATGGAGGGGGAGAGAGAGGTTAGATAGATAGAAGTATAGAGGGAAGGAGAGAGTGTGAGAGAGAGGTCTAGAGCATAAGGGATAAAAAATGAGTGAGATAGAGAGAGAAATATGATACGACTTGTTGATTACTGAAATTTGACTGAGTGTGAAATTTTTGAGATCTTCCAAAAACTAGAATTTTCATTATAACTCCTAGAGATCTAAAAGCACTCTCAAACATCCTAGAACTATATACATGAAATATAACTTAAAGTATAAGAAAGTAAACGTCCATATGTAAATGTCAACTTATACTTAAATTTTTATTTCATGTATATAATTTCCCTGAAAGATAACAAGAAGAAAGAGACAAGAAAAAGAGAATTTTCTTTTTCAATGTAGACCAAAACATGAGTGTGTTATAATGTGCTTGCATTTTGGAAATGTTTTTTTTTTTTATTTCAAAAAATGCACATTTTTTGAAATTTAAACCATAACATGAGTGTGTTATAACACACTCATGTTATGGCTTGGTAATGACCAATCCTAGGCTCAGTCATTACCAAGCCATAACACGAGTGCGTTTTAGTATAACACGCTCATGTTTTTGCTATTTCAAGATGAAAAAGTAAATTGGACACAAAATTGCTATCCATGTTCATGCACCTACCCTAATCTTAAGATTTTATAATGAAAATTTCTATCTTGATTTCCTTGAGACCTTCTAAATGAATTTCTGTAGCTTCTTTATACTTCACCTCATAATAGATTTTGCAATCTAGTTTAATATAGAATTATGTAAAACAATAACTACTATTCCCTTTCTTAGTGCTTATTCACTCAATAGGGAACCAAATTTTTCATGATTTTTAAGTATGGTTTTCATATACAGATGTAGCCTTCTTGAAAACCAAAATATGGAGAATACCTGGATATGTTGTAGCTGTTGCTATAGATTTTTTCTTCCTAATTGGAAATATTGTATATTTGAAACTTTCTTCACATCTTCAGTAGGTTCATTAGACAGATTCTCCACCTCTCTTCATAGAGGATTGAACCTCAAGAAATATGAAGCTCCTTCAATGACGAATTTCATTATGGGTCTTCTCCAACAACATAGTCACACATAAATTCTTTGAAATTACTACAACAAAATCACTTCTAGGTCTAAATTTTTTTCAATAGTTGAACTAGATATTCAGATTCACTCTATTTTTCACTTGGATGGGAAAATAGGATTTAATAATTGTCAACCTCCTGTTACAAATAATTGTTCAAGAGTTTTTAATGAACCTTTGATAAGATAATTTGTATCCAAATTTTTGAGTACATCCCCAGTGGAGTCGCCATTTCAGTTGGTGTTTTTTCTAGCAGAAGGGTATGTGTAGGATCATCATGGAAAAGACAAGCCCTTAAGTGGCAAAAAATTCAAAAAAATCAGAATTAGGAAACTTGACATAAAAATTTGAATAAGTTATAATCTATATTATTTCAAAAATATGTAACAATAGAATATGTAGCAAATTGAATGTAGTTTCTAAACTAGTAGGTTTATTATTTTTAAAAAAAATCTATTTGGTGAAAATTTGAAATTTCAATGCAATAGTACTTAAATTTCAGTGAAAAACTAAGTAGGTGTCTGTCTGACCACCCTGATCACAATAAAATGATAATATATTTTTATAATATTTTAGACATAAGTATAGGACTCATGTCTTGATGTGATGCATATTTTTTTGTAATTTTTTCCAAGTAAATAATTAATTATGAATTTTTTATTACAAGTTTTAAAAAATATAAAAAATCATACATCTAACCACCTTAACTTGGTCAAAACTTCATGAAATTCATTTTTTTTAATCTTATAGTATTTGATGCATGTTTTGGATTCAAAAAATGTGATATCATTTGAAAGCTATAGATTTTTTTCAATTAGCATATCAATCAGGACTTTAGTTGTAAATCAAATAGAAAATGAATAATAATTATTTATTAAATTCAAAGTAAAGCATAATTTATATTGGTGGAAAGTTCATAATCTCCCTTAAAAACCCTTTTCGTCTCATCAATTTTGGGTAAAAAAAAAATTGTTAGCCACATACCCTACAAATACCCATCATATCACCACTTTTTGGCCCATCATGATCTTGCACATACCCAGAACACTGAAATTCTCTAAAGGGTATCCAACCCTTATGGTTAAGAATCTTCAAGGCTAGTGGCCAACACAATGAGTAAATAATTTTGAGGTCTTTACTCCTACACTCCAGGCTCTGTGGGACCTAGGAGGGTGCTCCTCTTTTGTATTCAGGTGAGGTATGTCTAGTTGGTAATGCATTTATACACAAATTGATTCCTATAAAATGAAAATAAATGCACTTTGATGAAGATTTGACAGACCTTTGAGCAAATGATTATCTATTTTTGAGGAATTAGGGGTATTTCAAACCCATACTTTATATTCAAAAATATTTATAAACGAATGTTATTCTCATTTTAAATCCATGACCAGACATGCCAATAGCTCATTTTTCATGCAAGATTATCTAATAAATAGACCATTGCTTCATCAATTGGGACAATGGAGTCAAATATGCAAGAACCAATAATATATAACCTATTTAATTTAGAAATTGGAGGACTATTTCCATAGGGCTTTGTAGTATTAAAACTCATTGTGCCTGAAACAATAACTTCTTACCAAATCCTATGCAATTCCTTACAAATCTATAATCATATTCAAGCATTTAATCAACTCTTTGAGCTCAAGCTAAAACAAAGTCATACATTCAATGGAACAACTGAAGATAAATGAGAACATCATTGATATTTTCATTTATAACTTGTAAGAAAGATACATAGGAGAGTTTTGCTTTTGAACTAAGGTTTGTTTCAATATTAGTAGTTTCTATAAAACTAACTTAAGACTATTACATATAGAACTCATACCCAAGACAATCTATTATTCTATTCATTCATATTTTCTACAAAATGCATCTTCTGAACTTAGCTTTTCACCTAGACCATGTTAAGACCTAAAAATATGACCCTTGTAATGAGCCCTGAAATCTCTTTTATAAAATAAGGGAAGAACAAGTATCAGGATCAATTACATTTACATTTTAGTTCATTTGAAGATCATTTGCACAAAAATTTGAGACATTCCTCAGTTAGTTACATGTAATCATTGTAGAATATGGAAGACTAAAAGACCAAACTCCACATCCTTTGAATGAAGACCTTCCAGATCCTAAAAAGGAAAAGTTTGTTGCTACAATAGTATTGAATCACCTTGTCCTTATTGACCAAAGAATATTCTCTATTCATATCCCAAGCAAAAGTTTGTATACCACCTAGAAAAATCATACATGTTGTCCAAGTTAGGAAGTCTAGCACTTCTCCAACACACTAGCCCAAAAAATTTCCATATCAGCACTAAAAACAAAAAACCACAAACATGCTGAAGAGGAAGATCCTGACAAGGTGTCTATGGTGTCATCAAAAACAAAAATGGGGTAGATACATCACTCTGAATCATCAACATTAGAGTATGGTCACCCAAATCTTTCTTGTGGTGTAATTGGAGGAACCATCACCACTTCCTCTTTAGAGTCTTTAGGAGGTACTAAGAAAAGGGGATAATGGTCACACTCTAGATCAGTGTCACCTCCACTATCCTAAGGGATATCAAAAACCTCAATGGGAGAATTATGACTCCCTAGATAAGCCTTATGATACTTTCACCTTTTCTTTTCCTTCTTTTCATACTCAACCAACTCTTTCCCCTTAAAATTGACCAATTCTTTTGAAACAATCTAGCTTCTCAAGTAGTAATTGCTCCTTACACCATATTTCTTGAATTTCCTATGTGCCCTTCTACCCCTTGGTGTTTTAGGAGCTCCCTATGTCTCAATTTCATCTTCAAGATAATTTTCCTTATATTCAAGAAAACTCAATCTCCTAGACCTTCGGACCGGCTTAAGACACTTGCCTGACTTACTCATCTTCTCAATAACCAGAACAAGAAGACTCAAAAAACCATCACCAATTCTACTCTTGGAATAAACTCAATTGTCAATCTCTGAATATAAATTTTTAATGAAAAAATATCACCATCGGTCCTCATTATATCAAGCCATGCTAGTGTGATAACAATTAATACTCAAGGAAAGCTTACGCAAGCGAGCTGACAATAGTTTGCTTTGATTTTTAAATCTCAGCCATTGATCACATTTTGAGATATATCTATGGATAGTTACCATCAGTGTAATTAATCATGAAAAAGCTGAATTTAATGCTATTAATTCCTTTTCCTAATCAAAAAATCCCCAAGTAGATATACATCCATTTTGTATACTCATTCAACCATATACTTAGCATCAATTAAAACCTGTTGCGCCATAGTTACCCGCTCACTCATGGAAATTAATACACTTGCATTTTGTCACAATAGGATAGTGGGGAGTGATCTTGATTCAATTTTAGAATATTGGCCTGTCCCTCTATTGCTTTATTTTCACCTTCGACCACATATACCAATAACTATCAAAATTGATGATTGAAATCCTAGACACATGCCTAATGAATAATCTAAAAAATGGCACCATTTTTATCACAGTGCCATTTTGGCTAAATTTAGCAACATTTTATCTCCACTAGAGTCCATACGAGCCTTCAAAATATTCCACATGGTATTTTCCCGCTTGCCTGCTAAAAATCATGGGACATAATGGGCCCTTCACAGGATAGAGGGGAGTGGTCAAGATTGACCCACCTCACCTACCATCGACCACTAATTTCTTTTCTTATGAAGCAATCACTATCTCCAAAGTTTGGTGGGTCCCTCCATGAGGTGATAGATGTTGTCTTACCCGCTAGCTCATATGATTATTTTATTGAATAAGGAAAACAAACGGGCGTGCAGGGAACAACCAAGATGTGCCCACATTGTTAAATGACTATCATTCATTTCTATATGAAATTGTTCATCAATCACCAAGAGACATCAGACCCACCATGCAAAAGGTTACATGTGTAGAATGCCCACTAGCCAATGCATTCACTTTACCTTAATACATAAGACAAATGAGTATGTAGGGAGTGGTCCTAATAAAAAAATGTGTTTTTATGCCCACCGTTGATCTATCTTCAAGCTACATGTGTTGGCCCTTTGGAAGGAATGGTCTCACCATTGACATGCCACATGCCAATAGCCTGCCAACTCGTTCAAATTTTTTAATGAATAGTAAAATGAAACAAGCGTGCGAGGAATAGTCAAGATTCATCTATAATGATTGAATGGTCATCTTAAGAATGCAATCTACACATGCCACAAATGTTAATATAAAGGAAACCACTACTAGGTCGATGAGAACTTGACCCTTATGAACAAAGGATTAAGACTTAAGTCGTTAAGTATGAAAATCAAGCCCGACCCTAGGAAAAATAAACATTGAAAAGGATTAAGGTGACCGACAAACCTAACCCAAGGGCTAGTGAAAATAACAACTTTAATGGCATAAGAGGCAACTTGAATGACTGGATATTGGGAGCAATAAGTCAATTCAAAATTAGAACCCCGAGGTATTTTTTAGGCTCACGGGTCTGTTTTGAAAGGTTTTGGCAACACAAACCCTAAATTAGTTTTGAGGAACACAACCCTAAGCCAAATATGAGGTTCCAAACCAAGTATTTGCAAAATTTTAAAATGGAACCAATTTTTTTTAGGGGTTCCATTAGGGTTAACGGTATTGGGTATAGGGTATAGGGTTGAGCAATAGACCAATTTTCTACCTTTTTCTTTCATCAATGTAAAACTTAACATTAAAAAAATTCATGGCAATGCCATTAGGCTCACTATTGAGGATGTCAAAACACTTTGTAAGAAGTATTGATTAAAAAAGGCTCTTTACACTTTGTATTTTAAGCATTAGGATTTTTCCTTGTAAAATTATTTCTTATAGAGTTTCCTCAAGTTTAAATCTTTTTCAAAAGGTGAAATAATTCATACCCAAATCATTCTAATTGGATTTACCCTTGAAGATAATGTGAGTACCAAGCATATCATGTTGTATGTTTTGTGGCCATTTGGAGATGGTTGAATAAGATTGAAGGTAATGATTGAACAATGACAACCAATCACCTAGATTGCAACTTACTCTAAGAAGGGACATAGTAAAGAAGTCTTGAGCCGAATTTATGAAATGAAACAAGCAATTTTTAAGCCAAATGAGTTCAATTTTTCTTGAATTTTATTAGCTTGTGTAGTTTGGAAGGTTTGGATAAGGGTAAAATCATTCATAAAGATATAATTAAATGTCATTTATTTTGATGTTTATGTCAGTAATGGCTTTATTTACATGTATTCTAATTGTATGATTATTGGCGATTCATGCAAACTATTTAAAAAATGTTCTAAACAAGAAACAACTTCATCGAATGCGATGATTGTTTTGTATGTGCATAATGGGTGTTTGAATTCAAAGTTCTAGAACTATTTGAGAAGATCCCTAAAAGGAATATGTGTACATAGACTACACTAATGGCAGGATATGCACAAAATGGTTGTGGTATAATGAAATTTTGTCTCATGGCCTAAAATGATTGTTGGACTTGTTCACAATGAGTGGCTTGATGTGGTCCTACAACTATGTGGAAAGATTTAAATGGTAAATTAAAGAAAAAATTTGAGACCTGTTCTGCTCTTCTTCCATATGGTGGATTGGGAGGTCCTTGTAAAGGCAAGGAGGTTAACAAAGAAATAAAGAGAATTGGGTTTAAATACAATGTCTTTGTGGGGAGTTCCCTTGTTGATATGCATTTTAAATGTGGGAGTAGATGCACATCAATTCTTTGACCAAATGGTGGTGTAAGATGTCTCATGGACTGTACTGGTGGGTGAATATGTAAGTAATGGATACATAGATGAGGCTATGAAACTATTTCAAAAAGTATCTTTTTGGTTCATCAAGTCTTATGAAATGCAATGGTTTTTCGACATGCATAAAATTGGAATTTTGAGAAGGCCTTTAAGGTCTTCCAAAAAATACAACTATTAGATGTGAAGCTAAACATTGACTCATTCTCCAATGTTATCCATGTATGTGCCAACTTGGGAGATCTCTGTAGGGCTAAGGAATCCCATAAAGGCATTAGAATCAAACATCTTGTTGATGTCTTTATAGGGAGAAC
The DNA here is from genome assembly GCA_007258455.2 of Sequoia sempervirens. Taxonomy (NCBI): domain Eukaryota; kingdom Viridiplantae; phylum Streptophyta; class Pinopsida; order Cupressales; family Cupressaceae; genus Sequoia; species Sequoia sempervirens. The sequence continues at coordinate 20,212,648 of VDFB02358134.1, read as the reverse complement.
ACTTCTTGACATGTATGCCAAGTGTGGGGTATTGAGGATTCCAACTAAGTGTTTGAAAAGATGCTCACCATGATATGCTATCCATGGATATGCCAATTATTCATCTCTTTGATGAAACAAAAATCTACCACAAGGTGGGGTGTTGTTACCTCCGTTGGTGTTCTTGCTACATGCTTGCTATACAAGGCTAGTCAAGGATGGATAATAATACTTTCATTGTTGAGTCAACATTATTGTTGCATGGTTGATCTCCTTGACCATGTAAGGCATCTACATGAAGCATAAGATTTGTCAACAAAATTCCAATTAAAATGCTTATGTTTGGGGAACTTTTCTAGTTACATTTTTTCTACTCCTATTTCAAGTAGTTATTATTTTCTATTTCAAAACTCAATCCTCTTCCTATTCTTGAGGAAGAGTTCACATTTATTTAATAAGTCTATTTCAATCTATGAATAATGAAACTCCTCATAGACCCTATATAGTAGGATATTTTTTCAAAGAGGAGATCTCGTTATGAGCATTATAAAAGCATTAGTAGTAGCAATAGTATTATGAATAGAATATTGTGTTACTAAACAAAGATCTTCAACAAATTTCCTATTAGATTTAGTGTAATAGTTCAGTGTAAGAATGGAATAAAGAGAATTGATTTATGACTATGATTTTTTGAAGTAAGTGTTTGAAAAATCTTGTGGAAGCAACAACTCAAGAAAGAGCCATTTGAGGTATTGCTAAACCACTTTAGTTTCAATTGTTAGAGTAGATAATGCATTGTAAATTCAATTGGTAGTTTTCAGTTATATGATTGTCAATGAATGTGTTACATTTTATGAATTATACTCTATAGCTTAATATTCAATTTCACATTTTGGAGGATTAACTAAGTTAGGACACTACAATTTAACAATTAAAAGTTATAGTCTTAAGCATTAGGTACCCATAGAAGAAGGTAGATTACATTAATTCTTTTTCCCTACTTTGTGAATCAGCAATTTATTTTGATTTCAAGCTTTCATTGTATTTGCACATGTTTATTTTCCTATACTCAATTGACGAAGGATATTTAGAATTTATGAATGCATATATTTTTCCAACACTATCTAAAGTTTTATGACACCTTGTTTGATGATTTAATGCAGCCCTCTTATGTATGATGAACTACTTAGTTAGGGATCCTTCGGTTCTCTGAGCCATGTGCATACTTGGTATCACTAGTTTAATTAGAAATTAGAGTGGCTCCACATTTTTGGTGCATCGTTGCTGAGGATGGTGCTAAGTTCAAGATTCTTTTGTGTGTTTTTCAAGAAATAATAGTGGTGAATTGTATCAACTCTTCATAGTTTAGTGTTCATGTTAAGCACTTCAATCAAGCAATAATTTATGTAAAGAATGCATCATTATTTAATCTATGATTGATTCAATTTTTTTGTAAGTGTTAATCTTCGACTTCATTCCTAACTCAATCTACCACTGAGATAATATTTGAGAATGAATGTTAGTATTGACTTCATCTACAATATCCAATTCACCAAAGGGAATCATATCTATTAAGACACTATACAACTATCAACATAAAGAATTTCTCTTACCAAATGCCTCCACTATAACAAAATTAGTAATTATACAACTCATGATTTAATTCAAATATAATATAATACCACCTATTTATAAGAGGTTTTAATAATTTCTTAAACATTAGATTAATTGGATTGTCTCATTAAACATCATCATTAATTGGTTAATCTCTCCTAGCATTCCAAAATTAATTTTCTCAACATAAGATTACTAGATTCTTTCTCAAGGAAAGGTAAATATGAAGACATAAGCCATCTTCACTAATAGATGATCCTAACAATACTAACTTTTAGGGAGAGCCCCAAAATCAAATTAATTTTTGTTAATAAGGTTTAAGCCATTTTACCCACATTGATACAATAGACATTAATAACCAATTAAATTCATTTGTTAAGTTAAATGTTAAGTTAAATAACAACATATTATAATCTAATATTAATTGTTTCGTGTAATACATACATACAAAAAGTTGAGAAAGACAAACAATTATTTTGAAGTAGCTAAAACAATACCACCATTAAATTATTTTGTAATTGCATTTCATCAATACATTTTTTTTTTTATCACAGATAACAAAATTAATTAAAGTTGCAAAATAATTGAACCTTACAACAATAAAATGTTGATATCTAGTAAAAGAATGAAATGCCAATCTATATCCATCAACAAAACAATAGAAAAAATATTGTCGTTTAGAAGAGAAATCAAACAGAGAATGCCCGACATAAAAGACTTGATTTCCCACTCATCGAGATATACATCTCTTCTATAACAGAGGCGATAGTCAGAATATCTGAAAGGATCTATGCGCTGTCAAGTCTTCTTTTCGCTTGATTGGCGTACTTCCTATCGTGTTCCGTTTCAGATTCCACGATTACTCGGAATAGAAAATAGACTATAGTTGTATTGTATTTGGTTTTCCACTCTTGGTCCCATCTCCATCCTTTATGTTTGTTGGAGTTTCAACATCTTTGAAAAAAGACATCCATTATTTTCCTGGGTCTGCACGGAAAAGATTCCACGCTTCGTCATCCTTTTTGTTTGATTCACGGTCTGCTGGCTCCATCTTTTGAGAAGTAGTTGGATACCCTGCAAATATCATCAATCAAACTTCTTTGATTGGAGTACTTTCTGTTGTGTTCTGGCTCAGATTCCACAATTACTCGGAATGAAAAGTAGATTACAGTTGTATTGTATCTCAATGACCACTCTACCCTGCAAATATCATCAATCAAACAAAAACAAGACTAGACAGCGCACAGACTATCTCTGTCCACCCTTCAAAAATTTCTAAGCGGTCATATGTTGATAGTTAAAACACTCATTTCAAAACGTAACTTCGGCGGTATTTTCAGAAAAAAAACCGATTCTTTTACTATTTGCGAAGTTAAAATCATAAAAATTTTCGATTTAATCGTGTGGAATTACTTTTGGTTAAATTCTATGAAAATCAGTAAAGAGAAAATGTTTTTTCCAATGCTTTTTATATATATTAATTATTATTTTAATAAAATTATGAATTACTAATTGTTGCTTTAACTTCAGTTTTAAAATATAATTGTAAATATTGTTAAAAATGTTTAGTTATTATTTCTAATTAAAAATATACAAAATTTATACATAAATGTTTACTCTACAATATCTTAGCATTCTAGGAATTTATTAAAAGGTTTTCATTGAAAGTTATATTAATTTCAAATGTGAAAGGTGTAGATTCAATCTAGAGAGATTAGACTTGGAGTGTATCCCATAGAGCTCAAAGTGCATGTGCAATTCTTTTAACAAGGAATTTGCGCAATTTTGGGCAATTCTTTAATTGAAAAACCAAGCACATAATACAAATGGCAGTGAATAATAGGAACTTCTATTTAAAAGGCAAGGTGAATTCTTGTCAAACAATTGCCTATGTTAATCATGTAACAAATCTATATTTTTTAAATTCACAACTAAGTAGGTATGGTGGATTTCCAAAAAGTAAATTGAAAGTAATATGCAAATAAATTCAAAATGACTAAAATAAGCTCTTAAACCATGAATGTTTAGGAATTAAAAAAAGTTAAATTATTTTTTATTAGGATTTAATTATGTAATTTAAAGTTAATCTTTATTGATCTATAATTTTTTTGTCAGTAGTGGTTCATAAAAATCTAAAATTTCATGAGAATGAATGGTCCACTTAAGACTCATTACATTTAAGTGAGGTTTTCCATAGAGATGGAGAATTAGAATTTCCCAAGTCTCATGAATAGAATGAGTTCTTTTTTTATCAATTCATTTCTTTGTCACATGTGTCTCTCATGCATGATATATGAAATTCCACTTCCCATAATGCACACAAAGAATTTATTAATGGTTCAAGCTCCATCCAAGGGTAAATTAATCATTTTTTTTTTATGATAAAAGTGGTGTGACTTTGAAAGATTTGGTAGGAAGGTAGTTTGTTAGGATACATATTCCACCTACCACATAAGATCAACACACATAGTTCTCTTCATTTATAGGAGCCACCACCTACACATTATATTTGAAGTGGAAAAGAGAATGAGTGTTGCTATCATAGTATTAATGAAAGTTCTTTTAGGTACCGATTCTTAAAAGATTAGATTAAAAAATAATTAGATACTATACCTTAACACAAAGGAGGTAAAATAAAAAGGGTTTCTTCAAATGTCATAGGAAAATATCAATAGCTAGTACACTAAAGTGTTAACGAAACATGTCCAAACTATATCCAATCATTGAATTTGCACAAGAATTTTATTTTCCACTCTATGTTCATTTGATATGGTGTTTCATTATTTTACCCATGTTGATAATCAATCAAAAAAGTGTCGAGGTAATTCTACCTAAAATTTTCTATACATGGGATAGTAAAGTATCACATCAACAATTAAGTTTTGTATTTATTGGTGCTTGCTTGCACACAATTTTTTATATATATTATTCATAAACACCTAGATGGATGTTTGTACATGTAACCTAGAAAGGCATGCCTAGACAATGCACAAAGCATAAGAGGGTCTTGGTAGTGAAACCAAAATGTTAGCCATTTTACCTATGTGTGCAACAACACATATTAAACCTTGTGCACTAGCATATCAATCAAAGACTACTCACTCAAGGCATACAAGATTCTTATAACCCTTATCTAGACCTATGCATTGTTAATCATAATTTAACAAAGCATGCAAAATCATTGACAAGCATTGTTATGTTGCAATCCATAAACACATGCTACACTCAAAATTCAATGTTTTAGATCTCCTATCCTATATTATTATAATCATCTTATGTTTCATAACTCATTTTGGTTCACATTTCAATAGACATGCAGAATATTCATGTGATCCATTTCTTAGCCTAAAACTATCACTAGTATGTATTACAAGTACTTTTAGGCTATCTTAGTTGTCATAGACCTTCCCTATAAATTTGGAGTATTAATTATTGAATTTACTGAAATTCAATTATCTAATATTAATATTAATTTAAATGTTAGTGCAAATTCTAATATTTTCCAATAATTACTAATTGTTATTATTCATGTAATACAAAAAAATATTTAATATTTATTTTCAATTTTAAATATGATGTGTAGTTTCTAACCAATGTTTTTATAGGTAATTATGGCCTTGAGAGCTAGACACCATTTTATATTAAATTACTAATTTTGCAAAACCTTTGTTTCCCATAGATAATGAAAAAAGGTATATATACTATTCATCAAGATCCCATACAAGGTTCATTAATAAAATATTTTTATCATAGTATGCTAATTTAAACATTTTGAATACATGAGAACACTTGAAGATCAATTATTATCACTAGAATTCACTACCTTTCCCTTTTATTTCTTCTCTTCATTCTCTATCTTTATCACATTTTCACTATAATGGATGGTATTGTTTCTTAGTAGGAAGTGGATGTCATTGAAAATTCTTTTCACTTGCTCCTAAAGCTATCCTCAAAGAATTTTTCATTGATTTTTCAACATTACTTTCAAATCTCCTAGTGACCCATTCACAAGTCCCTCTCTAACAAGAAGGAAGATGAAATTTGTTTTTATTTATGATGCCAATAAACCAAGGGAAACAAATTTACCACATCTATTGTCCCTTTTTTCTATTGCATTCCTTGATGAAGTTCTTTAGTTTTCAGTTTCGATGTAAATCTCATTAATCTATGCATGTATTAAAACTATTTTCATCCCCTCTAAGGATATCCATTAGATTGGATAGTATAATAGAGTAAACAATAGTATTGGGTTGATGCTAAGAAAAAAACATTAGAAATTTTGTTCCAATAGACTTTTAGATGGTTTTTCAAACCATAAGAAGATTGTAATAAATATTCTCTTGGTTTTATAGGTTGAATCTCTTTGTTCCCAAATTATATCACTTTAATGACTTCATATAAATTTTGGTATTCATGGTTGATGCTACCCTCAAAATACTTTATCTCAATCATTTAGATTGTGGGATTTATATCCTTGTTACAAATGATCTAATAAGCTCTATCTTTCCTTGATTTGCAATGTCATTACCTTCTCTAATATGACATTATAACAAATATACACATTCTATATGTATTTTTTGGTAGTTCAACAAGATATGTGGTGTCTTGTTGGCATAACTACACCTTGGGTTTATTATTTTTGGAATGTTCAGAAAGATGAAGGGCCAAAAAGTGGACAAAAATATTTATGAGTGAAAATAATGAATAACATGGTCATGTTATAGAAACCATAATGTGAGATTGCATTCCAGTTTGGTAGTGCCAGGACAAAGGTCTAATCACTACCTAGCCTAAAAGAGAATGTTCTCACATTTGAACCTACATAGTACAAAAAAGGAATTTTTTTTGACTCATTGTTTCCCATTTTCTAAAGAACATGATTATGATATTCAATGAGCATGCTTCAAGTTATTTTAAGCAATTTCATTGAAGGAATCATCACATCACAACATGAAAAAGGTAATTTTATTATTATTTTTTAACAATTTTAATTAAAATGTTTTTTTTATTTGTATTTATGTTGATTTAGTAATTTTTTTTTATTTTAATGAATATCAACCTCTCAACACTTCTAAAACCTCATCCACTAAAAATTAAATGTGGTGGAAATTATGTTGAAGAGAATGCATGAGATATCCCCCTTCAATTTTTTTTTTCAATTCTGAAGCATCATCCTACAACACAAGAAGTTTTTAAAGGGAAAATTAAAAAATAATTAAATAAAAATTCAAACATTAGTACACACCCTAAAAAATAAAAATACAATATGCATGCATTGACAAGATCCTACAACATCACTGGAGTATTTAATTCTCACATAGATTTGGTTAATGTATAAGCAAATTCATGGAAAAATTATAGAGAAAATCCTCACCAATAAATTATTTGACAAAACTTTTAGATAAAGTGGTGAAACAAAAGTAAAATATAAAAATATATTTGTGTGTCATTTATACACCATAAAATTGATCAGCCTATTGATACAAGTTATAAAATATTCCCAATTCAATCATACCAACACTAAGGAATAAAAAATAACTTTTGTGATGAGTGATAGATGGATTTTTACTATCCCCTAGGTAATAACAATGATGAACCTATCCCAATATTTCTTGAGGAAAATCTATTGTGAGTTTATCCTTAGTAAAATTTCAAATTATTTAAATATGCATAATTTTAAGGATGAATATTGATTTTATCAAAATAGTTCGCTTTAGCATCTATTTAGCATGCCGTAATCATTTGGTGTAAATAGTGATTTTATCAAACTAGTTAATTTTTAGCCTACCTAGGAGAGTCCCATTCACATTGCTTAAGTCTCCACTTAGGGAATTTAATTTGTCATAATTATTGGTGTAAATAGTGAATTTATCAAACTAGTTAGTTTTTAGCCTACCTAGAAGAGCCCCATTCATATTGCTTAAGTCTCCAATTAGGGAATTTTAGAGATTTATCCCACTTCATAGAATTGAGACATGTATCCTCATCATTTGATTCACCTATTTCATGTATATTTGATACTTGCTCACACACTTGTCAAGTGATCTCACAAGTGTTCCATCTTTGGAGGGTTATCCAATTGTTTAGTTCTACCTTCCTACCTCATTAAATGATAGATATCCTATTATGTTCATCATTTTACTTGTGGAGGGTTATTGTAAGATTAGATAATGAGGTTTTAATAAACAGTAAGCATGAATCTATTTGAAAGCAACCACTAAACTTATGAATTCAAATGTTAAGCTCAAATAAAATATATTCAATAAAGAATGAAAGAAACATAGAAATGTAAACAAATGATACAAATTCACCTTCATTGTTTCTCTCCATTTGTCTCCTTGAATGTTGCTCTCATATTTTGTATCTGCTTCTTTTATTAGAGCTCAAGAGTACTATTAAATGATGAAGACTGGAAAATATCAAGAATTCATGGTTAGCCAAAAAAATGAGAAGGATTCTTTTATATAAATACTTATTTCAAATGAACGATCTGGATTCAAAGATAAAAGATCAAGATCAATCATCAATGTCTATTGAGAGGAAAAAGTTTGAGTAGTTAACTAAATTGATTAATCAAATCAAGGGAATTTATTGGATAATATTTGATTAACTTAGAAGGAAATTAGTTGATTTGACACTTTGACTTAGATTTTTGGATTTATTTAAATCAAAATGAGAGGAATAATGATTATTAGACTTAATGAAATAAACTTTGATTTATTTAATTAAAAGGGGGATGATGTTAGATTTAAACTAAATAAAGATTAATTTATTTAATTTAAAGAAGATGACTTTAGAACTTAATTAAATAAAATGAATTATTTAATTAAAAGAGAGACATTAGGATTAATTAAAAAATTATTTATTTAATTAATAGAAGATAGTGCTTTAATCAAACAAAATTTATTTATTTAATTAAAATATGAAATATGATGAATTTAATTAAATAAGGGTTATTTAATTAAATAGTTAGTAAAGGAGATGAATTAGAGAGAACTAGTGTTAGTAAATCAGGATCAAGTGAATGAGATCAATCAGTATAATTTACGTTTCTACATTTTGCCCCTCTTTGAAGCAATGTACCTACTGCATTGGTTCGAAGAATAAAGTTGCCAATATCAAAATTCAAAAAAAATCTAATATTTTTAGATGCCCCACTGTTGCCCCAGTGAAAGAATTATGCTGGTATATTGCCCCCTCAAGAGATCGAACGAAAATTTGGATTTGAGGATCAATCTCATGACAAAGAGGTTCAAGATGGATGTATGGATGGTTATGATGATAATACAAATGAGATGGTGCTAAGATGCTTAGAATAACCAATCTATATTATCCTAAACAACTTAGATGATAATGCAATGCATGTGAGATGGACAACATGATATGCTATGATTATGAGATGTATGTATGCTAATGGTTTGTGGATGCAGGATGCATTGGTGATGTTTTGAATAACTAACATGGTACCATGTTAGTGTGGAGGGAAGTAAGAAGAAATAAGATGATGACAAGAGGATCCAATGAGTACATGATCTACGAGACTTTATTAGAGATGATAATGATGATGATGATGATGATGATGATGATGATGATGATGATGCAATGCTTATCAAGAATTGGGATTTTAAAAGGGCTACTTACCTTATGTTTGATAACAGACATAGGCACGATGCATAAAGGTATAAAGAACCAAGAAGGCATTGCACCTAGTGTGATGGAATTTGACTCAAAAATTAGATCATCATGGAAAAAATAGGCCCTTAAATGGCAAAAAATTTAGAAAAATCAGAGTTAGGCAACTTGATGTAAAAAATTGAATAAGCTATCTATATTATCTCAAAAATATGTAAGAATAGAATCTATAGCAAATTGAATGTAGTTTCTAAACTACTAGGTTTGTTTAAAAAATCTATTTGGTGAAAATTTGAAATTTCAATGTAGTAATACTTAAATTGAAAAAATTAAGAAGTAGGTGTCTATCCTGACCACCCTAACCACAATAAAATGACAATATTTTTTTATAAGATTTTAGATATAAGTAGAGGACTCATGTACCAATGTGATGCATATTTTTGTAATTTGTTTCAAGTAAATAATTAATTACTTAATTTTTATTAATTTTTTTAAAAATATACAAAACTCATATGTTTGACCACCTTAAGTTGGTCAAAACTTCATGAAATAAAATTTTTCTTTTTTAATCCTATAGTATTAAGCATAGAATGTGACACATGTTTTGGATTCAAAAATGTGATACCGCTTTGAAAGCTATAGATTTTTTCAATCAGCCTATCAATCAAGAATTTAGTCATAATTTGAATAGAAAATGAATAATAATTACTTATTAAATTCAAAGTAAAGCATAATTTATATTGGTGGAAAGTTGAGAATCTCCTTTAAAACCATTTTCATTTCATCAATTTTGGTTAAAAAAAAAGGTTGTTAGCCACATACCCATCATATTGCCACTTTTTGGCCTATCATGATCCTACACATACCCTACAGTCCTACCACATTTTCCATCTCCAAATCTGTCAGAGCACTCACCAAAGCTTCAATAGCCTTGATATTGTTTTCAACATATTTGATTTCATCAGTAGTGGAGGGACCATTCTGAGGAATAACATATGGATCTTTTGTAATCTTCCAGTAGGCTTCACCAATATACCTTAGGTGACATTGCATCTTGACTTTCCATATTGAGTAGTTAGTTCCATCAAATCTTGGATTGTCCTTCATGAATGTTGCCATATTGGATCACCTCAAGCTTTTAGACTTCTTCAGATAATCTGGTCTGATACCAATTGTTGGAAAAACAAGGACAGACAACTGAGAGGGGGGGTGAATCAGTTGTCAAAAAATAATAAACTTTTCAAACTTTACTTAACTTTAATCTCAGATATGATGAATAAGCAATTAGCACATCAGAGAGATAGAGAACACCAAGATTTTTTTGTGGAAACCCTGTTAGGGAAAAAACCATGATGGATGTTAGTCCACAATATTATACCCTGTTGAAAGTATAATGAAAACAATAAAGGGGAATGCACATGGGTTCAAAAACACTTCCTAGAGCTCACTGCTCAATTAAAAAAGGGGCTCACTACCCAACAATATGGGATAGGATTAAAATACATAGGGTATGAATTGAGAAAGTGCAGAAAAAGAATCTTCAACCACAAGCACACCAATCAATGTGGATGTACTACAAAGATAGAGCATGATCTAGAGACATAAAAAAATATCAAGAAACAATAGAGAAACATCCGCAACAACTAAGATTACCAAAATCACATAGACTTCACTCAGGAACATTGACAAAGACCACATAAATACTATTAGACCACAACATGATCAAATCTATCCATGGACCTCTGAAACTTTAGGTAGATGATCTAGATACTCTCAAAACAAACCCTTTAGTTCACATCCACTAAACTTCAATGTACAAAACAAGACACTTTCATGACCTGCACAATTCCATTGGGAACCTAGAACACTTTTTTTTACAATTTTCTCAATATCCTCAACATATACAACTTCTGATACACTAAATGCTAATAGTGTTGACAGCAATGACAACCACATATTAGCAACACATCCAAAACATCCAACATACCCTCTACCCTACCAACCCTTAAACACTCAATCTAAACTGTAAACCCTCAACTCTTAAACCCTAAACTCTTAAACCCTTTACGCTCTACCATCAATCCTCTACCATCTACCCTCAACCCTAATCCCTGAACCCTTAAACCCTTAAACCCACTTAGTAAACTCTCTACCCTAATCCCTCAACCATTTTTACCCTTAATCCCTCTAGCCTTATACCCTAATCTCTCAACCCCTATACACTGTACCCTATACATTGGACCCTCAACCGTAATCCCCCAAACCAATTCCCTCAAACCTCTACCCTTAGCCTTAAACGCTCTACCCACTACCCACTACCCTCTACCCTATAAACCCTTAAACACTCAACCCTAGATCCTAAACCCTCAATCCTTAAACCCTAAACCATTAAACCCTCTACCCTCAACCCTAATCCTTGAACCCTCAAACCCTTAAACCCACTTAGTATAATCTCTACCCTAATCCCTCAACCATCTTTACCCTTAATCCCTCAACCCTTAAACCCTGATCCCTCAACCCCTATACACTCTACCCTATACATTGGACCCTCGATTGTAATCCCCCAACCCTATACCTTGAATACTCTACTCTCATCCTTAAACCCTCAACCCTTAAACCCTCTACCCTCTACCCTCTACCCTCTAAACCCTTAAACACTCAACCCTAAACCCCAAGCTCTCAACCCTTAAACCCTCTACTTTCTACCCTCAATCCTTTACCCTCTACCCTCAACCCTAATCCCTCAACCATTAAACCCTTAAACCCACTTAGTAAACTCTCTACCCTAATCCCTCAACCCTCTTGACCCTTAATCCATCAACCCTTCAACCCTAATCCCTCAACCCCTATACCCTCTACTATATAGATTGGACCCTCGACCCTATACCCTCAATCCTCAACCCTCAACCTTAAACCCTCTACCCATTACCCTCTACCCTATAATCCCTTAAACATTCAACCCTAAACCCTAAACCCTCAACCCTTAAACCCTAAAACCGTAAACCATCTACCATCTACCCTCTATCCTCAATTTTCTACCCTCTATCCTCAACCCTAATCCCTGAACCCTTAAATCCTTAAACCCACTTAGTAAACTATCTACCCTAATCCCTCAACCCTCTTGACCCTTAATCCCTCAACCCTTAAATCCTAATCCCTTAGCCCCTATACCCTCTACCCTATACATTGGACCCTCAACCCTAATCCCCCAACCCTATACCCTCAATCCTCTACCCTCAACCTTAAACCCCCAACCCTCAATGCATAAACCCTCCACCCTCTACCCTCTACCATAAACATTAAACACCCAACTCTCAATTCTCAACCCTCAACCCTTAATCCCTCAATCCTCAATCCTCAAACCCTAAACCATCAACCTCGATACCCTCTACCCTATACATTGGACTCTTAACCCAAGTCCTTCAACCATATGTGCCCTCAACCTTAATCCCTCAACCCTATACCCTCAACCCAATACCCTAATCCCCCAACCCACATATATCTATGTCCCTACCCCCTATTCTCTCATTCTCTCTACCCATTCATCCCTACCTCTCTACCCTAAACCGTAAACCCTTAAAAAGTCAAACCTAGCCCTCGACCCTCAACCCTTAAACCCTAAACCTTTAAACCATCTATCCTCTACCCCCTACCCTCAACCCAATACCCTCTACCCTAAACCCTAATCCCTCAACACTAATCCCTCAACCCTTATACCCTTAAATACAAGAAAAATCCTAACCCTAATCCCTAAACCCTCAACCCTCAACCCTCAACCCTTAAACCCTAATCCCTCAACCCCTGTACCCTATACCCTATACATTGGACCCTCAAACCTTATCCCTCGTACCCTCAATCCTCTACCCTCAACCCTCATCCCTCAACCCACAACCCTCAACCCTTAAACCCTAAACACTTAAACCCTCTACCCTCTACCCTATAGATTATACCCTCAACCCTTAATTCTCAACCCTCAACCCTTAATCCCTCAACCCTCAATCCTTAAACCCTAAACCCTCAACCCCTATACCCTCCACCCTTTACATTGGACCCTCAATCTAATCCTTCAACCATATACCCTCAAACCTATACCCTAAACCCTCAACCCTCAACCCTAAACCCTTAACCCTAAACCATTTAATGCTAAACCCTTAAACCTTCTATGATATGCCCTCAACCTAATACTCTCTACCATCAAACCTAATTCCTAATCCCTCAACCCTTAAACCCTAATACCCTAGAAACCATCAATCCTATAGGTCCTCCACCCTAATCCATCAACCCCATACCATCAACCCCTATCGCTTTCTATCTATCTATACATCTCACCTTTCCCTTCCTCCCTCTCTCCTACCCTCTATAATTGTCTCTATATACCCTCTCCCTCTTTGTACGTACCTCTCGCTCAATCAATCCCTCCCACCCTCTATTGCTCCCTCTATCTATCTCTCTCTATCTCCCTCCCACTCTCTCTCACTCCCTCTCTCTCCCTTTGTCTCATGTCTCTCCCTCCCACCCCCTCTCTCTCTCCCAAGTCTCTCCCTCTAGCAACCTACCTAGGTAACTCTCTCTGTCTCTGTCTCTCCCTCTCCCCTCTCTCTATCTATCCCTTCCACCCTACCTATATAATTCCCTCTCACTCCAACTCCCTCTTTCTCTCCCTCTATTAGGTCACTCTCTCCCACAACCTCTCCCTCTCTTAGGTCTCTCACTCACACTCCCTTTCTCTCCCACTTTGTCCCTCTTGCACTCCCTCTCACTACCTATCTCTCAAGTATCTCCCTCTCACCCCCCTCACACTCTCATGTCTCTCCCTTTGGCACCCTACCTACATAACTCTCTCTTTCTCTCTGTCTCTCTCTCACCTCTCTCTCTCCCACCCCCCCTCTCTCTCACTCCCTTTATCCCTCCCACCCTACCTAGCTAATTCCCTCTCACTTCAACCCCTTCTCTCCCACGCCCTCTCTTAAACTCTCACTTTATCCCTGTATCACTCTCACCCCCCCTCAGACTCTCAAGTATCTCCCTTTGGAACCCTACCTACATAACTCTCTCTTTCTCTCTGTCTCTATCTCTCCCCCCTCTCTATCTCTCCCTCTCTCTCAATTCTCTCTCTCCAAGCCCCTCTCTCTCACTCCCTTTATCCCTCCCACCCTACCTAGCTAAGTCCCTCTCACTCCAACCTCCTCTCTCTCAATCCCTCTCTCTCTCTCTATCTCTCCCTCTCCCTCTCCCCCTCCCCCTCCCTCTCCCTCTCCCACCCTACCTAGACAACTCTAGATCTCTCTCTCTTTCTTAAAATTATACCTTCCTCTAAAGACATACATAAATAAATACATACAAGTATAATACATATCTACATACAATCCTACATACATACAAGCATACATGTACATGTATGTATATACAATCTTACATACAAGTAGGCATACATACAATATACATGCATTGATACATACAGTCATACATACACACACACATAAATGACACACAATCATACATGTGCATACAAACATACATTCAATATGCATTTAATATAAAGTAAGACATAACGTGAGCACACTATATTGCTCTCGCATTATGTCTTGCTAGACATGCTCCCCACAAATGGAAAAAACCATGTAAAAAATGACATATAACGCGCTTGTATTATATCTAGATTTGGGAATCCCCAAGCCTTGGGATTGGTATTTTCCTTGGAATACCAACACAAAGGCTTGGAGGGCATTCCCAATGACTAGAGACATGTTTTTGCAATTTCTACAATATTTCACATAATTAGGTTTGTGTTCACTATCAAGATTGTATGTGGTTCAATGTCAAACAAATCAAATATCTAGGTAATGTTAGGTTTTCTTTAAGTTATCCAACAATGTAATTTTTTTCACTTTCTAACAATGTTAAGTCGTTCATCCATAATTTATTTTGTTTGTATGTCTCTTTTTTAGAAAAAAGTAGTGTTTGATGTTTTTTTCGTTATAAATTAACTATTCCTTGAAATTTCAAATAAATTACTTTTTAGAAAGTAGACTCCATTATACAAATTTGAAAAGAAAAGAAAACAATTAGTTTCAAAAATTTGTAGGGGTAGTACAACCAAAATTCTATTTTTCAGGAAGTGTCCACTTCAAAAATTAGTAAAAAATAAAATATTCATTAAAAAATTATTAGAAAGATCATGCATCAACTACGTACTATTAGCTAACTTTTGATCATAGCAATTTTAAAAATACTAAGAAAAAGTTCACCGTACGAGGGTCATACAAGAGTTGCTATGTTATGTTTTTCTGACAAAAAACAACAACAATTTTTGTACATCCCTTATTTGAAACCCTTAATCTCAACCATTTTCAAAATAAATTAGTTGTTTAGAAAGTAGACTCAAAGAACTTGAATCCTTCTTTTTGTTCCATCTCAAAATTTTGAGTGTAAGTATCCTCAATTTCACGTCCAAGGTCAATATTTCCTGATTTCAATAAAAAAGTGGCCACTTAAGCCCCCTTTTTGGGAACCATCTTGGTGCACTTACCCAACATAGATAGAACAACCAATATGGAAGAGAGAAAAAAAGATTTTATTATTCTAAAAAGGAAAATAAAATTATAGAATTACATGGGTTGTTTGATTACAAAAGCATTAGTCAAACATGCAGATCAACCTTCAAACTCAACTCCGCGATCTCGTATCTCAGACCCTATTCCACCACCTCCTCTTCGTCTTATCTCCATCTCTCTATCTCTATATATCTATACTCCTCCTTCAGGTTGGAATAATTTCACCACATTCTTTTCCCCCATGTTGTCTTAGTACCTCCTTAGTCATTCAATGAACAACAAGATCCTACAAACAGTTACCTAGTTATCAATAACTTCAATTCTATTTGTTCAAACTAGGAAATCATCTTCCAACCATTAGCTTCATGTTTGAAATCATTTGGCCAATAACATGTCGATTCATAATAACAATGAGCAATCAACAAATAACATTATGCCATATCTCACCACCTTATGTGTCCATCTATTGTCATCAATCCACTCACATCATTATCCAGCTATCATTTATCACTTCATTGAGGACTCCCAAACAACTCCTTCCGAAATGGTCAACCCTCACTAATGAAGTTCCATCGAATGTTGAAGAGAAGCTATAAAACTCCCACTGAAATGAGAATATCTCACTCATATACATTTTATCCTTGATCGAGTGGTCTGTACTACCTATGTGTCATCCCTATCATCTTCATATAGTTACATCACTACTACAACCTGATATATTGTCCAGTCACTCATCACCACATGTTCTACTGACATCATCATTCACCTTTATTGACAATCTATCGAGTCCTGCCTTTTTGGCATGTCGAAGAGACTCACTTTCATGTTCCATCGAAATGTTCCTATCTCTCCGATGAAAGGCTTATTGGAATGTCAAAGAAACTTTCTTTACTATCCCACCAAAAATGATGTCTCTCTGATGAAGCCTACCAACTTTGTGAACACCTTTTCGAAGTATCAAAAAGAATCATCACTAAGTCTTGCCAAAATCAGAATCTCCCTTCGATGTGAAGTCTTCACCACCATCTCCCACTATTGCCCTTGCTATAACCAAGTCAAATGGACATGAAACACAGTTCCTCTGAAATCTCCATGTCACTACGATGGGTCTATTGACCAACACTAGATGCCACTTACTCCTAAGCCTGAACTCCTGTAGCCCGCCATACTCAGCTAGCTAAAGTCAATTAAGCCCTTAATAGAAACAAAATAACACAAATTGATGGAAGATTCCTTGTACGCCCTAGATGCTCCTGCGTCACTTTCTCACTAATACGAAGGCTAATAGTATTGAATAATACCTTGTAAGGGATTCTATGGCATTGTAAGATGTGCCCTCCTAGGTCAAGCTCCAAAAATACATGTAAAATACTATTTAGAAATCAATCAAGTACCTTAGAATTATGCATGCAAACTTCTTGCTTCATTTAGTACTTTAAATCTTTTATTTTATATTCATTATTCCTTCAATATTTTATTGTTAGAGAGAACTTGTGGATTTCAAATTTGTAAAGAGAATTCCTTTAACTACTAGCACATAACATTATATTTTACAAAACTTAAGTGTACTTAGTCATTTTATCACAAAAAGGAAAATAGTCACACTTGGCTACAATTTAAATTCAAATTTTGAAAAGGCAAGGGTCAAGTTAGTGACCATATAAACTTTCCTACATGGGAAAAAAATTGGATGTAGGTGGATAATAACTATATTAGGATAGGTCTGTGAATATGTATAATAAATATAATACTTAGATGAATCTATGAAAGTACATGCAGATAAGGATTAGGTGGGGGATAAAATCATGGGAATATGTATAAAGGGGATAGGTAAAAGATAGGTGAATAAGCCCAATTGTACACAA
Source organism: Sequoia sempervirens (assembly GCA_007258455.2). Lineage (NCBI taxonomy): Eukaryota > Viridiplantae > Streptophyta > Pinopsida > Cupressales > Cupressaceae > Sequoia > Sequoia sempervirens. The sequence continues at coordinate 20,195,004 of VDFB02358134.1, read as the reverse complement.
GATTGTGTCATATATTTATATCTCGACATTTCCTCAAAATAAATAAATAAAATAACATAAACATATTAATTTTACTATTACACATAAACCACATATATTTAAAAATAATAAATAACTATCCAATTTCAAAAGAGAAAAATATTGTAAACCAAATTATTAAATAAAAAAAAGGAAAATAACATCAAAACTTTAGGAAATTATTGTGCTCATTAGATCAAAGATTATTCCTTCTATTCATCAAGCATGTTATGAACATTAGATGGACACTTTTGTCCAAACATGTACACCATGCTAATTAAGCAATAATAGTGTTGATTTATTTCTCCAACATAGAAACATGTGATGAGCATTATCTAAGTTAAATGATTTGAAGATTGTGTCGGAAAGTTTTTCCTTGTAGAATACCAATCAAGTGGAATTCGCATTTCTTAACAAAGAAGGCAATTAAAAGACAATAAATTATTGATCTCTAATGAAGAGATTAAAGGGCCATCTATATCAATAAACAAAAAAATAGAAAAATTATTATCATTTAGAAGACAAACCAAACAAGGAATGTAGATTGAAGATTCTTCCTTCCCTTCATCGAGCATATTATTGATGGTTTATGAATATCTTTGTCTAGACATGTATACCATGCTAATCAAGAGGTATAGTAGTGATGATTTATTTCTTCAAAATAAGAATATGTGACAAATGTTATGTAAGTTAAATGAAGTCTACATTCATACAAAAAAAGATAATCACTATTTTCCTTTCTATATTGAAAAACCAGTCTACATATTTTAACGAAAAAAACAATAAAAATAAATAAAATCTTGATAAAATAAATTCAAATAAATTTACAAGAATAGATTTAAAAAATAAATAAATTTAAAATAAAACTGTTATGAGATAAATTTAAATTCATTTTTAAGACCAATTTACATTTAAGGATAGTCTTATCCTATCACGTACGCCATGCTGATCATGGAATTCTATTGCTTCAAGACTTGACTCTCTCCAAACAAGTATGTCGCACTGGTGTATTTCTGGAAGACTTTGAGTGCGTCCAGAAGAATATGCCCGTCCCAACCGACATAGAAGAATTGACTTCCTAGTCTTGAAGATATACATCTCTTCTATACCAGAGGCGATAGTCAAGTCTTCTTTTTCTTTGATTGGCGTACTTCCTGTCGTGTTCTGGTTTAGATTCCACAATTACTCGGAATGCAAAATAGATTATAGTTGTTGTATTTGGTTTTCCACGCTTGGTCCCATCTCCATCTTTTATGTTTGTTGGAGTTTCAACATCTTTGAAAAAAGACACCCGCCATTTTCGTCGGTCTGCTTGAAAATGGAAAAGTGGTAGAATACAACTGTAATCCATTCTGCATTTCTAGTAGCTGCGGAATCTAGACCAAAACATGACAGAAAGTATAATCAATCAAATAAAAATAAGACTTTTAACAGTGCAAGACCTCCTACCTCGATCTACCCAGCGAAAAATTTGCAGCTTATAATAAGGCCAGCAAATTGTGGGTACTATTTTAAATTATCGATGGATGTTGATTGTTAAACAATTAATTCAAAACGTATGATTTTTGAGAAAAATCCGATTCTTTGGTATTTGCAGCTTTCCCTGTATTAATTATTATTTTAATAAAATTATTTAATCATAATCGTATTTATAAATATGATTCAAAATGTGGAATTATATCATCAATTAAAAATAAATATCTATATATAAATGTGTATCTGTACAATATCTTAACATATTAGGTATTTACTAAAAAACATTCACTCAAAATTGTACGAATTTCAAACATAAGAGATGCAAATTCAATCTAGAGAATTTGGAGTGTATGTACAATATTTCTATCAAAAAAATTGTGCAACTTTAGGGTATTTGTTAATAAAATCACCAAACACACAATATAAATGATGATTAATAATATGAACTTCTATTTGAAAGGGAAGATCAGCTCTTGTCAAAGGATCTTCTTTGTTATTTATGTACCAAATTCTTTTTTTTTTAAATAACAATTAAGTAAGTATGATAGATCTACACAAAAAGAAAATTAAAATATAACTATTATGGGATAAATTTAGGAGCAAAAATAAAAACTTAAGTTATTAATGATTAAAAAAATTTATGTGATGTTTTATGGAGATTTAATTAGGTGGATTAATCTATATTTAATGAGTAGTGGTTCACAAAAATCTATTTTTCATGAGAATGAAGGGTCCACTTAGAACTCATTACATTTAAGTGATGTTTCTCATAGAGATGAAGCATCAAAATTTTTTAGGAGGTCCCATGAGTAGAACAAGCTCTTGTTTTACCAATTCATTTCTTTGTTACATATGTCTCTCATAGACGATATCCAAAACCCCAGTCGCTATAATGTATATAGATTTTTTTATGGTTTAAGCTCCTTCTAAGAGTGAAATTGAACATATATTAAAAAGTGGTGTGAAAGTGAAAGGCCTGGTAGGAAGGTAGCTTGTTAGAATTTATATATTACACCTACTTCACAACATCAACACACACACACACACACACACACTACTATGGTTTTCTATGAGCCACCAGCTACACCACATCAAATTTAAATTGGGAAAGAGAATGCATGTTGCTATCATAGTAGTAAAGCAAGTTTTTTTAGTTGTTAAATCTTAACAAGATTAGATGCAAAAAGAATTAGATATATAAAAATTAACACAAAGAAGGTAAAAAATAAAAATTGTTTTTTAAAAAAAAAATTCATAGGGAAATGTCAATAGCATCCTTCACTAAAGTGTAAAAAACACATGTCCAAACTATATCCACCCACAAAAGTTGCACAATATTTTTTGCTTCCACTCTACCTCCCTTTGATATTTTTTTTGTGTTTGACCTATAGTTTGTTTTTCCCACTTTTTTCAAAATAATCTTTAAGGAGGTAATTTATGATATTCAAAAATCATTTTTACTTAGTCTTAGGAATTTATTTCCTTAAGGTTTGTTTTGAAAAGTCTTTCTGTATAGAAAAATGGAATTCAAAAAGCCTTATTGTTTCCAAATTCATGTGTGTAAGTTTTAGAGGGGGTCTTTTTTGATGAAAAGTTTGAGTTCTTTCACTGGGTTGTCTTGCTCTACGGGTTTGGTTATGTTGCTTTTCCTCCATAGTTTTCGGGATGCTACAATGGATAGGATTACTGAGCTTCATCTAACAAGGCTAAAACTTCATGGGAATGGTTGAAAAGGTCCTCAATATCACCATTTATCTCCTATGAAGATGCATGCAACAAATGTTTTCTTGTTGTTTCAATTTTTGAGCTTTGAAGTCACTGATGGAAGGAAATTGCATGTGGCCTTCTATCCATGATGAGTGGTGGGAGTGCTAGATCGTTTTTTAGTCCTTGGAGATTATGGTTTTTTAGCATGCAAAAGAATACAAAATTTGTATTTGGAGTTTAGTTTTACAAAAGGAAAGTTTTTCATGTTGAAAACCCTTGCATCATCATCATTGTCACTAACAATGCCTTAGTCCTCACTACATGTTACCTTTGAATGATATTTTCCATTTGAATAAGTTAGAAATGTTTTTCCATGTGATATTTATGAAGATGTTATCATAGTTAATAAGGTTTTCAATATGGGTTATATCTAGAAATGGAGAAACATGTATCATTTAGTGTGTTTAAGGTTTTAAAAAGTGGATAAACAATACTCATGGCATACATAGGTCCTATGTTGGAAGCAATTAACCCTTCACAAAGATAATATCATATTGAACGCTTGTTTAGTCGAATTAACATGGTTATGGTTTGTGGAACTTCTTGGACCAATCACCTTTTATTTCTTTATGGTGATGTTTGTTGTTCACTATTAATGTCATATTGTTTTTCTATGTTATGAAATTATTGTGTCATTAAAAATAGCCCTACAATGGCAGAGTACTGGTGTTATTTGGACTTTAAGATCAATATCCAAGTTTGAATACATGTATGCGCCATGCATGTGTATGTGGAATGCACAAGGTTTTGTAGAAATGGTGAAATACCAACCCTTGCCACATAATTCGTGTGAGTAGATATTAAGGGGTATCCTAAAGCTTTTAAAACCTAAGTTATCATAGTACCAAAATTTTTCATTGACAATATTTGCAAGAGAATTAAATCCTTGAGAAGTTTAAATGAAAATACATGAAGCAACTTTATGCTATGCTCAACACAATGACCTTGCATTTTATTGTGATGGAGCATAGTCATTATGATCTAGTGATATAGTGTCCTAGAATGTTGAGATGTTAAGCATTTTTGTCTTGATTCTTCTCATGATGCATGCATAAGGGTAGATTTTTATTGATATGAAAAGAAAATAATGATTATTGAAACCCTTATTATTATTAAAACCCTCATTCTTGTCTAGAAATGGGTTGCCATCAACACTGTCTACAAATTATTAATAGACTAGACTTGTGGTAAATCCTTTATGAAGTACATGCTAACCTAGATGACAATGAAAAGGTCAATAAAATAGTGTTAGTCCTTGTGACCCAGATAGTGGAAGATGAAATGTTTTTAAAGTGAAGTTGGCATCACAAAAGGGGAGGACAATCTAAAAGGTGTACCTACTATTTAAATAATCTACAAAAATTCATGCATGGACAATAGAAGGAGAAAATATTCAATTCTAAACTTCTATTCTAGGATTGTATTCATTTTAACTTGAATGGATAGTGACTAAAGATAACACTCCAAATATGGATATATTGTTTTCCCAAACTAGTGATAGTAATATATAATAGTTAGGCATGAAAATAGAGGGTTGTGGAGATTGTGAGTATAGTTAATATAGGTTATATACCTAAGGCACCAAGTCAAGAAAAAGTGAGAAAATGAATAGGACACTTGGCAGAACAATCCTTCTATAGTAATGGCAAGGTATCTTAAAGATCAAGTGATAGTCCATAAACAACAAGTGATAGAGATATTTATAGTGACCTAATGCAAGGATAGTCATGATAGCATCGTATAGCCTTGAACATGAAGAAATCACAGTAAAAGAGAAAGATATGGTAGAATTAAATTTGTAGATATATTGATAGAGATATTTTGGAGAGATGCATGATGGAGTCACCGAAAAAGTAACCCTTCTACTTTTTTTGGCTTGTTTGGGACCCCCTTGTGATTTTGGCTTAATGTTACCTTGATTTATTGTTGTAATGTGATTAAAACATTCACATTAAGTCTTGGGCCTTTGTGAACTAATGGATTTTAATGTTACCTTGCTAAAGTGTTGTGAAGTGTTGTAACACACTTTCATACTTTTCTAGGGTTTTATCAAATAATTAAACTTACTAAACCTATTTTTGATCAAAATCAACTTTAATCTTGCCTTATTTGGAGTTTTGTAAAGTTTTTTAACATACTTTCACAATTCTCTAGGGTTTTCATTAATATTTGGAAATTTTTATGCTTTAATTAGCCCTATTTTGCATCCGCAAGTCTCATTTATTGCATCTTTTCAAGGATAATCCTAACACCAATCATTGATCAATCATAATTTAGGTGTTTATGGATTGTGTGTCCTATATTTGGTGGTCTAGGACTCATTTTACACCTTGGGCGAATGGGTCCCACCTAGATCTTTTGGCCTCAAACGAGTTTTCACAAATTTCTAAGCATTTTTGGTTTTTGGTTGCATACATTATGCCTGATGGGACTCATTCGCCACCTTGGGTGAATGAGTCCCATGTGGCCCAAAATAAAATTTAATTCAAAATTTTGGCAGGATTTTATTCTCCTAGATCTGATGCTGGCTTGTAGTGTTGTAAGTTTGGGAATTCTTGCATAATTGAGTATAAATACAAGGTTCTTTCACTCATATTCTCACCTAGAATTCTAACAAGGAATCAAGTGTTCACAAGAGTATTCAAGAGAATTCAAGTGTCATCAAGAGTATATTTTTAAGAATTTTAGAGCATTCTTCAAACATCAATCACTATGTCAAAGATTTTGTGCATCATGTTGTTTTAGAGCTAACAATTGTGGTGTAGGATTGTATGATTCAAGCAAGCATTTCATTCAAGATAAACATGATTCAAGAAAGAATCAAAGTCTACATCCATTGCAACCATTCCAAGAATAGTTATAGCACCTTATTGCTAGGGTTTGGTCAGTTACAACATTGTTATTTTTTCATTCATCATTCTTCATTCTTATTTCATTTGATTTCAAGGATTGATTTCAAGAACGGGGTTTGACCGAGGCAAACCCCTATCCAATAACACCACAAAATTTTTCCCTCTCCTTTGTATGTGATTTATAGGTTTATCTTGTAGATTTCCTAAGGAGCAATATTGGAGAAAAGCTATCAAGTGATCAGAGTTGTCAAAGTTGTCATCAAGCCTTGGAGAACATTAGAGAAGACCTGCAAGTTGCAAATTGGAGATTTGGATCTAAAAATTAGTCAAGAAGGATAGAGCAAAGAAATAAGAGAGGAATGAACTTTGAAAGTTGTAGAAAATCCCAACTATATTGATTTTCCACTTCTGGTGAATGAGTCCCAATTCCTACTAGATTTCATGATCTTGCAAATTTGGATACCATTTTGGTAGATTGTTGTTCCTGCACATTTTCCTAGAAATTGGACTTATTCGAGCATCTTGGAGAATGATTCATAGTCATCATTAAAATTAAATCTTCAAGAATTCAAGATCTCCATTCAGCCTTCTCAGGATTCCCAGGTGCACACTTTTTGTTGCTTTATACTCACTTTTCTAGGTCGTTTAGTGTTAGTTTGTATTCAATTAGGATTTTACATTTGATCTTTCATTTTATTATCTTTTCCATGTCTAAACTTTGTGGTGAACACATATTTAGATCATATTCAACCCCTAGGAAAACCCTATTGCAATATCTCTTTCTCTTTTGCATTGAGACCTCTAGGGTTATCTTTGAGTGGAATTACTTTAAAAGTGGGTGTGATAGCACTTGATCATCTTATCCCCCATATTCAAAGGTTCCAAATTAAAAAGTTGAAGATGTGGCTTGATAAAATATTTCAAATTTCTAGATCCCTCACTAGAAAGTTTATGAAATAAATGTGTATTATTAATATTTAAATCATTGAGTTTTAGAATCCTACAGGTGCTTCATGTAGATGTTGAAATGTAAAGAAAATTCAAAAAAAATTGTTTCAATAATGAGTGGTAGGGATAAGGTTGAATATGCAATCCATAAAGTTATCACAAGGTGCATGAAACAATAGCTTCAAGAAGGATAATATGAACTATCTCTAAAACCATATTTTTCAAAATAAGTAATAGTGGCCATATAATGAAACCCTTGTACTAGGTTGTTACAAACACATGCAAGGATGAATATTCAATGCTAGTCATGACTATACAAAACAATGGATAGAGTGACATAAATCTCAAGACTGTTGGGGAAAATTACAAAAATACCAATAGATGATAAGGAAATAGTGATAAGATAATTGCATGTGTATGTGAAAGGTAAATAAATATAGTTTCAAGAGATAAAAGAGAACTTGACATAATCATAGGAAAATATGCTTGAATATTGTAGTGACAAGTAGGTGATAATCTAAAATTCCTTAAGATCATTGGTGAAAAAATTATATAAGAAGATGTGTATGGAGGTTCAAGGACATTGGGGAAATGAAGTTGGTAGTGAAAGGAGCCTAGAACCAAGGAATGGTGATAGAGACATGAGAAACATGCAATACAATCTTAGATATGTGATAGTCCCTTTGGAGGTATAATTTACAAAGATGAAGATGTAGTTTCCAAGTCATTATGCATTAAATTATAGACTTTAATGTAGGGTTTATGTAAGTTATGAAATGGTTTGCATATTAAAAAAGGAGACATTAAGGACAATGGCACCAAATGACAGTCAAGGGACATTTTTGGCAATCTCTTGATCTTTCTCAAAATTTTAAGAAGCTTAAAACTTATTGATATCAGTTAAGATTAATAGTTGTAAGAGCTTTTGTAGGTCATGAAGAAAATCAAGGGTGAAATCCATTAACTATGAAAGTTACGAGTAACAAATGATAGTGGGAAAATGATTGTCACCCATAGTCTCAAATGATTAGACCAAAAGATAGTCAACACCTCTATCATAGAAAGGAATGATGAAAGGGGGTATAATATAGTGATATTAGAGAAGGTTTGGTCTAATTTAAGATTATAGTCATGTGAAGAAGCTTGTAATCATGGAGGAAAAAGAAATTTCTATCAAACAATTTTGTAAGAAAAATCTTTGTTTTATCGTGATTGTGTGTTCTAGGTGCCAGGTTATTCATAACTATTGTGGCTTATTGGAGCTATTATTTAAAATTGATGAGTATGGTATAGAATAAATTTTTCCATATGAGATGATGGTATTATTATTGTAAATGATAATGCAGTATTAAGCTAGGGTCAAAGATAGTGAACACCAAAAGACAAATAAGAGATATGAAAAAGTAGGATTGGAATGGAAAGAAGCTAATAGATGATATCATGAGATAAACAACATGAAAAAAAGATTGATTTAATTAAAAAGAATAGTCTCAAGGTGATAAAAAAGAATGACAAAGAGGTATGGAAGTCCTAGCATAAAAGGACAATATAGTGATAAAGTATACATACCAAAAAAGACATCATATAACGACAAGATATAATGAAAAAATGATGAGTATTAGACAAGTATGAGATTATATGATGAGAATGTAGAGATAAATACAAATTTATTATGATATGAAGTGTTATAAAATTTCTCTTGAATATCTCCCACATCCTTGAGAGGATTTAACAATTTTGAACCCTTTTCCAAATTATTTATGAATTAGTTTAAGGGAAGTTACTTTATTTGGAGGAAATAATGATAATAGTGATTAATTACAAGCATATAGGGATTAGTATAGGTCAATTTAAATAAAATTTGGTGCATCACTTCATTATCAAGTAGGATCATTTTTAAGTTATTCTTCTACTCTTTTACTTATCAAAATAATATTTTAAAGTTTAGTTTAGGTGATTGTAATAGGGGACCCAACCCTCTCTAGAGGTTGACTTCAACTCAAAAAATACCACACTTTGTGAGAATTATTCCCATGTTTTAGTAGGTAACTAAATTGATAGCTCAACAAGGGCACATACTTCATTGATAATAGTTTTTGGGATGCTCGATAAGACTAAGAAACTATTTTTAGTCCATTATAGTCTTATTTTTGTAGAATAGAAAATTGCACTCTATATAGAGGCCCACTAATATGTAGTAAAAATGTTGTCAAACACACAATTCACAGGGGATCCTAACTAAACAATCCACTAAACCCTTGAAAAACCTTGATTTAATTATCAACTAGGGCTAACATAAGCGTGTGATGATGTTGGCACTATATGTGCATTTGGAGACTCTTCACTACCTATATCATCTAAGCATCTATGTGTTTACACATTCTAGAAAACATAAATTGCATAACAGTTAAAAGAAGTAATGTTGAAGCTATTTGTATAGCTGCAAATTTTCACCCCTTACACAATTTCCCCTTTTACACTTCCTCACCTTAGACAACCGAATCCAAACGAAAAATTCCACATCAACCCACTACCTTCATTTCACTTGGTGTCTGTCTTTTGCTTCGATAGAAGAATATTTGTCAGAGACACCTATATGGTGCACAAACATTTGGGTGGCACACTTACATCCTTGATGGATTCCTCTGTCTGAAGTTGGCAAAGGAGTTACACTTCCCATTGGGGTTAGTTTGTAACATACCTCTTCAACCAACCAACCCTAAATATTCCTTATTCTTCCTCACTTTTCCTTCAAATTCATTCATTTGCATTCCATTCCATCCTCTAGTAATCTTCTACACTATCCTTCTTACATTCTCAAGCATTTTGAGCCTTCAAGTAACAGTTTAGCACTCCATAGCAGCAACAACAACACTCAATAAAATTCATAAAGAAAGTGTGGAACAAGCCATTGCAATAGGGACTTGAGGTTTTGCAACACCTCCCTTCATCATAGTTGAGGCTATGGTGATTATTCAAGCTCTCTTTCTCTTGCATTAGCTAGTGAGCTCTTAGTAGAGGTGATAAAATTTTCACTCATCTCCTTTATTATTTGGTTGAGTAGCTTAATAACATTTTGTAGTGTTACTTGCTTCTTCTCCTTCTCTACTTCTTTATCATACATTTTTCTATCACTGCTATCTTGGCTGTCCACAGAGGTGGAAACACCAAAATGGGGGTCTGACTGAGGTAGGCCCCTATACAGCCCCCAACAATTTTCCCTCTTTCTTGTGTGTAGGTGGTTTTGATTTTTGGAGCTAGTTGGTGAACGAGAATCTTTGTGTAATTACTCTATCATATTCACTTGTATCTTTCATACTTCATAGTTTTATTTTGTTCCCTTACAAGCAACTAGCTAGGCTGTCAGCTCTTTTTGTAGTGGTTTTTATTATCTTTTTGGTCCTCTATTTGTATGGAATCCAATGCACTTGAGAGACGCCAGCATTCCACAATGTCCACCCAAAACCACACTTCCATCCTCAGGCAAAGAGGTATCTGAGGTATAGTGTTGAGCCCGAAAACTGGCTCGCCTAGCCCCTATCTTGATTTTGGGTCTATAGAGTGATCAAAGGGCTTTATAGTCCTCATCATTCTTGTCCCTCATTCATAATTCCCCTTTAGAGTGAGGTAAGTTAGGGAAACCTTCCACTCTTGGCTCTCCATGACCTAGGGCCTTGATGTGTTTGGTCCCCCTCTCTTACATTTTTGGTGAACTCGACGTGAACCATTTTGTTTTCATTTTGCGATACTGAAATCTCCTTTCCTCATATTCTAGGAGTGTTGTAGGTGTGAGTTTTGTGAGGCCTTCACCTTACAACCCAACCTGTGACCCCTAGTAGGTGTAGTTGGAATGTTCCAAAAGTGTTGTGTGATGAAAACTTAATTGGGTCACTGTCCTACTTTGCAACCTTTGGAGGGTCCTAAGAAAGTGTCATCCATTGCATGTGACAACCTCTCTCCTACATCAACCTATCCCCTTTGCATAGCCTACAAGCAATGGTATTGGTATAGCCTTCACCTCGCAAGATCTGCCAATGGGTTTTAATAGGGAACCATCTCCTCTCTACATCTTTGCACAAATGAATAGAAACATCATAGTAGGTGTTCTCGTTGATCCAACATCTCAAGTGAACATTATAACCGAGGAGATCATGCTAATCAAATTTTTGCACAAAGATGCATACAATGCACTTGTGAGCACCATCCGCATGCATGATAGACTTTCTATACCTCCTTTGGGTAGCATCATCTTGTTAGTTTTGGTTGGACCTAAATCCATGAAGCTTTTCTTTCCATAATCCCTAGATTTGAACTATTTAGAGTGAAGTTGGGTATCCCTTGATTAGTAGCTATGAATGCAGTGCCCTTGGTCATGCATAAATGTTTAAAATTTATTTATGATGGTTTCATGCATATAATTCATGACACTGGTTATAAGACATTGGTTTCTCGTGATAGTTACTCCTTGGATTACCCTTGGCCTATGCTCGTTCATCCTCTCCCACATAGGAAGGACCTCCTGCACCGAACATATCAAAATTATAAGAAAGGATGTTTAAGGCCAAAAGTGAAATATGTTAGCAACACAAGGGTAGAGAACTAAGAGGGGGGGTAAATCAGTTGTCACAAAATTTGAAAACATATCCAACTTATTAACCTCATTCTTAGACTTGATTAATAACCATGAAAGCATAATTCAACAAAAACATTAGAAACACACATACCACCAATATTTTTTATGTGGAAACCTTGTTAGGGGAAAAAAAACACTGGAGGTCAGTCCACAAGATTATACCTTGTTAAAATTATAAAGAAATATGAAATGGGAAATGTACATACATTTAGGCGTACTACCTAGAGCTAACTACTCAATTACAAAAGGAAGACTCACTGTCTTACAAAAACATTTGGATTAAAACCATCTAGATTTTGAACTGAGAAAATAGCATTTTCTAATGCCTAATTATAATTATGGTTACGCACATCAACACTTATTCACTCTTATTCACACTTATTCATTCTTCTTCACACTCTTCTTTTCCTTCAAAATATTTAGAACATTATTCGCATGCATGCACACACGGGCATACCTTCAATTGAAGAAATAATCACTTATATATATCCACAACAAGGAATTACATCGCTAAATGTTGGCCTCAACAAAATAATAAAAATGAATACAAAATGTCAACCCAAAACAATAAAGATTATTCATGTGAATCAACCAAAGTTAGCCACAACATAGTGAAGACCCAAAATAACATCTTTGAACATGAACCACCTTAAAAAATTATTCCATGAAGATCCACAACATGCTACAACACCCTATCGACCAAGAACATGAAAAGCATGAACACACAAGATAAAATCATGAATCACGAGCACAATGATAAATGTGGATAAGCAACATGGATAGAGAACAATATAGAAACATCCACAAAAATCATGAATGACTAGAGAAGCATATGCAACAACTAAACTTACTAGAATCACATCAACCTCATTCAGGGACAAAAACTGAAGCAAGAGAAAATTTGTGAAAATACAAATATTCACAACTCGATCAAATCTTCATGCGGATCTTTAAAAATCAATGTGGATAAACTAGATATACTCAACAAGAAACCTTTTAGTCCACAACCTCTGATCATTAACGTACTAGGCTCACTGATAGATTGAATGATGCAAGTATAGAGGAAGAAAACTCACTTTCAATCTCATTTAGCAAAAACTCAAAACAATCTCTATTTGATTACTCATCATTAGTTCACTTTTCCATTCACAAAACCATTAACTCAGATACTCAGCCATGTATTTAGAATTCCAAATTCCACAAGGACCTCAAACTATGTTTAACATCTTCAAAATGAATGGTTCAAAACAACTAGTTCTTTAAGACTTCAATCCATGACCACTTCTTTTATAATTTCCCTCAACCTATCACCATGGCACTGACAACTATGAAACTCCAAAATTTTCTCCCCGAGACACAAAAAATGATTCAAACACTTGGAAAAACATTAAATTAGCAAACTCAATTCCAAACACTGACTCAAACACCACAAATTGGAGAACTCACAAGTAGTTTGTTCTAACCAACCTAATTGGGATTCCACTTATCAAGATATATTGCTCTTGCAAAAATAAAGAATTTCTTGACTCCCAATATGATCCAATAGCATTCAAGACCCCACAATTGAACCTTCTTCAAAGTTTTTTATGACCATTCAAAAAGGAAAATATCAAAACTTTTCAGATGCTATCCTAAATAGAATTGTGGTAACTCGTTGCCAAACAGGATGGTCAAAAGATAGATTCCAAAAAAATTCAAATTTTACCAATAAAAATCTTTAAAAATGGATTCATTATACATCTAAGCACCATTCAATAACAATTTATAACTCATGAAGAATTCAATAACTACAAACAAACTAATGAAATCACACTGTACAATATCTTTACTAGTCATTTTCATGTTTTATAGACTTAGGCTTATTAATTTTGATATCTGCAAAAAACAAATACCCTTCACCATTATTTCAAACATCTCACTTTGGAGCTGAATAAACTTAATTTATCATAAAAATTTCATTTACATGAATATTTTATCAAACCCTAAGTGATGACCTTCTTGAACTCTACTTTTAACTTATTTGTGCCAAATTTACAGTAAAAAAATTTCAAGTTTCCACACAATAATCTTACTCACTCAATCTCACATATCAAGAGTATTGAAGAATATGCTAATAATATCATCTCCACCAAATTTTAGCTCTTTTCAATTAGTAGAATGTGAGAAACTTAAAATTTGCATGCCATTGGTTACCCTAATTAGGGTTTTAGCAGTTTTCAGAGAAATCACAATAACTTTCACAAATGACCAGCAAATTACATGAAACAAATTTTGAATGGGAGGTGATTCAGTGTAATAATACTTAAAAACATTTATTTATGCAAATAAGCCTGTAGAATTTTGTACACTGCAGGGAACTAAAGTGATTCCAAAGCCTTTTTAAAGGAAATACAACATGAATTATTAGTTTCTAACTGATTTCCAACTAACTACCAATGCCTAAAATAGAAATGACCTTTCAACTTCTTAATGTGGCTTTGTGCAATATTTGTGACAACTTTGCATCTTTTACATTTTTCTACATTTTTTGAACCTAATAAACATCAAGTGACCTTAAAGATGTAAATCATGACTCATTTAACCTTGTTACAAGATCAAGATACAAAATTTGATCACTTTTCAAGAATTTGGAATGATGGAAACATGATTTGCAAAGGTGCTCCTACAGTATACTCCCAACCAAAAAGATTTCAAGCCCACTTGAATTTTGATGTTGTCAACAAAATTTCATCCCTTTGTATTGTTTTCCACTAACTCACCTTAAAGTTGGTCCTAATCGCCTTCATTTTTACATTATATTTGAAATTTTCCATTAAAATCAACATCCTATCTTGATTTCCCTCTAAAATTAAAATCATTATGCTTTGATTCATCTCAATGTCTTAGTTCTCCCTTTGTCCTCTAACCCACAACTTGTTCCCTATCCACAAGATCATTAGAATAGAGAAATGAAACATAGTTTTTATCATCATACCTCCATCATTCTTCAATTCATTGTAGATCTCCAAGACCAACTCATCCATAATCATCCCTTTAATCAACTCAATATCTTCAACTTCTAGAATCAAGTCTTTTATCTCTGTCATACATTCATCTTCATGCTTGAACTCTTCTTGTGCATCTTAAAACATTTATACATGCTTTTCCTTTCTTGCTTCCTTTGATTGTCTTCTTCTTTTTTGAACAATTCTTCTAATGGGCCATTTAACTCTTCTCTTTATCTTCAAGTGCCAACTTGTTGCCTACTTCATCATGGATTCTTGGAACTCTTTTTCCAACCTACTCAACTTTGGCTTCAACTCAACAATCT
Organism: Sequoia sempervirens; assembly: GCA_007258455.2. Lineage (NCBI taxonomy): Eukaryota > Viridiplantae > Streptophyta > Pinopsida > Cupressales > Cupressaceae > Sequoia > Sequoia sempervirens. Next base: position 20,180,000 of record VDFB02358134.1, on the reverse strand, counting down.
CTAGTTCTCACAGACCTTGGTGATGTTGTATATTGTGATGATATGTACATAAATTTTTTGATATATATAAATTTGTGATATTTTATGAGTTGTCTTAATGTGTTGTAAATGTTAAATGGAAATGTGATTAATTAAAGAACATTTGTAAGATTAAATTTAATTATTGTCTTCATAATTTAATAGAATTTATGTGATCTAATTAAAACATATTGCAGTTTCATTTTAGATACAACATGATGATTGAGTATGTGATGCTAAATTGAACTTATCATAACACAAAAGATGAATTTTGAATAGCATGAAACCTAAAGTCATCATAAATAATCACTTTAGTGTTCAAGATAGACACACAAGTTATTTGTCAGTAATGAAGCAATATGAAAGTATATAGGATAAGACCCCATAACTTTAACAATACTAATTTATAATTCATACTATTCAAAGGGATTAGACATAATACTAATGCAAATGCATGACATTCATAGGTTCTTTAAGGGGTCTACCATCGAGTTTGGTTAACTTATAGGCACCATCCCCAAATTAGAACTGAATTTGTCATGTTCATTTGGGTCAACATGGACATTACACTGATTAGCAGATAGAACTAAGTTACCCTTTTGGAAGGATTGAGGGATAACATTAAGGTTGTAATGATTATGTTTTCTTTTGAAGTAAGCTTGAAGATGTTCAAGAGGCTTAATACGCTACTCATTGAGCATGTCCAGTTGATGTAAATGTTGTTTTTGATAATGTGTATCATCAATAATTCCTTGAAGATCCACTCTTAGTGTAGTGATTTATAATTCTAAGTGCATGATTGCTTCACTACCATAGACCAAATTATAAGGTGTGGTCCCTATGGAAGATCAAACACTTGTACGATAAGCCCAAAGTGCATAATGTAATTGTGTGTGCCAATCCCTATGGTTCTTATTAATAGTTTTCTTCAAGATTTGTTCAAGAACTCTATCAGTTGATTCAACTTGACCATTACATTATGGGTAATAAGGTGTTGAAAAATGGTGCATTGTATATTAAAGGTCTCTACAAATTTCTTCACATAATTATTCTTAAATGGTGTACCATTATCAAAAACTAATGCAGAAGGAAGTCCAAAGTGAGCAATAATGTATTCGAGGATAAAATGACATCACCTTAGCTATTGTAGATCAAAGAGGAATGGCCTCTACCCATTTTGTAAAATAATTAGTTGTGCAATGATAATAAAGGTATGTCTGGTAGGAGGTGAAATTCTTCCTAGAATGTCCCATCCCCAAACCACAAAGGGCCATATATGAAGTTGAGTTTGAATTTCACTAGCAGGAGAATGATGCAAATTGCTATGTTCTTGACACTTATGACATTTGCAGACATAATTAAAGCAATCATGTTCCATGTGGCACCAATATTCCCTATACGGATAAGTTTTTGAACCAATGTTTTTCCTCCAAAATGTTCACCACAAGCACCTTCATGGGCTTAGCAAAGTGCGAGAGGTATCTCAGATTTGTTCAAACATCACAGTAAGATACCATTAAATGACCTTCGATATAGCACATCTGTGAGGATGCCATATTTAGATGCAAGCTTAAATAAATGAGCACAGAGGTTTTTAGTTGTTGGCTTGATAAAGGTACCACTTTTCAAATAGTTGAAAATGGCATCATACCATTCACTAGAGTTTTCTTCATATGTTGTTAAAACCTCTTCAATCTTGTCATTGACCAAAGGTTTCACAATAGGGTGAATTATGAATGTGAATTTTTTTGAATGATATTGGGGAGAAATAAGAGAGGTAGCACTTGCTATTACATCTACAAGCCGGTTATCTTTTCGTGGGAAGTTATCAATGGTAAATGTCTAAAACTTCTCTAACAAATGCATGATAAGATCTTTCTACTTGGATAATCTATCATGTTTGGCTTGATATATTCCATTGGTTTGTTTAATGAATAATTGTGAGTCAACAAAGATCTTAATATCTTTAACACCCTTGATTAAAGCAGTACACAACCCAACAATTAATACCTCATATTCAACCGTGTTATTCGTACATAGGATATTGAGTCAATAAAATAAGGGAATAGGAATTCCTTCAAGAAGAACTAAGATTAATCTAGCACTAGAGCTTGTTCTACACTTGGATCCATCAAAGTATAATTCCCATATTGAAATGTGTGTTGTTAGCACACTATCATCGGGAAAAGAGTCATTTCTAGGTGACGCTAAAGGAGAAGGAACGTCAACTAATTGGTCGGTTAAGGCTTGGCCTTTAATTTCTTTTCACAAAAAAAAAAAAGGGTGAAATTTAGTCAACATAACCAATTTAGCTAAACATCTTGATAATTCCATTTTGTGAAAAAGATGTTTGAGAGGGGTAGGTGCAAGAAGTTGAGTACACTTCTAGTGGAAGTATCATTTTTTAGTTTTAAAATAGGTACCCATTTTAAAGTGGGTACTCATTCCAAAAGGTTTGAAACTAATAATCCATGCTTCTCATTTGTATTTAGGCTTAGAAAATGCATGGTAACCTAACTCTTACCCTTGGACCTACAAGTATAAGGTCATGACAATATCGAGAGAAAAAATTGACTATGTCAATTTGGCTGACAGTAATTTTTTTTTAAATTATTTTATGAAATTAAAACCCATTTTAGATGAGATTGCATGGATTATAAATATGAAATTTTTTTTCCAATTGGATTATTTTTCTATTTTTCAAAATTTTTTAATGAAATTGGTCAATAAACCTAAAATATTAGGTTTTTTAATTATTTTAGTAACTTTTTATTTAAACAACTTTTTGAAAAAAAATTGTATGTGAACAATATGTAGACAATTATTTTAAATTTGAAGAAAATAAAAATAAAAAAATGATAATTTTAGGTCACCTTATGCGTGACGTACACGTGGGATTTTCAAAACAATTATATCCAAGAAAAAATTAACAAAAAAAATATATTCAAAAGAAAATTATGAAAAAAATAATGAGCATTCTTTAATGTGTTAGAGATCATTTCCCAAAAGGATTCAGAAATATAAAATTATTTAGGTCAAAATATGGATGATGTACATGTGCATGGTATGGTAAAAAAGAATTGATTTAAAAAAAATGGTTTCTAGACATGCCTATTGAAAATGAATTTGTATCATTTGGTTTTTAAAATAAATTACATATTTGGAAACTAGACTCTGAGTACTACATTTCATATTACTAAAGTTTTTTAAGATACAATCTTTAAGTGCTTCAAGTTTGTAGATCAATTGTGAAAATTTTTAAAAATCATGGAAAACACTTCCACTTTTTGGCCAAAAAGTGGACTCAACCTATTGCACACACCCAGAGGATCAAATTTTGTCATAACATGTATTTTAGCATTTAGTAAATAATGTCATAATTTACTAGTAGCAAATACAAGGGATAAACATTTTGTTTCGATTGGGGAGTATTGGGTAGATCATAAACAATTAGAGTTTGTCTAATGTAATAAACATGGTTTTCTTTTCCATTGTCATTTTGTTGAGCCAATAATGCTACAAGAGCATGGGTGGATGTAGCTATGTAAAGGATGAATGGTTTTTTTGGTGTGAAAGGTTGTAAAATAGGTGGAGTTGCAAGGTATTCCTTCAAACTCTCAAAGGAATATTTACAATCCTCATTACAATCAAAAGGTACATCCTTCTTGAGGAGATGTGTGAAAGGTAATGTTCTATCAACTCAAGAAGTGAAAAAATGATGGATGGATTGAATTCTTCCTTGTAATGTACGTAATTGGGAGATGTTCCTAGGAGGTGGCATCTTTACAATAGCATCAATTTTCTTTGTGTCCACCTCAATGCCTCTGTGAGGTATGATAAACCCTAAAAGTTTTCCAATATCTATGCGAAAGAAACACTTTTTCAGATTTAGTCTCATGTTGTATTTACACATTCATTCAAAATTTTTTTGAAGGACATTCACATTTTCTTTTCATGTTAAGGGCTTGGCAAGAATTTCATCAACATAATCTTCCAATATTTTATGTATGTAATAATGAAATATCAATGTTGTTGCTCTTTGATAAGTTTTACCTACATTCTTTAATCCAAAAGGCATCATAACCCAACAAAATGTTCCCCAAATAGTTGTGAATATTGTCTTGTATTGATCTTTTGGGTTGATGAAGATTTGATTATAACTAAAAAATCTATCCATGAATGACAACAAAGCATGTCTAGTAGTTGAATCCATGATCATGTCAATATTAGGAAGGGGAAAATCATCCTTTAAGGATGCTTTATTCTAGTCACAAAAATCCATACATATCCTAATACACTTATCAGGTTTAGTAACTATGACAATATTTGAGATCTAAGGAGAATAATCAATAGGGTGAATGAAACCTATGTCAAAGAGTTTTTCAAGTTCTCCTTTAACATGCAAGGCTATCTTAGGAATCAATTTTTGTATCTTTTTTCGAATAGGCTTAGCGTTGTTTGCAAAAACAATGTTATGTGTTACTATCTTTGGGTCTATTCTTGGCATATATGAATATATACAACCAAGGATTTCAAGAGAATCGTGGAGCAGAAGTGTAGTATCCTCTTGTTCTTCATCATCAAGACACTTCTTGATCTTAATGAAATTTTCTTTATCGTCTATGTCCATTTGTATATCAATTGTATCTACTAGGGGGAGTTCATTTGACTTAGGAAACTCAAGATCATATGGTTCCATGGTTTTCTCATTATCATTAGTTTTTTGTGGCTTGGAACTTATGATAGCACAGGTAGTGTTTTGTGTGGAAGAAGATGGTTTATTGTACCATAGAAAAAAATGCAACTTACTTGATTTGATGATAAATTGGACTTAATGATGCCTTGATTTGGTGTTGTGAGGTGTTTCTCACATGCACACTAGGTCTTGGACCCTTTCAAATACATTTAATGATGTCTTGTGAAGGTGTTGTGAAGTGTTGTAACACATTTCTACACTTTTCTAGACTCCTCTCATTATAATTCATTTAAATATTCCCTTTTTATATTGTATCAAGTCCTATTTCAAAGTGTTGTAATTTCTTGTAACAAGATTTCATGCTTTTCTAGGCTTATTATCACTATTTACACCTTTCATATACTTTATTTAACCCCTTTATGCACTCATAAGACTTAATTAAGTGTATTTTTGAATGTAAACCCAAAAAAAAACATTAAAGGCAAGTTGATTCCCGACACCCACGTACAAGCCTAGAGTGGGACACATTCACCATGGGTGGTGAATGAGTCCCTCTTTGCTCCAAATTCAAAATAATTCAAATTTTCTTTTAGATTTTTATTCTAAAATACCTTATGTTGGCTTGTGATGTTATATTATTGTGTATAAATAATTTTTTTTCCATCCATTTTAACCCCAATTAATCTCCTAACTCATTCAAACATCTCTCATCATTCATTCATCATCTATCTTCTCTATCAAATCAAGCAAGTTAGGGTTTCATCATTACAAGTCACCAAGATAACTTCCAAAGACATTCAAGGAAAGATTATCCATGCTTTGCTATAGAATTTCAAGGTCAATCATCATGGAAAGGTAATCAACTCCATTATTACATGTTTCATTACAGTATTTCTCTATTTTTGTTTAATTACCTAAAAGGGGTTTGACCAAGGAAAACCCCCATGTCTTAACATCCAAAATTTCTTTGTCTTGTCTTGTGTGTTTACATATTTAGGAATTTTGAGGACTTAGGAATCATTGAATATCAAGTTGGAAAGTCATTCAAGTCATCTCTTTATTGTCTAAGGAAAAATATCCATTAAAAGTCACTTTCAGACCTAGAAATCAGAGTTTTAGAAGTGGACACCTGTAGAAAGACAAAGTGCAAACTGAGAGCTCATGTTTCCTCTTTTGGATCTTCAAAAATTTAAAATTGGACTCATTCACCATCAGTGGCAAATGAGTCCCATTTCTAGGCTTGAACAGGGTTTTCTACATTTGTGGATACGCTTTTGCCCAAAACGGGTTCCGAGTCAATTTCACAGAACTTGGACTAATTCCCCCAGAATGGCGAATGAGTCCCAGTAGGATAAATTTACAGCATCAGTAGCATTTCAAATTTCATTTCTAGTCTCGATCAAGTTCTCAGGTGCACACTTTTGTTTTCATCTATTTCTATTGCATTTTGCATTTATTTCTAGGTGGTTTTGCATTACATAATGTGTTTTCAAAAGCTTCATATTTATTAGGTTTTGCATAAAAAATCAATCAAATTTATCAGTTTTCTAAATTTAAATCATTCCATTTAGTCATAATTACATCATACATTCCTTACTTTGAGTGAACCACCTAGATTTGGTGTGAGATCTATCTCTTTCCATTAAGTGAAAGATCCTAATTGAGCAAACGAGACTTAACATTTCACACCCCTAAAATCTATGGTTCATTTATCAATAGAACACAACATTTGTTTCAAAGATTCATCACTTTCAACATACAAGCAAGATGGTGGATAATTCATATAAAGAAATTTAGGATGTTTTAGCTTAAGCGTGATTCTTGGTCTACATGTGATGGTGTTGATATTGAGTGATGGTCATTGAGTTACTTTTGTTGTCTTAGAAAAGGAATATCCCAAACCAATATTTGTTTCTTGTGTATTAGGTTCAATAGGGACAAAAATTCCTTGTTCATATTTTCCACATCATTTACCATTGTATCTCAATTGTTTCATAAGCTTGTAACCGCATCCATAAAGTCTTTCCATTTCATTGGGATTGGGTGGTTTTTGATAATCTATCTCATCAAAAAAATTTGTGTAAGTTGTGTTTTCTTCCAAATGATATGAGATAGAGGTAGGGGAAGATTCTTGTAAATTATTAGTTGACATAACTATTGGTTGCTCTTGTTTGTCATCTTCCTTGTGGGTAACTATGTATTCATCCATAAATGAAGGTGTAAACTCCAATGTTCCCCAATCATCATCTAACAATTTAGACATAGATTCTTCTTCTTGTTTATTGGTCTCAAGAGGGTCAATATGAGATGTTGGAATTAAAGTATTCAGAGGACTTGTTGTTCCTTTTTCAAGTTGTAAATAACTCTCAAGCTTATGCTCTATTTCAAATTGATATACTTTATTGTTATAGACATATTGAACATTATGTGTTGAAGAGTCAAAGGTATTGCATGCATCTCATGAATCCATGGCCTTCCCAAGAGAAAATTATATGCAATATCATATGGCATGAAATGAATAGGAGTTTGCAAGGTATCCACTTTGATTGTTATAGGTAAATTGAATATACTGAGTGGTTGTTTTGTTGTGTTGTCAAATCCTCTGATAGATAAGGAATCAACTTTGATTTGTGATTTATCCACACGTAAGCAATCTAAGAGTTTCACACTGCACACATTGAGGGTAGATTCATTGTCAATGAGGGTTCACTTAATGCCTATTGTATTGTATTGGGAAATGATCATAAAGGCCTCATTTTGTTTCCTTAATTCTAATGGAGGGAGCTCAAGCCAATGAAAGGTAATGTCTAAATTAATTGTATTGATTCCTTTAAGAAGAGCTGCCACATCATTTGTGTTTGTACCAGGAGGAATTTCTACTTGTTGCAAAGCTATTTGGAGCATTGAATGATAATTGGGTGAATTTTGAAGAAGATCCCAAAGGGATATTTTGGAAAGGGTGCTCTTAAGTTTCTCAACAAGGTCATACTCTCGTAAATGAGGAGCACTAGGTAGTACGGTATTGGGTAAAGGTAAGGAGGTTGGTGTTGGTTGCGGTGGGTGAGGGTTGTTTCAAGTGTAATGTGTGTGTGCAACAACATCATGTTGTGGTGGATAAATGATAAACTCAAGTTTAGGTGGAGGTTGAGGCTGATGTGAAGGTGGGTAAAGGACAAGTTGAGGTTGGATTACATTAACATATTTTGTTTTTGGTTGCTTACAACAAACCTTAGTGGATGGCTTGTGTGAGATGAAGTCCTCAAGGGATTCATCTAACATACTCAAGTCATCACTACTAAAAGGTTTGGGGGATAAGTTGGCGTTAAGTGGTTTAGGTTTGTCATCACAAGCCTTAGTGGATGGAATTAGTGAGAGGAAAACTTGTAAGGTTTCATCTAATCTATTTAATTCATCACTAATAAGAGGTTTGGATGATATGGTTGTCCTAAAATGAAGAATTGTTTTGATTGGTTCACTTGATGTTGTGAAATTTGTGTTTTTTTTTTTCTGATGAATTTGATCTAAATGAACTAGGGACTAATGCTGAAAATGGGCATCATAAAAATCTAATGCTATTTATGATTTCCATTAAAAGGAATAATACTAATGCTAATGATTGAAGTATAATAGAAAATGACTACACAAAAATAGAACAATAACTGAATCTAATAGCAATTACAAAAATAGGAAACAAAAAAATGAAAAAATGAAAAATTTACACTAGGAACAAGTTTCCCAAGGTGGAGAATTAGTCCTAGTAGGGTGATTTTTATGTTTTTATGAATTTTTCTAATGGATATGAATGTGTTTGGTACTATGTCATGGAAATCTAAAGTGTAAATGCAAAATTTCACTATTGTGCAATGAAATGGAATGCAATAATGCAAGCTACAATAAGATTTTCACTAGTAAAATTATGAAAACCCTAGGATGCAACTTAAACAATGCAATATCTAATGTAATGCAAATGAAACCTAGGATGCACTTGAAATCAGAAGCAAATATGTTCAAAAGTAGGGTTCACCAAAATTCAAATTTCTACACTCAAGATTAATGTAAATGAGTTGTAATATGTCTAATTATGATGTACTAATGTACTGATCTAAAAAAAAATGATTTAATGACGCAAAATCTAAGAAATACAAAGTGTTGGAAAACACATTGTGATATGCAGAAAGATGGAATAAATGCAATAAATGACAAAATAAAGATGCAAGACATAGAATATGCACCTTGAAACTAATGAAGAACTAACTAGGGATTGCTAAATTCTAGAATTTTTAAGCCAACTAGGACACTTACACCAAGCTGGGTGACTTAGACCCAGATCAGGGAAACTACCCAAAAAATTGAATGGGTACCTGAAACTATAAAAATTCCTAAAAAATAAATGCAAGTATCCACTATGGGTGACCCACTTTGGATTTTCTACAAATTTGAATGTGGAAATGGAAGCCCACTACATGCACTCTATTTTCTAAAGGGAATCTAGATTTGAATCTTCAAAAAACCCTAAAAAATATAAGATAATTTGATTTCTAATGGGGATTTTTCAAAAACCCTAGATGGTATTTAAACTTTGTGAGGATAAAATCTGCATAAAACCCTAGCCCTAACTTTGTCTAAGACTAGGAAAAGCTGAAATGAGACAAAACCCTATTCTAATGTGCTAGAATAAGATAAGCAAATAGAACTTGAATGATGCAATATTTCAATCCAAGAAACCCTACAACATTCAAAATGAATTCAAATTACATGCAAATGTTACGCAAACCTTAAATTTGAAGATAGAGAGAAAATGGAAGATGAAATCACTTTGAAAACAAGTCATTAGGTGTGATTTGATGGCTAGTTGCATCTACTCAACCTAGATTTCTCCATGATTCAACATAGGAATCCATGATCAACCCTTTGCAATGTGAGATTTTGAACAAAAATTGAGCTTGAAGACTGTAAAAACCCTCGTTTGCTACCCTTAAGCTTCAACTTTGCTATAGAAAGACTAATGAAACTTCTTGTGAAAGATATTTTTCTCTTGACTTTTGATTTTTGCTTTGTAAAATGACTAGGAGATGTTAAAAATGACCTAAAATAATGTATTTATAGGCATAAACACCTAATTACTCATTATTTTAACTTCATAGGCTGACATCCCTCAAGAATTTGAATAAGGTCGGTTATTTTCCTGCTCAAAAGTGGAAAATACCCCAAAAGGGACTAAGTTCCCACCTTGGGCAACTTAGTCCCACCAGGATTTTTTTTTGGTGGGTTTCACAAAATTTGAGTGTTTTGAATGTTATTTGTCAGGATTCAAGTGATTTGTGAGTGAAATAGGCCTTAAATTCTAAATTCATGAGCATTAGGGGCCTATAAATGTAGTTTTTAAGGGGTGATTGATGCAAGGGTGTCTAAAATAGGACCTAATTAGGTCACAGATTGTACTTTCTACGAAGGAGTACAATTTTTGTTTCCACAGGGAAGAATTAGTATTACATGAGGAATTGTATTGGTGTCATAAATCTTGTGAATTGTGGCTTAGAGAAACTAAAAAGAATACTAAATTCTTTCATATGTCAGCTCAGGTTGAGAAAGCTATGAATATAGTGTTTTGCATTTAGGAAAGTGCATCAAGAAAATGGTTAAATAATGAGATAGATATACAAAATGAAGGGATAAAATTCCTTTCTAATCTATTATCTGCACTATTACAACAATTATATCAAATTGGAGTTGAAAGAGAAAACATGTTGGAAAGAATCCCTACATTAGTCACTGAACAAGATAATGTGCAGCTTAATAAGTGTTTTACTCTAGATGAAGTGAAAGTAGTTTTTTTCTCACTAAAGCCAGATAAGGCCCTAGAACCGGATGGATTTACAACATTATTCTTCCAAAAATGTTGGGACTTTATAGGAAATGATCTTATAAAGGCTTTGGAGGAGTCTCAATCTTATTGTTCCATGCTCAAGAAGTTTAATGTAACACACATTGCATCAATTCCAAAGGTTAAGGATCCAAAGTAGTTTTAAGATCATCCTATTTCTCTTTGTAACATAGTTTACAAGATTTTTACCAAAGCAATTTATCTTGGTTTGTTTCCCCTCATACCTAAATTAATTTCTGAAGAACAAGGTAGATTTGTTCCTAGTAAGGAAACAACGAAGGGTGCTTTAGTGGCACATGAAGTCCTACACTCTATTTATTTGCACAAAATCCCTTCATTCATCATTAAGCTTGACATGATGAAAGCTTATGATAAAGTGGGTTGCACTTTTCTTATGCAAGTATTAAAGAAATTTGGTTTTAGCAATAAATGGTGCAAATAGGTCCTATCTTGCTTGAATGGTGAAAAATTTTCAATACTAATTAATGGTACTTCATCAAGATTTTTTAGTTCCACTCAAGGAGTGAGGCAAGGTGATCCATTATCGCATTTTTTTATTCATAATATTAGTAGAGGCTCTTAGTAGGACAATCAAGCAGTCTCACTTACAAGGATTTTGGAGAGGGATTTCAATACCTTCCATTGATGTATTAGTCACACATTCTTTGTTTTTGGATGACACATTATTATTTGGTGCGGCTTAGCTTCAAGAGGCCATCCATATCAAGTCTATATTACAAAAATAATCACTTTCTTGAGGTCAAAAAATAAATGAAGAAAAACCAAAGATATACACTTTTAATATCAAATCAGGCTTACAAAAGAATTTTTTTAACCTTCTTGGTTTTCAAATAATGGAATTACCTTGTAAGTACCTTGGGATCCCATTCTTTACTAGGGGAAATAAAATCTCTTACTGGGAAGATCATCCAAAAGATTCAGTTAAGGATAGCCACATGGGAGGGAAGGTGATTGTCATTATCAGGGCATATATTATTGACCAAATCAGTGCTTTCTGCCATCCCTAATTACTATATGGTAGTATTAAAAGCTCCAAAATATGTGATATTGTTAATTGAAAAGGTAATTAGGGATTTCTTATGGAAAGGGCACATGGAAGGAAAAAAAGAAAATTTCACTTATTTCATTGGAAAATCTTTGTCAAGATAAATTGAAAGGGGGAGCTAGGATACATAATGTATTAGCTAGAAATCAGGCATTAGGAGCAAAATTATTGTGGTACATGTACACTAAATCACAAGAAAAATGGTGTAAAGTCATGCAAGCTAAGTACTTAGATAACACAAATCCAAAGAGAATTTTTACAGTATCAATTCCACCACAAGGTTCTACAATGTGGAATTTCTTTGTGGTATGTAGAAAGGTAATCACCCTGTATCTTACTTGGGAAGTTCAAGATGGTTTACAAGAAAAGTTTTAGGAAGATTATTGGGGTGGATATGCTCCTATAAATACAGTTCACAACCTAAAAATTATTAAAAATATTCTTAGTTCAAGTCAGGGGGAAGTAAGTGATTATTTTGAGAGCATTGAAGAATGCACTAGGAAAGTAAGGTGGAAAGATGTCTCTACTGTAGCTTGCCGAGATGTTCAAAGAGGAACTTAAGAGCATATTAAATGAGGTGAATGTTTATGTGTTAGGAGGGGAGGATAAGATGTTATTGGCATCATCAAAAAATGGAAACAATATAGTGAAAATGGTCTATAAGGAAATAACAAGTAAAGGTGAAAGTGTCAAACATCAAAGAGCCTTGTCTTTTTGTTGGGACTCAATAGTGCTACCAAAGGCTAATTGTTTTTCATGGCTGGGTATTAAAAGAAGAATATTGACAAGTGATGGGCTTACCAAACTTGGGATAGAAACTCAATTTAAGTGTGTCTTATGTGAAAATGAGCTGGAAGAGGTGAACCATTTATTTATTCATTATTCTTTTGCATCTCAGTGCTAGAATTTTATATAAAAAAAAAAAGTTGGTATGCTCCTCTACCAAATAATCTGTGGGATTTACTCTCAAGCTAGCTAGTTTTGTATAAATCAACATTGTTTGCTTGCATTTGGAGGTTGATTCCTTCTATAGTATTGTGGACCATTTGGTAGGAAGTTAACAAGCAAAGTTTTAGGAATGAAAAAATGAAGGTGGAGCTAGTATTGGGGAAACTAGAACCTTCAATGTCAGAGCTAACAAATGCACATGTTCAAAAGGTTAAAAGCATTGGGTCATTGTTCATAGATTGGGATTCAAAGGTAATGTTGATGTGGAATAAGATTTCCCTTCTATTCAAAGGTAGCTTGAACCAATATCCATTTCAAAAAGTAGATAGAAGCATAATATCTTGGGTTCCACCTTTGAAAGGATATTTCAAGTTAAATTTTGATGGGGCTTCACATGGGAATCTAGGTATATTAGGGCTAGGGATTGTAATAAGAGATCATAAAGGAATCCTAGTTTCGGCTAAGTCAAATAAAATTCTGAAAGGAATAGCTACTATTGCGTAAGCACAAGCATTGCTCCATGGTTTGCAACTAGCATATGATATGAAAATAAAAGATCTGGAAATTGAAGGTGATTCCTTAATTATTGTGAATGCATGTAAAGAAAAGTAATTTTTTTCTTAGCAAATCAGATATGTGATTCAACAAGTATGGAAGTTGTTGAAAAAGTTTAGTTGTGTGCAAATCAAACATATGTACTGGGAAGGTAATATGTTGGCAAATAAGTTTGAAAATATTAGGTATGACCAACTTCAGAAAGTGCATTTATATGGTAATAATATGTAAAATATTGCACAAGAATTAGAAGATTTTATTGAAAGGGAAAGTGTGGGCTTATAACATAGTGAACTGGAAGTAACATTAAGAGATATTGATATATCAAGAATATTTCTTATTAAAAATTATCAAGCAAGCTTGAAAATTAAAGTAATTTTATAGCAAATGGAGTCATTCAAGATTTTGCATTCTAGAAAATGAAGTCATTCAAGAATTTGCACTAGTGTTTACTCATGGACACAATCTATATGTACCATGGACACCGTGGATAGCTACATTAGAATATGGGGTGGATCTAGAAATACATGGTAATGCAACATGGTCATGATTGGCAATGCCAGATGAGATTTTTTCAACAATTATCAACATAAGAGTCATAAAGGCAATGTGCCATAATGCATGATAATGATGTCAAGTTTCGTTGAACAACTTAGGCCAACTCATAGATAATTTTTAATCAAATTAACTTCTATGCGCATCAATTTTTTGCAAATTATTTGATTACTACCTAATACAGGCTTGTTTAGTACATGGAAATCTTAAAACTTGTGTGGTAATACATAGATCAGAATGGAAGTTGGTGTAGCATATGTAAAAACCTATTGACAAATTTAGCATGGGTATGTGCAAGATCATCATGGAAAAAATAGGCCCTTAAGTAGCAAAAAAATTAGAAAAATTAGAGTTAGGCAACTTGACGTAAAAATTTGAATAAGTTATCTATATTATTTTAAAAATATGTAAGAATAGAATCTGTAGCAAACTGAATGTAGTTTCTAAACTGGTAGGTTTGTTTAAAAAAATAAAATCTATTTAGTGAAAATTTTAAATTTCAATGGAGTGGTACTTAAATTTCAAGGAAAAAATAAGAAGTAGGTGTTTTTTTTACCATCCTAACCACAATAAAATGATAATATCCTTTTATAAAATTTTAGATATAAGTATAGGACTCATGCCCCAATGCGATGCATATTTTTTTGTATTTTTTTTCCAAGTCAATAACTAATTATGATTTTTTTATTACAACTTTTTTAAAATATAAAAAATCGTATGTATGACCACCTTAACTTCATAAAAAATTCATGTAATTCAATTTTTAACTTTTCAATCCTATAGTATGCGAAGCATAGAATGTGACACATGTTTTGGATTCAAAAAATGTGATACCATTTGAAAGCCATAGATATTTTTCAATCAGCCTATCAATTAGGACTTTAGTCTAATTTGAATAGAAAATGAATAATAATTACTTATTAAATTCAAAGTAAAGCATAATTTATATCAGTGGAAAGCTAAGAATCTCCTTTAAAAACCCTTTTCATTTCATCAATTTTGGGTAAAAACTAACCATCAACCACATACCCATCATATTGCCACATTTTAGCCCATTATTATCTTGCACATACCCGCATCTGCAACCACACAAAGATATAAGATATCTAACATAATCTATTGTATCTTGGATTCATTTCACCGAAGCTTGTATATAATTTCAAGATATTAGCCATAACCAAGGTAATTGTTTTGGCTAACATGTGTCATGCGTATGTAGGAAAATTACATAGGGAATGACAAATCTTTAAATCCAATCATGCTTGAAATCCTTACCACATGTGGTAGAATTCAAATGGTCTTTTGAATTTTTAGGAAAAAAAAAAGAGTTTCATTTCTATTAAAGGCTTGAAAGCAATATGTTTGTCACATTTAGTAAATACTGTAGGTAAAATATGGAAAAAAAACATAAATTTTTAAGCTTTGAAGGTTCATCCCCAAAAAGAGGAGAGGTAGCTCGAGTTTGCAACTTGGGTGTTGTATGTTGCATTCTTATCAACATTCATTTTCAAGTTCAAATTTTCATATTGCGTCAATTGTGTTCACAAGTATTACATTGGAAAGCAAATAGAGATGTGTGTAGGCTGTGTTAATGGGTAATGCTTTGGCAAGTAAATAGAGAAGTGGGTGTATTTTCTCTCATTTCTTTTCATTTTTCTTCAAACACGTTTCCATCTTATAGGATGCCAAAAGGCATTTCACATCAAAAATAACTAGAAGAAAAGCTTCACTACACAACCACCAGGGCAATAGAACAAAACTATGGGACTACAGGGGCACCACTCCACCACACAACAAGGAAGAAAGAGAAGTGATATAGTGGTATACACCACACCACCACACTAGTTTGCATGAGGAATCACAACACAACAAGGAAGGCAGAAGGCATGATAGGAGTTGGGATTAGATTCCAAAAAGTTATGGGCTGATATTATTGGTGTTTTTTGGGCGTGTACGACTACCAAGCAAGTTTCTCCAATGGAATTTATTCCAATAAATTATAGGGCACCTTTTCAAGTGAAACAATGGGAAGTTCCCTTTTCCAAAGGGTTAGATAAAGAGAAATTGTCTTATGTTTTTAAAACAGATTGTATCCATGTTTTCAAATGTGTGAAGGATATAATTGAGGATGATATATTGCAACCATCAGCATAGAGAATCATATTTCATTCCAACTTGGTATCCATATTTGTTTAAAATATCATAGATTTGAACTTGAACTATCATGACATGTAGAAGATAGTGCAAATGCTATTATTAAAGAGGTTTTCTTGAAAGAAAATGTTGTAATCACAAGTATTCAGAAGTATGACTTCTGGCATGGAGAAGCATACATTGGTTGTTTCTTTCCTAGACACTACTTGCACCATAATGTGAGCTTCATAAACATCTATACTGGTATGAGGTTGGCACTTGAATTTAATTCCTCAAGATACCTATGCAGGAATTTGAATATGTATCATATTGAATTGGGAAATGAAATGATAAGGAGCTTGATACAACTCCTCTAGTGAATCATTTTATGAGCAAAGAAGGAAAAGAAGAAATTCTTTTAGTACAAAAGGCATGAATTGAATTGCTATATACATAATGGTCTTTGCAAAGTCAACTATTTTTGTTATTTTGTATAGTTTACATTTTGTTACTATTTCATATTTGGCAAGATCTATGTTGTACAATAGGAAGGTTCTATTAGTTGTTAGCAATCTATTTTCTATTTTCAAAATGTAACAGTTAGCATTTTGTATCTACATCATATCTAGATAATGCTAAGAAATATAGTAACCTTTACTATTCTATAATATAAATAGTCAGCTTAAATGCCTTTTGCTAAGAAAAAACATATTAAATCTACCTATTTAACAAAAAATTCCTAAAAATTATAATTAAATCTTTCTCCTTTGAGCTCCAAGTCGATGTGGTGGCATTCTAACAAAGAATTAGTGAAGATTCAATGAAGAAAAATTCAAATTTAGGCTCTCTACAATGCGAGCACACCTTAGAAGTGTTTGCAAGCCACAAGTAGAGGAAATGTGACGGTTAAAAAATGAATTCATTTTGATCTTTTTTATTATATAACTTCTCATAACATGCTTTTGTTATAAATCACTCACATTATGGATTTTCAAAAAGAACTTAAAATTTGGCCACTTTTTGGCCCCCCAACTTTTTGCACCCACCCTTGAGAACATTGATACCAACTTCAAAAGTGGAACCCGTTCAAGAAGAGGAGAAAGAGAAGTTATTTTCATCAATCACAAAAATATTGTATGGTGATTGTGGTTCATTAGATTTCACTCCTACATTCATGCAAAAATACAAAATCACAACAAAGTAATTAGAAAAGGAAAAAGAAGCAGTGGTAGTATCAACACAACATGAAGTAAAATCATCACGAGCATCTGAATCCACAATCCCTAGTAAAGAATAAGACACAAATTACACAAACAATTATGATGAGATTGATCATGAGAAGCCACCATCCTTGAAAGAAATAGAATCTCTTTATGGATGATGATATCAACTCTTTAAACAACTTGGCTATAATAGAAAAGGATGTGGAGTGAAAGAACAAGGAATTAGAGTTCCTATGGAGCCTGACATACAAGAAACAAAAAGAAGTCTTGGATATTTTCCTTAAAAGATAACAAAATCATCAAAAAATATTTCACTTATTATCAACACTATCATAAAGGACTCTCCTAAGACCACTTACATTGGTGTGTCCTAACTTAATAGATACCATAAGTGATGATATGCCAATGGATTAATTTCAAAATGATGAAGCTCTAACATAATTTTTTTGATTCTATGATAATTTACCAACTCACCATCACAACCAAATATTCACTTAATGCTTAAATTCCAAGGGATACATGGGAGACGAGGCAAAAACAACTGATATTGAACAAGGTGAAGATAAAAAAATCCTTGAGATTCCAAATCAAAGTGTATTACTTGTGGGAGATATAATAAATTACCAATAGATGCATCTAATGATGAGAATGTGATTAAAATAGGAAAGTGTCTTGATGATGATGAACAAGAATATCATGCAACATTATTACATGACTTTCCTAAAATGTTTTCTTGGATGCAGTACCTAACGTTGTGGTTTTGTAGATAACTACACTAGGGCCTTCATTATCCCTATCCAAAAATGAATTATAATATCCATATTAGTATGCTTTTATGAAGCATGATTTCCTTTCAAGTACGCTAGCTTGAATCTACATGTAGTGACATATGGAAGCTACAACAAAGGCTACATGTAACATATAATATTGTACTACCTTGTAAGTGATAGTACAATTCCATGATTATTTTGGACCTATTTTAGTGACCTTACATTTATGCATTTTCACCCTTCCTAAGTAGGCCCTAATTCCCTTTATTATTCATCCCAAGGCCTATGTTTATCATTTTCTGACATTGAAAAATGCATTCAAACATTAATCTACCATGGAATATGAGTGTCTTAGACTTGTAGGAAAGGACCCATTCTCCCATGGGTGAATGGGTCTCCTTTAAGTGCCAAGACTCACTTTAAAATATGCTTTTGGTGGCATTTTAAGGTCACAAATTCAAATTGTACATTTTGGCTATTGGGATCTAATATTTTGTAAATTAGAGAGAAATACCTATAAAACCAGAATCATTTCACCATTTCAAACTAGAATAAAAAGAGACAACATTCAAACAAGAAAAATTAAGATTCTTGGAGCAACATTTCTTATAATTCCAGGTCTTCAAGTCTATTTTCATATTTTGATCAAGCTTTTGTCATATGATTGAATGTTTATTCCAATAGAAGAACATGATGGATTCTAGGTGTGGGAGATGCATTTGGTCATTTCCTCTAATTTAATCACATGTTTCCTAGTGTTCTCATCTACAAGCTTCATTCTCATAGAAACCTAAAATAAGGTATCATTGTGTTTCAAATTTTATTAGGGTATTTTGATTTCTTCCTAAGTGAATCTTATCATTATCATATATGAATCATACTCTAATGCACTTGAGTAGGGGTTCTTTGAATTTTAGCTCATAACAACCTTAGATACACTTAAGGTAAGGGCTCACACATTATTATTTATCAAACCTTTCTCTTTTATCAAGGTTTAATTACTAAACTTTGGGTTTGACCAAGGTAAACCCCCATACAAACAAATAAACATTTTCTATTACAAATTTATTGCAGGTTCAAATCTAAAGATGAATATTTGAAGGTACAGGAACAAAGTGCAAATAGAGGGCTACAACTTCAAGTTTTGTAGTTTTGGAAAGGACTAAAAGGACCCATTCACCTAGGGGTGAATCGGTCCCTTAGAAGGTCTCAAAAAAAGCTTTTGGTGATAGGTACATGCCATCATAACCTTCTCAAATCTTCTTGCAAACTATGATCCTTTTCATTTATGTGCATTTTTAAATTTTCATTGTAGGTATTGTGCCTTATTGTTCATTTAGTTTGAGCATTTCAAATCATTTCAGTTTAGTTTTAGATCTCTCCTATTGTCCTTAGGATTGAGATCTAGGTTTGATTAGCTCACCATTGAGGTTAAAAGTCAATATTTACACCTTGTGATTTATTTCCTAATGAAATCCCTAGGGAAAGCCACTTATTGAGATTTCTATGTTTTATAAACACCACAACTATAAAAATTTAAGGACCCCTTTCCCCACATTTCACTTTTTATTATTGTTTTGTTATGTAAACTAGTGATTTCAGCCTTTGTAGGTGTTACAATACATATGTGGTGACTATAGAGATTTGGTTGTAAAGAAGATAGTGCAAAACTTGAATGAGAATGATCCAAACAAGACGAAGCTCAAATTTTTTTGATTACCTACAACTTTCTCCAACTAGGAGAAGAGCAAGATCAACTAAGAAGAAAGCATGTCAAGTAGTAAGGACACTCTCCACACACCCTTTGAGTAGTAAATTCATAAATCAAAATCCTTTTACTTATATGGTTGCACATAGGAATCAACCATCTATACCTTTCAATGGGGGTATCCCACTTAATTTGCAACAACATGATCATATTCCAATGGTTTCCCTTAAAATTCTTCCATTTTTAATGGGTAGGATCAAACTTCCCTTGTTGAAAACATTAGAGATGTAGCTTCATTATGTGTAACCCATAATATAACAATAGGAATTTTTTCCATTAGACTTTTAGTTATCTCATTGAGGGGCAAAGCATTGTAGTGGTTTAGGGTCTTGGTAGTAAATTATATCACCACTTGGGATCAGTTGAGTAATGTTTTGTGTATTAAGTTTAAAGATAAATCAGACCACCTTTCATTGACCTAGAATAATTTTTTTCCATTAAAAGGGATACTCATGAACATATGATGGATGTTAAGACATAGGATAGGATTCCCCAAGCAATAATGCCTTCTATTGATTATGTGTTTTTGTACTATTTAAGGGCTTTAAATAATGACTTATCAATCATGATTTAATCTATGGGTCGAAGAACTCTCCCAAATGCATATGAAATTACAATAAGATAATAAAAAAACATTATACAAGATAGGGAAATTGCATGAAGACCCCCAATTCTCATTTTCTCATAAATACAACCACCCATGCCTATCCAAATATCCCCCATAGTTGTTGTACCTACTATACTAGTAATAAATAATCAGTCATTGGCTCAAGAAAATACCATTCTAGCACCATCATTTGAGTTCCAAGAGATAAAATGCTTCCTACAAACACTTGGTAATGAAATAGAGAATCTAAAGAGGTAGAAAAACCAAAATGTCAAACCATACCAACCTCTATATCAACCCTAATATTAGTGAAATTAGTCAAGCATTCTTCCATATCATGGAAACAATCAATATCAAAGGAAATATCTTATACCAAGGCCTTACCACACATATAACCCAATGCTCCCATATCTTCAAAACAACTTGTACCTATTCAAAACAATATGGCACAAGATTATGCATGGTTGTTTCCATATAACCATCCACATAATCAAAACAAATGCTTAAATGGAGTGATAAAAGAATATCAAATGGTGCAAAAAAATTCAATTGTGTACCCAAATGCAACCACAAAGGAACCATTGGAGCAAGGTGAATCCCAAGCACAAGCATAAAATGAGACAAATTTGATTAATTAGTAAGGAGAATAGTTTTGTGAGATTAACCAAACTTATTCATAAATTGTAGCCAACACAAGGGCTAAGAAAAGGGTTAGATGTGGGACAACAAGAATGTAAGGGATCTATTCAAGTTCCTCAAGTGAACCAAGCAGTTTTTGTTCCATCTTGTGGATCAAATATACAAATTATTCCAAGAAATCAAACCATGGAAAGAAAGGAACAACCAACAACCCAATCACCACCAATACAAGCCATAGGAGGCATTGTTCTTTTTAAATGATAGAAAAATATTAGTGTAGCTCCTTTCAATATTCTAGAGCACTTGAATAAGGAAAATTCCTTGATAAAAGGACCTCCTACAAGCTAATTTTTTTAAATATACGTGTATCAAGTGAACCTTATAAGGACCAAAAGGATTTGTACTCACCATTACATCCCAAGAAAAGTGTGAACAACAAGCTAAAAAGGTAGAGCCACCACCTTTCTATTTTTTTTATAATCATTGGAATGAATTTATTCTATAATTATATGATAGAATCAAATGTTAATATTTTAGTCATACCAAAATAAATTATGGATAGGCTGGGTTTTAAATATGAGCCATGTGCAAAAGGGGCTTTACAGCTAGATGGGATAGCCATCAATATTGTTGGGGTTATTAAAGGCTTGAATATTACCTTACATTCCTTTCCAATTTTTTGTATTCCTCAAGATTTTTATGTAATAGACTTACCACCCTACTTTTCCTTGTGCCTTCTCAAAGATTTTACTACAAAGATAGGTGATTATTTCTCCTTATATTAGTCTCATATGTTGTTTAGGAAAAGGGCATGCCACCGAAGTGACTATAAAATCATAACCAATAGCCAAATACCACATAGATCCATGTTTCCTTACTGTTGTTAATACAAACCTAGTTGTCATTGACCAAGATGAGCACCCTTATGTTCATGTGAATACTAATTCAAGAAGTAATAGTGTTGATTTATTTATCCAACATAGAAACATGTGATGAGTATTATCAAAGTTAAATGAATTGAATCTTGTGTTGAGAACTTTTTCCTTTTGGAATACCAATCAAATGAAGTTTGCATCTCTTAACAAAGAAGGAAAGCAAGTGAAGTTTTGATGTTTTTTTGCCTTGAAAGTGTGATCTATTTATCACTAAAAAGCCTCGAATCTAGCACTAAATTTTTTCTCTCTAGGATCAAGTTTGTACTACTATATTCATCCTTTGACATTGAATTCAGCCTTATGTAATGTGTACCTCTATTTCTGTACTTACTCATTTCACTTATGTCTACTCTACATTTCTCACTAGTAAGAAGGTTAACAGTATTGAATAATACCTTGTAAGGGTTTCTATGGTGTTGTAAGATGTGTCATCCTAGGTCAAGCACCAAAAATATATGTATAAGATGCTTCATTTAGTACTTTAAATCTTTTTTTCTATATTCATTGTTCCTTCAATATTTTATTATGAGAGAAAACTTTTGGATTCCAAATTTGTAAAGAGAATTCATTTAACTACAAGAATATAATATTATATTTTATGAAATGTGTGTAATTAGTAATTTTAACACTAAACGGTAAAGGGTCACACTTGGACACAATTTAAATTCAAATTTTGAAAAGGAAAGGCTCAAGTCAGTGACCATATAAATTCTCCTACATGGGAAAACAATTGGATCTATGTGGATAACAACTATATTAGGATGGGTCTATGAATATGTATAATAAATATAATACTTAGATGAATGTATCAAAGTACATGCATATAAGGATAAGGTTGGCGCTAAATTCATGGGAATGTGTATAAAGGGGATAGGTAAAAGATAGGTGAATGAGACCAATTATACACAAGATTGTCTCATATATTTATATCTATATATTTCCTCAAATTAAATAAATAAAATAACATAAACATACTAATTTTTTTATTATGTATAAACCATATATATTTAAAAATAATAAATAACTATCCAATTTCAAAAGAGAAAAATATTATAAACCGAATGATTAAATCAGAAAAAGGAAATAACATAAAAAAATTAAGAAATTATTGCACTCATTAGATCAAATATTTTTCCTTCTATTCATTGAGCATGTTATGGACATTAGATGGACACTTTTTTCCAAACATTTACACCATGCTAATCAAGCAATAATAGTGTTGGTTTATTTCTCCAACATAGAAACATGTGATGAGCATTATCTAAGTTAAATGAATTGAAGCTTGTGTTGAAATTTTTTTCCTTATAGAATACCAATCAAGTGAAGTTCAGTGTTCACATCTCTTAACAAAACAAGGCAATAATAAGACTATGAATTCTTGGTCTCTAATGAAGGGATTAAAGGACCATCTATATCAATCAAGAAGAAAATTAAAAAATGATTATACTTTAGAAGAAAATCAAACAAGGAATGTAGATTGAAGATTCTTCCTTCCCTTCATCGAACATATTATTGATGTTTTATGGATATCTTTATCCAAACATGTATACCATACTAATCAAGAAGTATAGTAATGGTGATTTATTTCTCCAAGATAAAAACATGTGATAAATGTTATGTAAATTAAATGAAGTGTACATTCATAGAAAAAAAAAATCACTATTTTCCTTTGTATATTGAAAAGTCTTACCTTTTTATATACTAATTAAATGAAATCCACATATTTTTAACAAAAAATAATAAAAAACAATAAAATCTTGATCTCTAAAAAAATATTAAAATAAATTTACATCAATAGACAACATTATAGATAAATAATTGTCGTTCTAAAAGATAAATTATACAGAAAACACTTCTTCCTCCCATTTACATTTGAAGGACAGTCTTATCCAATCACGTATGCCATGCTGATCATGGAATTCTGAAGACTACACTCTCTCGAAGGCTTGGAGTGCGTAATGAAAGACAAATTATTGGCGTCCAGAAGAATATGCCCATCTCAACCGACACAAAAGACTTGACTTCCCAGTCTTGAAGATATACATCTCTTCTATACCAGAGGCAATAGTCAAGTCTTCCTTTTGTTTAATTGGCGTACTTCCTGTCGTGTTCTGGTTCAAATTCCACAATTACTGGGAATTTGCATTGTATTGTATTTGCTTTTCCATGCTTGGTCCCATCTCCATCTTTTTTGTTTGTTGGAATTTCAACATCTTTGAAAAAAGACACCCATTATTTTCCTCGGTCTGCTTGAAAATGGAAAAGTGGTAGAATACCTAGAAAATTACTAACTGTAATCCATTCCGCATTTCTAGTGGGCGTGGAATCTGGACCAGAACATGGCAGGAAGTATCATCAATCAAATAAAAAGAAGAGTTTAACAGCGCAAGACCCGCTACCTCTGTCCACCCAGCGAGAAATTTGCAGCTTATAATAAGGACAGCAAATTGTGGGTACTATTTTAGATTACCGATGGATGTTGATTGTTAAACAATTAATTCAAAAAATTAGCTTTTTGAGAAAAAATCTTATTCTTTGGTATTTGCAGCTTATTTAAATCTAGAGAATTTCGAGTGCATGTATAATATTTCTATCAGAAAATTGATGCAAATTTTGGTTATTTGTTTATAAAATCATCAAACATATATAAATGATAATTAATAATATGAACTTCTATTTGACAGGCAAGATCAGCACTTGTCAAAGGATTGCCTTTGTTATCTATGTACCAAATTCATATTTTTTAAATTCACAATTAAGTAGGTATGGTGGGTCTACAGAAAAGTAAATTTAAAATAAACTATTATGGGATAAATTTAGGACCGAAAATAAATACTTAAGTTATTAATGATTAAAAAAAATGTGATGTTTTATGGAGATTTAATTAGGTAGATTAATCTATATTTTATGAGTAGTGCTTCACAAAAATCTATTTTTCATGAGAATGAATGGTCCACTTAGAACTCATTACATCTAATGGTGTTTCCCATAGAGACAAAGCATCAAAATTCCTTAGGAGGTCCCATGAGTAGAACACATGTCTCTCATAGATGATATCCAAAACCCCACTCCCTATAATGTATGCATTATTTTTTGATCGCTTAAGCTCCTTCTAAGAGTGAAATTTACCATATATTAAATTTTTTATGTTAAAAAGTGGTGTGAAAGTGAAAGGTCAAGTAGGAAGGTAGCTTGTTAGAATATATATTACACCTACTGCACAACATCAACACACAAACTACTATGGTTTTCTATTAGCCACCACCTACACCACATCATATTTAAATTGGGAAAGAGAATGAGTATTGCTATCATAGTAGTAATGCAAGTTTGTTTAGTTATTATATCTTAACAAGATTAGATGAAAAAATAATTAGACACTAAACCTTAACACAAAGGAAGTAAAAATTAAAAAATGGTTTTTTTAAATCTCATAGGAAAATGTCAATAGCATCCTTCACTAAAGTATAAAAAACACACATCCAAACTATATCCACTCACTGAAGTTACAAAAGACATTTTGTTTCCACTCTACCTCTCTTTGATATTGTCTTTTTTGTTTGACATATAGTCTATTTTTCCCTTTTTGTCTTAAATAACCTTTAAGAAGGTACTTTGGGATGTTCAAAAATCATTTTTACTTAGTATTAGGAATTTATTTCCTTAAGTTTTGTTTTGAAGAGTCTTTCTTTATATAAAAAGGGCATTCACAAAGCCTTATTGTTTCCAAAGTCACATGCATAAGTTTTCAAGTGAGTCTTTTTTGATGAAAAGTTCATGTTCTTTGACTAGGTTGTTTTGCCTTAGGGATTTGGTCATGTTTCTTCTCCTCCTTAGTTTTGCAAGCTGCTATAATGGATGGGATTATTGAGCTTCATGTAACAAGGCTACATATTCATGGGAATGGTTGCAAAGGTCCTAAATATCACCATTTATCTCCTATGCAGATGCATGCAACACATGTTTTCTTTTTGTTTTAGTTTTTGAGCTTTGAAGGAAATGATAGAAGGAAATTGCGTATAGAAGTCTATCCATGATGAGTAGAGAGAGTGTTGGAACATTTTTTAGTCTCTAGAGATCATGGTTTTTTATCATGCAAAAGAATACAAAAGTTGTATGTGGAGTTTAGTTTTACAAAAGGTAGGTCAGTCATGTTGGAAATCCTTGCATCATCATCATTGTCACTAATAATTACTTAATATTCATTGCATGTTACCTTTCAATGAAATTTTCCTATTGAATAAGTTATATATTTTTTCCATTTGAGCTTTATGAAGATATCATCATAGTTAATAAGGTTCTCAATATGGGCTATATCTAGAAATGGAGCAACATGTATCATTTAGTGTATTTGAAGTTTTTAAATGTAGATAAAAATACTCGTGACATACATAGGTCCTATATTGGAACCAAGTAACCCTTCACAAAGATAATATCCTATAGAACCAATTTTTAGTAGAAGCAATATGGTTAGGGTTTGCGGAAATTCTTGGATCAATCATCATTTATTTCTTTAGGGTCATGTTTGTTGTTTCACTACTAATGTCATTTTTTTTTCTATGTTATGAAACCATTGTGTCATTAAGAATAGACCTACAATGGAATAGTAATAGTATTGTTTTGACCTTAAGACAACCATCAAAATATGAATGCATGTGTCTGTCATGAATATGTTTGTGAAAGGCATAAAGTTTTGTAGAAATAGTGAAATTCCAACCCTTGCCACATAATATGTGTGAGTGGAGATTAAGGGGTATCCTAAATCTTGTAAAACCTAAGGTTTCATAGTGCCAAAAATTTGTATTAACAATATTTTCAAGAGGTATAAATCCTTGAGAACCTTAAATGAAAGGACAAGAAGACACTTTATGCTATGCTAAACACAATGAACTTGCATTTTATTGTGATGGAACATGTGATTTAGTGATATAGTGTCTTGGAATGTTGAGATGTTAAGGTTCTTATTTTAATTCTTCTCATGATGCATGCATAAGGGTAGATTGATATTGATAGGGAAATAAAAGAATGATTATTGAAACCCTTATTATTATTATCAAAACCATCATTTCTACCTAGGAATAGGTTTTGTTCAACACTATCTGCAAATTAAATTAATACCCTAACCTACTAGAAAATCCTTTAGGATGTACACATTGAACTAGATGACAATGAAAAGGTTGTTGAACACCTAGAATACTGAGAGGGGGGTTAATAAATATTCTCTTAAATTACTCAAACATTAAATATCCAATTACCAAGGAATATTCAACTATAATAAGGAAATAAAGCATGAAACATTCACATCACATAACAAAAGAACACCTTGATTTTTATGTGGAAAACGCAAAATGGGGAAAACCACGATGAGGATTAGCTCTTAATATATTATAACTAGTTATATTATATTTACAGAAGTGGTCACTTATAAGTGGACTCACTTCCCACAAAGAAAGAGATAGAAGAGAGTGGTGATCCCACAAAGTTGGTTTACAATTTCTAGGAGGAACTGATTTTTGCTGAAATCACACATTTTTAGAAAGTATAATGATTTAAGCCTTAAAATGTTCCATTTAAATAATTCCAATGGAAGAGGGTTTGATCAAACTACCTTAAATCAAACCCCCTTGGATAGAACCCCGCTAGTTTTAAACCATACCTATAACAAAGTCTCATTTACACCTATCAAAATGCTGATAAAAAACCACTTTTGATTTACCTTTTGGGGGATCAAATGAATTCATTTAAAATTTATTTTTTGCAAGTATGTAGTCCTTATTATAAGCTTCCCAAAAAGTATAATTTAAATAATTTTAATTTTATTATTATATTTATTTTTTATTTTTCGTGAATGTAGGTTTTTACTAAAAATCAAACTCTATTCTACACGTGAGAAAAATAGTAGATTATTAATATATATATATTGTGCAAATTAGAGATTGAAGTCCTTGATCCAACAAAGAAAAGAAAAAGAATTTTGATACATAGAAAAAAAGTTACGTATTATACAATCGCGCTATGTCTGAATTATAATTTGTTTGAATTCAAAACTTGATTAAAGAAAAAATATTCAATAAAAAACTATCTAACCAAGTGGAAGCACTAGATATCAAAGTTACAAATCTAAATTCAAAAAAATTAGAATTTTATCATTCATGGAAAAAAATTGTGTTATACGATAAGCGTCACCTTTTTAAAATATTGTTTTCTGAAAAAAAACTAATTTTTCATGGAGATGGAAAAAGAAGTGAAATCTAATTCAAAAAAATTTGAAAAAAAAAATATTTAGAATCTATAGAAAAAATTTCATGAAACTCTAGTTTGCATCATCTTTAGATTCCTCATGGTTTAGCCGCTATAGGTTACCAAAAGTGAAGATTTAGTTAAAAAAATTATTTCAGTGTCCAGTTTGGCCAAAAATTGTAAACCACTATTGTGGGATCACCCATAGATGATGGCTCACAACATATTTTGAACTATTACAATTGCATCCTACATATGCATGAAATAAAATTCCATTGAAGCTCAATAACAATCTTTCTCTGGTTCAAATTCAACACTCTACCTTTGTCTTCATTCACACAACTCTGATCTTCAACTCAATATTTACAACTTAGCTTGACACTAATCTAATAAAATTCACATCACATGCATAATATATCACCGAAAACACCAAAAAATTCCAACTTATATATGTGCATCAAGTGTAACATCAATTAGGTTAGCCTAATTAGATGCCAAACCTAAAATATAACTTGTCGGCTCAAAAAAATTTATACACATCTTGTGCCACAATTCATATCTCAAAAAAACTTGAGATAGGTTTCCATGGACCTATAATTGATCTCACATAAGACCAAAATACTTTTGAGCCTTCACATACCTTCAAGCATATTAGGTTGGAACCAAATAAGACCTAATAAAAAAATCCTTCAACTATGTAGCCACATCTCGACACGTCAACCTCAAAACTCGATTCTAACTTGAATTCATACTCCACGGCCAGTTGGAAACTTATCTTCAGAAGCACAAAGTCAAAAAAATCATCCATGGAGATGTGTAGAATCTCCCACAAAATTGCACTATATAGAGTCATGGTAATTTTCTAGGCTAGACTCTACTACTCATCTCTCAAACTACTTGTCAAAACATGATGAAAAATTGAAATTATATACATCTAACATACACAAAAATTATCTTAGAAGTGAAAAGTGAAAACTTCATTTGTGGAGTAGTGCAGACCCAAAAGCAATCGCTCTGTTACACTGAAATAGTAGAATTGACATTTAGATCATTTCCAATATAACTGATATCTTTGAACCAAATCAATTGGAAAAAGGTCTTCCACAACAACTTAAAAACCTATTAGAGCTTATCAAAATTATCTACAACTAAAATCTTCATATAAGTTACAATTTTCACACCAATGAAAACACTGCAAAACATCATTATGTACCTTTCATGCTCATGTTTCCAAACAACATCATCAATGACAATCTCTCCAAAATTCCAACAATTTCCTCCTTTTTCATTGATGGAAACATGGTAAAAATCTCCAAAAAAATTCTCCAATATTATCCCTCTTTGACATCAAGGGCAAAGGGTGCCTGTAGAACTATTAAGACTTTCAGCAGAGCTCTCGTTGAGAAATATATGCATATATATAAACTAAAAATAATAGATTGACCCCCCTAGGTCATGTACAAAAGAAAAAAACCAAAAAATGTATTATAAACATTAAACTTCACATATATACAAATAATTTGAATTAAAATATAGGAAATGCATAAAAGGGTGAGAAATAAGTCAACTGGAGGTGGTTGATGCCTACCACTTTTGCAAGTATGCTTGCCATGCTTTCCTTCCATCTTCACATTCTCTCTTGGATTCTGCAAGTAATATATTGTGTTTCAAATTCAAGCAATAACTCTTCTCCCTCTTCTGGAGTGGCAGGTACTACCATATTCATCTATTTAGCTTTGTGCACACTCAAGAGGGATTTTGAGACAAGAATTTAGGATTGACAAGATCCCTTAATTCTTCAAACTATAGGATGATGTGTTCTTTGTATGCATGTAATTGAAAGAATTTCTTATGCATACCTTCTATTATCTTCCTTCTCTCACTAGTTAGGACGAGTTCTAGATCATAAGAAATATAGGCAGTATTAATTTGAGACTCAATAGAGCATATTTCTTTCCTTATGCCTTGTCTAGCTCTGAGCCACTTCATCCCATACTAATATAAAAAATTTCCTCATCAACACATCCTTTAGCATTTTTCAACAACTTTAAAAACTTTATATGTGTAATGGCACATTTCTTAGTCATTTCAAGAATCCTCTTATCATCTATCCTTTTCTCAACCTCTTTCTCTACTTTTTCCTTCAATGCAAATGCATATACCTTAAAATAATAAATTATTAGTTTTAGGTTATCCATACCAGATAGAGATGTGTCTATATTCACACTGATTATGGCATCTTGAAGTGATTTCACTACTTCTTTCATTAGTTCACTGCTCTTCTCATTTTTTTCAATAATCTCTTTCCTCGTAGATGCATGGAACATATCTCCTAGTTGTGGCTTGTGGATGGTATATATTTTATCTAGATCAACATTTCCTTGTTGTGAAGATACAATAGGTTGAAATTTGGGTTGCATACTCTATATTTTTCAAGGAATCTCCATAGGAGCTAAAAGATTCACCTAAAAACTTAGTTCTCTCCATAGCCTTTCCATTTTCATTATAAATTACGGAGTCTATTGGTTTTTCTTTTTTTGTATGCGCAGATCTCCAAATGCATCCTTCATCTTGTCTTCACTTTCCTTCTCAGGCTCTTCTTCTTTCTCCTCATCATCCTTCTCTTCATTGTCATCTTTATTTGTATCATCTTCCTTAGTAGGGTTTTATGTGATAACTGTAGGAGTAACTTTTTCTTGCATCCAAGGAGTTATTGTACTTTCCTTTGCAATATCTTCTATGTTCATTTCTTCTTCAACAACCTTTTTTACCATGTCCTCCACTTCTAGAGGGGTGTTATTCAATGTAGCTTCTTCATTTACATCATGCTCATGGTGAGCATCATATTTCTACATTTCTTCTTGTTCATTTGGTTCTAGAGCATTAGTTTCCACATTCATATCTTGTTCATTTGTTGGTATCATTCTTAGATTTTGTGTAATCTCCTCTTCTTTGTCATTACATTCCTTTTGGATTATTTCAAGATCATCTTTATATTTTCCCATAAGAGTTGTTACCCTTCGCTAATATTCTTAAATCCTTTCTAAATATTGTGGCCAATGTGGCTCTATCATCCTCGGATAAAGGAGAACTCACTCTTTCCAATGCTTCTTCCTTAAGCCTTGCTTATTTTTCCATAACATTTCTTCTCTCCAAACAAATGTTCCATAGGTCTATAGGAATTCATTTCTTGATGTTCCTCATATCCACCTGAAGAAAAATAGTTTACTTGATGATAGCCTCGATGATGTTGGCCCTATCCACCTCATATGCATATTTGTAAAGAGTTGCAGTCTCTCCTAACATATCATTCTATAAAATACTATTAAACAATGGCTCTAAATTCATGGGGGGATGAAGCTTTACCAATTCTACTTGTTCTTTTTCTTTTCCTTTAACTAGAGTCTTCTTTGTTCTTGCATTCTTCTTCTTCTTCGGAGAAGCCTTCTTGGCTTCCTTCTTCTTTTCCCTCAAATGTATCTTAAATGCTTCTTTTTATTTCTCTGTCTCCTCTTCACACTCAGTGTCAACAACATCATATATTTTTCTTTTAGTTCTTAATTCACCTTGTGAAGAATCATTTCTTCTTCTCCAGGCCCACAGTGGTCCCTCTTCTTCCAAATATTCTTCTTCTGCAACATTAATACCTATAACCGTCTCTCTCATGGCTTTATGCTTCACTCTTCTTTTGGCTAAGGCAACAGGTGGTGCAATAGTGGCAGTTTTCTTCTTATTATCCCTTGTAGTTTGCACTACCATAGGGGATCTCTACCTTACCAGAGAGTTGGCAGTATTCTTTCTCTTTTCTCTAATAGTTGGCATAGTCCCAGAGGACTTCTAGATAGTATGAGGAGTGGTTGTGATCCTACTAGATCTTCTTGTGCTTTCAGATGATTTTTTAGCACTTAAATCTAATATATTTTTCTTTCATATTGCACTCGTTCCTTTGAAATTTCATTTCCTTAGCATACACATCAACCATCTCATCTACATTCTTCTTGATTATAGGTTTTCATTGTTCCATTTTTACTTTGATAAAATTTTCTTCGTATGTCCAACACCTTTCTTTAGTTTCATCGTTTGGGTTCTTCAACAAAATATCAACATAGATAATAATTTCATATGAACTAATCTCATATCCTAGTGTAGAGATCCATATTATCCTTGATTTTGTTGCTTCCATTATACATTCAGATGTTGACACTAGGAAACTAATGTCATTGTGATAATTTTCAACCATTTTTCTAGGTATCATGTCCCTTTAATGTATTCTCCTTTGATATACCACAAATAAATCAGCAAGAGCATCATCCTGTGCCTTCCCATATCCAATTCCAATCATATAGTCTCTGATTTGTTGTGCAATAGGTCTACCCCTTATCCATGTCACATTCCAAGTTTTGAGTAGTTGATTTAGAAGGTATAATAAACATACCACTAATGTCCCATATTTGAATACATAATTCTTTTCCTTAGTTTGATTTAAATTCTCCATCAATTTTTACCTATGCAACTCACAAAGATCATAATATGCATTCTCAACCATCTCATATGCCACATTGATTATGGTGGAATATACTAAATTATCCCTATTTGTGAAGTAAATTTTATAAACAATCATCATAGTTGTGTATCTCACAGCTAGATTTCTAATGGGATTCATTGTTAGATCTCTTTTGTTACATGTAGCATCTATCTTCTTTGTAACCACTTCATTCTTGATAGATTTTAGAATAGAAACTACTCCGGTGGAGCAAAGACCAATAGCCTCTCTTATCATTAAATTATTTAATCCATAGAATGTATAAAAATATTCATTGAAGTATTGAATCATTCTTCCATTGTTATAACCATTAATCATTTGATTTCTACACTCACTAGCTTTATGGCCAAATATTTTGCATGTAAAACATTGACCAGAAAAAGATGGAACATTCTAATTCATTCTACTTCTACATTCCATTACTTTATGTCCAAATTTATTGCAATAATTAAAGAAACCATTGAAATATGGGTACCTTTGTGCATTTGGTTTTCTAACCAGAAGTATTCTATCACTACTCCTTTGATTCTAGATCTTCTTTCCATTGTTCTTGTTTTCTTCAATCTTATTTGGATCATTGATCTTTTTTCTTGTATTTAATATTTCTTCTATCTCAAACCCTAAACTACCTTTATATTTATAATATTTTTGTCCTACAATCATCTCATCAATATTTGTAGCACATATCTTGAATTTGTCTTCATGACTTCTTGGTTTCTCTAGACTTGACCTTAGATTTACCACTTCTTTTTTAAGCCTTGTACATTTCTCTAATTTTATTTTCACCATTGCATTTAGACATTCGTCAACTCCTTCATTTTCTTCAACTTGCACATTTATTCTAGTGATGGTTTCATTTTCTTGCTTCAACTGATCACTAACTTCCTTATGCCTTTCTCTGAACTTCTTAATTTTCTCTCTCCATTCTCTGATGAAAGTCCATTTCCTTCTTTAATGCTTTCTTTTAGATCTTTGTTTTAATCTTTAGTATTTTCATGATCTTCAAGGGAAACTTTGAGTTCTCCATCTTTTTCAAGCATGCAATCTTCTATAAGTCTAACTATTAGAATATCTTTTGGAGGAATAGGAAACTTTCTATCATCCATTTGTTCAACCTCCAAGACCTTCCCAAAGTGGTTAAGCTCCTTCTAAGGGACTAGGCTCTGATACAAATTGTTGAACACCTAGAATATTGAGATGGGGGTGAATCGATATTCTCTTAATCCATTCAAACATTAAAAATGAAATTACCAAGGTATATTCAACTATAATAAGGAAATATAGGATGAAACATTCACAACATTACATAACACATGAACACCAGGATTTTTACATGGAAAACTCAAAATGGGAAAAACCATGATGAGGATCAAATCACAATATATTATCAGTTATAGTATATTTATAGAACTTCTCATTGCATGGGGACTCACTATCCACAAATAAAAAGATATAAGAGAGATGACGAATCACAAACTATTTTTAACTATCACAATTGCATCTTATATATGCATGAAATATAGTTTCATTGAATCTCAATAACAATGTTTATCTAATTTAGATTCAACACTCTACCTTGCTCTTCATTCATAGAACTCTGATCTTCAACTCAACATTCACAGATTAAATTTCCACTAATTTGATAAACTTCACATCACATGCATCATATGTCACCCAAAACAATGAAAATAATCCAACTTATTTATCTTCATCAAGTGTAACATCAATTAGGTTGGCCTAATTAGATGCAATACCCAAAATATAACTTGTTATCTCTAATACTTTCATACACATATCATTCAATAATTAAAATCTCAAAAAAACTTGAAATAGGTCGATATGGACCTATAATTGATCTCACATAAGACCACAATACTTATTTATCCTTCACATACCTTCAAGCATATTAGGTCGGCACCACATAAGACCTAATAGCAAAATCCTTCAACTATTTATCCACATCTCAACATGTTGACCTCAAAATTAGATGCCAACTTGAACTTATACTCTACTACCATCTGGAAACTTATATTCGAAAGAAAAAAATCATAAACTAATCTACATAGACATGCAAAATCTCCCACACAACTACATTGTACAGGGAATCAGTGTAATTTTCTAGGTTGAACTCTATTACTCTTAAATCTTAAACCACTTGTCAAAACATGATGAAAAATTATAATAAAATACATCTAACATCCACCAAAATTATGTTAGAAGCACATAGTGAAATTTTTTTTGTGGAGTGGTGCAGACCCAAAAAAATCACTCAATTACATTGAAATGAAAAAATTGGCACTTAGTCAATTTCCAATACAATTGATATCTCTAGACCGAATCAACTGGAAAAGGTTCTTCCACAACAACTTAAAAACCTATTAGAATTAATAAAAATAGTTTTTAACTAAAATATTCATATAAGTTACAAAGTTGACATCAATGACAACATTGCAACACATCATTATATACCTACCATACTCATGTTTTGAAACAACATCGTCAATGGAAATCTCTGCAAACTTCCAATAAAGGTCAATAAAAGAGTGAAAATTCTTATGAGGATAGTGGAAGATAAAAGAGCTTTAAAAGTAAGTTTTCATCATAAAAAGGGAGGATAGTATAAAAGGTATACCTACTATCAAAACCATTTACCCAAATCCATGCATGGATAGTAGGAAAAAAACTTATATTCTAGGTTTATTTTTATTTTTCACTTGAGTGGACAATGAATAAAGAGAACACTCCAAACATGGGAATATTGATTTTTCCCAAACTAGAGATAGTAATATATGATAGTGAGCCATGAAAATAGATGGTCATGAAAACTATGATTACAGTGACTAGAGGTTGAAGACCTGAGGTACCAAGTGAAGAAAAAGTGAGAAAAGGAAGAAGACACTTGCCAGGACAATCATTCTATGGTAATGCCAAGGCATCTTAAAGATCAAGTGACAATTCATAAGCAACAAGTGATAGTGACCTTTACATTGACCTAATTGAATGACATTGATGATAGAATCCTATAATCCTAAACAAGAAGAAATCACAGTAAAAGAGAAGAGATATGGAAAGAGTAAATTTGTAGATATATTGGTAGAGATCTTTTGCAAAGATGCATGAAAAAGGTGAAGATGTTCCTTGATAAAATTGTCAAATGTCTATAGCCCTCATTAGAACTTATGTGGAATAATTTTGTATTTTTAAGCTTTAAATAATTAGGTTTTGGAATGTATAAGAGAGGGGAACCACCATGTGCAAGGCCCTAGGTCATGGAGGGCCAAGATGTGGAAGGCTTCCCTAACTTACCTTAGCTTAATGGGGTATTAGGATGTGTGGGATGAGAATCATGAGGACTATAAGGATCTTCAATCACTCTATAGACCTGAAATGTAGAATTGCACTAGGAAACCTGGCTTTTCAAGTTCAACACTACACCTAAGGAAGCTCCCTAGTTGAGGTTGAAAGCGCAGTCCTTGGACGATAGCATGGAATGCTAGCACCTCTAAAGTGTGTTGGAATCCCTACAACCAAAAAACTACAAAGAAAAGGTCAAGCCTAAGAAAACAAGCTAACGACCTAGCAAACTAATATTGAAGGGCTAAAATAATGTGATTAAGTAAACAAAATACTCTCTAATGTGATAAAGTAAAAATGCAAGGGTTAGGGTGGCAAGAAGAACCTCACAAAGAAACTCGTTTGCCTATTAGCTCCTTGAAAGCATGTCCACCTACATACAAAAAGGAGGAAAATATTGGGTGATTGTATAGGGGCCTGCCTCAGTCAAGCCCCCATTTAGGTGTTTCCACCTCCATGGACAACCAAGAAAGTGAGTATGATAAAGAAAGTAATATAGTAAAGAACACCAAAAACACTACAAAATAGTAAGTGTGCTTACTCAACCAAGTGATAGAGGAGAGGAAAGGGAAGCTTACCATCTCCACCAAGAGCACTAAAGGCTACTTGGGGGAGGAAATGAGAGTACTTGAGCCTCTACTAGAATTGTGTTGTCTCAAACTTGCTCTATCAAAATGATGGAGTGAAGTTGTTACTACAATGGAGTGCTTGAAAGACTTGGAGTGAGTGCAAAAGTGTGAAAATGAGCTTGTTAATGAAGTGAAGAAGTTATAATGCTTGTTCAAGGAGTGAATTTGAAGGAAAGGGTGAAGAAAATAGCCATATTCGGGTTAGTTGGCCAAAAAGGGCATTACAACTTGACTCCCAATGAAAAGTGTAATACCTCTGCAAGTTTAGCCACAGGAATCTACCAGGGATGTAAGTGCACCGTGTAGACGTCTACATGCCACACAAGCATCCTTGATAGAAAATCCTCTGTCAACACTCAAAATAGGTGCCAAGTGTGATGAAAATAGTGGGCTTAGGTGGAATTAATCCTCTAAAAGTGGTTTTCTAAAGTGCGAAATGGAAAAAGGGGAATTTACATAAGGGGTGCAAATTCACTCCTATAATTTTTTCCCCCACTTTAGCAAGCATGAGTACTGATGAGTGGTTAGTAAAGTAGATCAAGGAAGGAGTAAGGTTAGAAATGTATACTTGAACCATCAACAAAGAAAACCATGATCTAATGAACCTGAAGGTGTAGGGAAAGTGAAGAAATTCATAGCTTCTTAGAACTATGAAGTTAAAGAAAGAAAGCATCTTACAAGCCCGCAAACCTTCAAGGCAGAAACCCCCAAGATCTCTAGCATGAAGAAATCCCTATGAAGAAAGCACCTTACAAGCCTACAAACCTACATGGAAGGTCCCCCAAGAACTCTCTTATGGAGGAAGTAAGGAAAGTTCCCTATAGACATACAAACCTATAGGGAAGGTATTCTCCAAGATCTCTCACATGAAGAGTACCCAAGGAATTTCCCTACAAACCCATAGACCTATAGGGAAGGTAACCCCCAAGATATCTCGCATGGAGGAAACCCAAGAAAGTGCCCCACAGGGCTACAAACCTGTAGCAGAGCCACCACCAAGATCTCTCACATGGAGGAAGGTCAAAGGAAGCACCTTATAGGTTCTTAGTCATGTAGGGAGGTATCCCCCAAGATCTCTCACATGGAGGAAACCTAGGAAAGTGGACTCCACAGAGTCAGGGAGTGGCCGCATAGGCAAGTAAGCAGATAATCATGTAGACTATTGATAGCTTAGAAAACATTTAAAGTTGTCCCTTGGGGACCTGACATGAAGAAGCAGTCCACTTGAGGGATGCGTATTTTGAAAGTAGATGTTCCCTTTCTCGAATCGATCCATCATCAAGGGATCCTTTTGAAAGATGTTCACTTCATCAAGGAATTCAAAAGGAAGAATATGTCCCCACGCAAGGGGAAGTTCAAAGATGTTCCTGCTTTGGAGGAAGGTTTTCAAATCCTTTCTTTACAAAGCCATGATGAAGGAAACATGTTCCATTAGGGTTCCAAGTTGAGAATCTAATTCTAAAGAAAGGTTTGTAAGGATTTTCAAGAAAAGATTCATTGGCAATGAATGCTTTTTCTAAAAACTAGATTGTTAAAGAAAGACATTGTCACACATGGGAGGGACAAATCAAGCAAAGAAGAGA
The DNA here is from genome assembly GCA_007258455.2 of Sequoia sempervirens. Lineage (NCBI taxonomy): Eukaryota > Viridiplantae > Streptophyta > Pinopsida > Cupressales > Cupressaceae > Sequoia > Sequoia sempervirens. Next base: position 20,141,854 of record VDFB02358134.1, on the reverse strand, counting down.
GAAAGATAAAGAGAAAGAAAAAGAGTGAAGAAAAAATGAAAAAAGGGCATAGGGGGATCTAGTTTAGCGGGGTCAGATTTATCCAAGCTCATATAAATAATAGGTAAATGTAGTGCAAGGTGAAAGATCATCAATCCCTAACCATATTAGGAAGAATGCACAAAAAAAAATTAAAATAAAAAATTGGGTTAACATGGAAGGGAGGCCTAAATTCCCCCAACGCTTTGCATCATCCCCAATTTATCAAAACTCAAGTACAAACATGGAAGAATGATGATACAAATGGAAGAAGGTTTAAAACACAAAAACCATACTTGTATCCAAGCACCAACAAGGGTGATGAGGGTCATTCAAGCACACATAGCATGATCATAGGGAAAACATCACAAAAAAATAGACATACACACAAAAGATCAAGAAGAGGCCTCCTCCTAACATTGATCAACCAAGAGTTCATTTCCTTCCCACTCTAGATCATCATAGGGGGAAGGAGGATGAGCCTAAAATGGTGGGATGTTAAGAGGAGGAGAGAATTTTAGTGGATACAACTAAGTTATTAGTCATATCCATGGGCTTTTGTAAAGTTTGGATATCTAGAATGAACATCAACAAAGGTGGCTCTAGTGAAGGAGCGATGAACACCTGTACCCGCTTGGGGTTAGGAATATTCATACTCATAGTGAAAGTCAAAAGTGATGCATAAGTAGACTGAAGAGAAGTAGAAGGAAGAGGAGAGAAAGAAACTATAGGAGGCCCTAAAGTAGGGGTGGTTGTCTCTTCCTCCTTCCTTTGTGAGGCAGCCTGCTCGGCTTGGAGGTCCTCTCACCAGCACTTGTGCCAGTGCACACAAGGTGTTTTCTACTACTCTTTGAGTTGGAGGCCAAAGGCTATGGTGGAAAAAAAGACTCCTACTCAGCCATGGGAATGTCCACTACAACCATTTCCGGTGGTGGAATGAATTCTTTAATGAGAGTAGGAGGAACAAGTTGAGGAGTAGTGGGGGGAGTCAGCTCAAGAGCCTTGGCAATGGGCCTCTTCCCATTCACTGCCTTAGGAGCAAGAGTAGTAGGAGGCTGCAGAGGTCAAGACAAAGAGGACTCTCCATGGGATACCTTCTTCATGTTATACTAAATGGTTCTAGGCTCTATCAATAGAACAGGAAGTTCAAATGAAAGACACTTAGGCTTTTGTCAAGCGGGCACCATAGGATTCTCTAGAAAAGAAGGAGAAAAATCTAATGGTACCATAGCAAAATGAGAAGAAGTATCAAATCAACCAGTAGAAGAGGAAGAAGGATCACGAGACCGCTTCTCTTCTTCCTTCCTTTGTGCCTTAGTGGTGTCGTTTTCAACCTTTAAGAAAGCCCTATGTGAAATAGCATAAGGTGAGGGAGGGTATCTCACTTTTGGCCTTAGGTGCCCTTTCTTATAGTTCTAATATGTTTGGTGCAAAAGGTCCATCATAGGTGGAAGAGGACCAATGAGTGCAGGCCAAGAGTAGTCCAATGAGTAGCTACCATGAGCATCCAGTGTTCTATAACTGGTGTCATGGATTATGTGTATGAATCCCAATGGATAAATTTTAAGCATTTATGCACAACCGAGGGTATCGCGTTCATTTCCACTAGCTAAGGGATACCTAATTTCATCATAAAGAGCTCAGACCTAGGGATAATGTCAGACAAGAGGTTCACAAACTTAGGTTATACTAGGACTGATAGGAAAATACTACCCATAGGGGGCACAAAAATCCCATCATGGATGAAAATGGTACTCATAGGTGCATCATACCCATCTTTATGTAAGAAATTAATCAACATGATCTCCTTAGTTATGATGTTTACTTGTGACATCAAATCAATTAGAAAAATCAATATGATATTTTTGTTTATCCATGTGGGGATGTAGAGAGGAGATGGTTCCTTATTAAAGCCCATCGATAGGTCCTGAAGTGAAGGTTATACCAATGCCACTTTCCATAGGCTGCGTAGAGGGGATAGGTTGATGTAAGAAGGAGGCCATAAAACACACTAGATGATAATTTCATAGAGTCCCTAAAGGTCAAGGGATAAGATGATGACCCAATTAAGGTTTTTTTATGTAACACCTTCATAACCTTCCAACTATGTGAACTAGGGGTTGTAGGTTGGGTTGTAAGGTGATAGCCTTACAACACTCACACCTACAACACTCCTAGGGTACGAGGAAAGGAACTGTCAGTATTGCAAAAATGTAACCAAAATGGTTCACATCGGGTTCACCAAAAATGTAATAGAGGGGGACCACCATGTCCAAGGCCCTAGGTCATAGAGGGATAAGATGTGGAAAGTTTTCGTAACTTAACTCAGCTTCACGGGGTGTTAAGATGTGTGGGATGAGAATGATGAGGACTATAAGGCCCTTCAATCACTCTATAGACCTAAAATGCAAAATGGGGCTAGGTGAGTCAGTTTTTCAGGCTCAACACTATGCCTTAGGAAGCTCTCTGCCTATGGAAAAAAGTGTGGTTCTTAAATGACAACATGACGTACTAGCATCTCTAAAGTGTGTTGGCATCCGTACAACTAGACAATTATAGAGACAAGGTCAAACCTAAGAAAACAAGCTAACGACCCAACTAACTACTACTAAAGGGCCAAAATAATGTGATTAAGTAAAAAAAATACTCTTTAATATGATAATGTAAAAATGCAAGGGTTAGGGTGGCAAGAAGGATCTCATAAAGAAACTCGTTCTCCATCTAGCTCCTTGAAAGCACGTCCACCTACACACAAAGAGGAGGAAAATTTTGGGTGGTTGTAGAGGGCCTTTCCTCAATTAGACCCCCATTTAGGTGTTTCCACATCCATGGACAACCAAGAAAGCAAGTATGATAAAGAAAGTAATATAATAAATAACACCAAAAACACTACAAAATAGTTAGTGTGCTTACTCAACCAAGTGATACAGGAGAGGAAAGGGAAGCTTACCACCTCAACCAAGAGCATTCAAGGCTGCTTGGGGGAGAAAATGAGAGTACTTGAGCCTCTGCTCCAATGGGGTTGTCCCAAATTTTCTCTATCGAAGTGATGGAGTGAAGTTGTTGCTGCGATGGAGTGCTTGAAATGATTGGAGTGAGTGCAAGAGTGTGAAATTCAGCTTGTGAATGAAGTGAAGAAGTTAGAATGCTTGTTCAAGGAGTGAATTTGAAGGAAAGGGTGAAGAAAATGACTATATTCAAGTCAATTGATTGAAGAGGGCATTGTAACTTTACTCCCAATGAGAAGTGTAACACCTCTATAGGTTTAGCCACAAGAATTTTCCAAGGAAGTAAGCACACCGCGTGGATGTCTATGCATCCTACGAGCATCCCCAATAGAAACTCCTTTATTGATGATCAAAATAGGCACCAAGTGTGATGAAAGCAGCACACTTAGGTGGAATTAATCCTCTGAACTTGGTTTTCTAAAGTGGAGAAGGGAAAAAGGGGAATTTGCATAAGGGGTACAAATTCACTCCTATACAAAATCCTACAAGTGTTTTATGTAAATGTTGAAATGTAAACAAACATATAATATTGTTGTTTCAATGATATGTAGTGATAAGATAGAATATAAAAGACATTATATTATCACAAGGTGCATGAAACAATACAAGATCAAGAAGGATAATAGGAACTATCTATAAAGCCATATTTTTAAAACTAAGTAATAGTGACCTTATCATGAAACCCTTGTAATGGGTTGTTGTAACTGTAATGGCATGAATGTGCACCCCTTGTAAATTCCTTGTTTATGTACACCTTCTACCTTAGATAAATTAAATACAATGATGTTATTCCACATCCTTCATCCACTTCCTATCCTCCTAGCCACTATTTTTTATGTCAGTGCAGGATATTATGTCAAGGATGCTAGCATGATGTCCTAAATTCTATGTTGCACACTCTTGTTCTAATAGGATTCCCACCTCTAGAATCCATAGAGGCATTATAACTCTCCATTGGTGACAAATTATAATTCTTATTCTCCCTTGAATAACCTTAAATGACTCCTTTTCCTCTAATTTCATCTTTAAAATACTATCTCATTCATTCATTCACTCTTTATTCGACTCTATTGATCCCACTACACACTTCTTGATCTTTTCTAACATTGTATTTGATCACTCTCACTTCATTCACAACATTTTCATATCAATTTAAGGTCCAAGATAATTCTTTGGTTTGTCTACTCCCTTCATTGGTGTGGCAACATTGGCATTCACAATCCTGTGAGCTCACATCTTCCTTCACAAGCCTTGAAAGCATCTTGTTGGGGAGGTGATATGCATCCATTTATCATTGTTATATTGTTTTCATAGCATTTTTTGTTAGAATAGAACATTCTACTTCTACTTCAATATCTTTCTTTATTGTTCTTTCTCTATAATTTCTATTATGATTGTCCATGGAGGTGGAAACACCAAAATGGGGGTTTGACTGTGGCAAGCCCCAAAATAGCCCCAACATTTTCCCCGTTCTTCTATGCATAGGTATCTCATTCATGAAGAGATTGCATAGGAGGTTTGTCTACTTGTAAGTTGGATTTCTACTATCCTTTCTCATCATTTTTTTCATAAGATCAATTTATCTATCAAGATAAATTATTCCTCTTTTTATTCTAGTAGTTTATTTCCTTTCTATTTTCTTTCATCATATCAAACTATATTGGCTAGGTCATTAGTAAGTTATTTTCAAGTTATACCTATACTTTTCACTCTCTATTTGTACAAATTCTAGTGCTTGACTGGGACACTAGTGCGCTGCACTATCATGCATGTCTATATTGGAGTCCTTTGGTAGAGAATTGCCTAATTTGTAGTCTAGGCTCAAGAATTTTCTCACCTAACTTCCTAACCTCTTGGGTTGGTAGAAGGAAAGAGAAAAATTAGTTTTCCTTCCTTTTCACCCCTTTAAATATCAAACTCATCTTATACAATCCCTTAGCTTGAGGTAGATCAAGACAACTAATTATTCTAGACCCTCCTGTGACCTAGGGTCCTAAGCAATCAGTCCACCTCTATAATAATAAATAATAGTCATATGGTTATTATCCTTTATTTTTTTATATTTACAAAATTATATGAGTACATGGCATGGTAAAGTCATAGTAGGGTTGTTAGGGAGTCATCAATAGATCCATTTTAATATTCTTGAGAGGCTCATGTCATCACCAAAGCCATAAAGGAATGAATAAGGAATATTTTCAAAACTTTCATGTTCAACCCTTGTTGTTGTTTTCAAAGCTCACAAAGTCTCAAAATAATAACCACTATCAAATGTTAAAACCCCTTGGAAAATTCTTGCACTTATCCATGAAGGAGTAGTAGAGAGATTACAACAATAATGATATAATAGAACCTATGAGAGGCCTCATAGTCGGAAGGATAGTATGTCTTGAAAAAAGGAGGATAGAAATAAAACATAAATGGTGAAGATGCTAGAAGAAATCTCATAGTGATGAAATATTTTTTGAAGTTACAAACATGTGCAAGGAGGAAGATTCAATGCTAGTTATGACTATACAAAAGAATGGATAAAGTGACAAATCATTACTATTTAGGACAACTACAAACCTATAAATAGAGGATAAGGAAATAGTGATCAGAGCATTGCATGTGTATGTGAAAGGTAAATAAGGATATTTTCAATATATATAAGAGAAATACATAATCATAGGAAAACGTACTTGAAGATTATAGTTACAAGTACATGATAGTATAAAATTTCTTAAAATCATTGGTGAAAAAAATATATGAACAAGTGTATGGAGGTTCAAGGACATTGGGAAAATGAAGTAGGCAATGAAAAGATCCTAGAACCAAGGAATGGTGATAGAGCACATGAGAAACATGATAGTACAATATTAGATATGTGATAGTCCCTTTGGAGGTATAATTTTTAGAGATGAATTTATAGTTTATAGGTCACGATGCATCAAATGATAGACTTTAATGTAGGGTTTATGCAAGTTATGAAATGGTATGCACATCAAAAAAGAGACCTTCAGGATATTGATGCCAAATGACAGTCAAGGGATTTTTTGGGTAATTTCATGATATTTCTCAGAGATTGAAGCAACTTAAAAATTATTGAGATCATGTTAAGAGTGACAGTTAGAAGAACATATGTAGTTTTTGAAGTAAAGAAAGGGTAAAACCCATTAACTATGATAGTTAAGAGTAAAAAATGATAGAGGGAAAAGGATTATCATGTAGAGCCAAGGTGGAGAGCTCACAATTAGACCAAAATGACTAGACTTGAACAAGGATTCAACCTTCAAAAAATAATTCACTAAATCTACCTAAGACAACACCTATTGCTTCTAGCCTCCAAATCTCAACAAATGGGCTTATATTTTAGAGAATTCCAAACAAATACCAGCTCAAAATCTATTAAGCATCCATTCAAACCTCAATAATTTATTCCAATTATATTTTACAAGGCTCATTAGGCCAACACCAAGTTTCATTAGATTGCCCTGTTCAAAACGCTACAAGATTAGCCCTCTTCTCAAAACAAGGTAGCCTTAGATCCTTTTGTTTTTACAAAACCTCTTTGGAAAGAGTTTTATTATGATTCAAAACCATTGATTCACGCTTTGAAACTCAGACAATTGACCTTTGGACTATAATTTCAGCAAACCCTCCTTTTACATGCAAAAACCTAGGGTTTCTTTGAATTCACATTTCCAAGACTTTCCAAGCCTAACCAAAACATCACACAACTTTAATAGGGTCTTCACAAACATAATAAACACTCACAAGGCCTTTAACTTCATTATTTTTCAAAATCACTACTTTAGTTTCTCTTTTTCATGTCAAATACCCACATTTCCAACTTAGGGTAACACCACCCAGCCCTATACACGCCTTTCCAAGGTTCTAATAAAGCATGGAAACCTAAATTAACATAGTATAGGCCTTTCCTCTAAATCATATGTCACTATAGTAGGAGGAAAGGCTCCATTCTTAAATAAAATGAAAACTCAAAGCCTACTAGCCTATTACAGGCAAAGCAAGAAAATAAGAGATTATTTCAACAAAATCAATAAGAGGCTTTCAAAATAATTGAAAGGAGAACACTATCACCTATTACCACACCATTATGTGTGTTGTGCATCAAATTGTCTTCTTGTTGGTCATACACAATCAAGAAAACTCATAAAAATTCATGAAATTCACAGATAGGATGTTGAAATAGGGCACATATTTCTCAAAATGTATTTCATTAACCCTTCATTCGGGCTTACAAGATGTATTTATACATTTTTAACTTCAACCAACCCCTCCAACATACATAACTGCCTTTTAATAACTTTTTAAATGCTACAACCTATTACATTGCAAGTTTACAAGTTGACAAACTTTATATTTTTCCCCTCCTAAAGACTCACATACACAACATAATGGTCTTTATGACCTTATTTAGAACAAAAATAACATAGAAAATCAAAATTTGGACTGAAACCTTTGAAGACTAGACTTCCTAATGAGTTTGAAGTATGTTCATAATTTGAATATTATAATGTATTTTTAATACCCTTACTCTTATTGCTAATGGTTTTTTTAACTCTTTGCTTAAAGAAATTTTATTCAAAATCGGGTAGAATCTTGAAGCCACACATTCCTATATTCCTGCAACTTAATATCTTTATGTGTCTATATTAATTACCTTGTTTGACCTTCTGAATGACTAATATAATGCATGTGGTTTTTGAATAATGAAATAGATTTAATGTGTGATTAATGAATGTGTATCGTTCTGTTTGTCATGTATTCTTTCTTTTTGCTTTTGTCGCCTTGTGCATCACAAGATGTTGAAGGAAGCATGAACGAGTCAAGAGCAGCAGATTTCGGCCCTGTAGTAAAGTCCATTTCCAGCATGGTGTCGAGGAAGTTGTTCTAGCGAAGACTCTCTGACCGGGTCATTGGGAAGAAATCTAAATGATCATTAATCTAGGAAGAGTGGAATGCTAAATTCTCTCTGAATCATGTTGAACAGTTATGCTTTCATGAGAAATATGTTCCTCGATTTCAGGATGTATTCATGTCCACGTCTTTCTCTGTTAGAGTTAGGTAGTTAGTTGCTTTTCAAATATAAATAAGTGTTCCTCCTGCATGATTGAACAAGAGAGTGTGTGTAAGAATTAGTATTATAATAAGAAATAGTGTTTTTTTAGTTTTCTTATAGGTAGAATAATAAATATTTGTAATTCCCAGTCTATGAATAAAAGCTTATGAAGTTTTGAGTTCAATACTTGCATAAACTAGTTGAAGCTTGCTAAGGGGGCCCACTTAGTGAGTATCTGTAGTTAGTTGTTTATTTCCTGTTAATTATAAGTTAGATTTCATTCTTAAAAGTTTCAGCACAAACTTAGTCTTATATTGTTCCTGCAGCATTGGGAATCCATCCATGTGTTTGTTCCTACAACATAAGGCCAGTTCATAGTTTGTTTCTTAGTCATAGTCGTTGTGGTTTCTGTTTTGATTAAGTTATGCTTAAGTTAGGAAAAATTTACATTACATTCTCACAGCATAGGTAGAATTCCTTCCAAGCATTTATTTCTAGTAAATCATGACTGAAACTGGTTCTTAGTGCATATAAAATGTGGCTCCATTTCAAGTATATGTTCATTGGTTTGACAAAGTAAATGAACGACCATAAGAAGATGTTACTCGCCTGTTGGAATGTCCAATTCCCATGTTAGGATTTTCCATGACTTTATATCCTTTTTTGGAGTTGACCATTTTTGGTGCCATTGTCGGGGATGGTGTCAAGCTAAGAACCTGCTATAGTCATTGTTAGCAGTAGTTTAGTGTGTTTTCAAATTTCCTTCAATATACGGTTAATACCATTGCATGCATAGAAGAAGAGATAGTTTTGGAAGATTCCTCCCTAACCTTCCATTCATTGATAACAATTCTGAACTAGCTTATAATCTATTTGAGGAAGGAGGAGACCAAGAAATCAATCCATTTGCTAAAAACCTATTTGTTGAATTGCCATTTTCTCCATCTGGAAAAGAACCTAAAGAAAACCATTTGCTTTGATACTCAATCAAGAAAATATGGCACATAATCCACCTAATCAACCTCCAACTTTTGAATTCCCTATCATTGCTTAGCAAAATAATGATAACCTTAAAAATATTCCTTCTTCATTACTTCCCAAGTTCCATGGACTAGTTATAGAGGACCGATACACCTTCTTGTTTGAGTTTGACATCCTCTATCGTAGCTATGATTACACTTTAGACACTCACAAGCTGAAGTTGTTTCCAGCTACTTTAAAGGAGGGAGCTCTTAGATGGTTATTGTGTATTGTTAATATATGTAATCTAAATGAAAACAAAAACACAATTAATAGAACATTATACTGAAGAAATTCAAACAGAGAAATAAAGATAATTCTCAGAAGCGTTCCATCTTCCTCTATCTCCAGAGATTTGAAGCTGCTGCTCTTAGATTTTGTATAAAGTCAGCTTCTCCAAATGGCTACTGTAGAATGAGTTATGCAAAAGGAAATTCTATCCTATAAGCTATGAATATGAAAATGCTCACGGATATGGAAAGGGGCTGTGGATTATGCACAGGGGCTATGAATGGAAGATGTCATGATTCTATGCTATGAAAATACTGTGAATTCTATGAATGCTATGAATGCTTATACTACTTGCAATTTGACTATAATTTTCATGCTTAAAAATTCTATATGATTTGGAGTTCCCGGCAGTCATATTTATAGATTTTTGCAGGCACAATTTCAGCTGGCAAGAATCTATGACTGTGAGATTGTCTGGTAGAATTGAAAGGTGAGAGATGGAGAAGTTGAGAAGAAGATGGAAGAGGTTGAGAGGTTGGAGAAAAGGATGGATTCCTGTCTTCAACCCACGGGAACAAGCCTGCACAGAAATAGAGAAAATTAAATTTTCTATTTGGGCAGTTTGTTTCACAGGTGTTGAAGATAAATCCCAAAATTAATTAAATAAATAAATTTATTTAATTTCATTTATTGAATTTTGAATTTTGATTTTTTAAACTATGGAAGATTTAATTAAATATTTTAGAATATTTAATCATGATGTGACTTTAGAAGAATATGAAATATTAAAAGAATTAATTAAATATTTTGGAATATTTAATTATCAATGATATTTAGAAGAAAAGAAGAATATTTTAATCTTTATTTGAATAAAATATTCAAACTAAGATTATATGATAATTAATATAAATAAACCATAATATTTATTTAATTAATTAAGAAATGAATATGAAAAGATGATTAAATAAACTTATTTATTTAATCGAAATGAAATAATAAACAATATAAATAAATTATTTAAATTTATTTAAACATAGATGGAATTCAGAGATTTAATTAAATATTAAAAATATTTAATTAATTACCAGACAATGTGTTGTGACCATTTTTAGGTGTATACATTTTGCCCCTCTTTGAAGTGATGTGTTTTATGCATTGCTTCAAAGAATTTTGAATTTTGCCCCAAATGTTGACTATCGAAATGTCAATAGGTATATGCCCCTGTAAACGATGAATCGATAATATTTTGAATTTTTGTGAATTTTTTGATTTTTTAGATTTTTGTGAAGTTTTTCGATTTTTATGATTTTGAAGATGTCGATTCATCATTTGAAACTAATGATTTGAAGAAAATTGACTCGGAAAGATGTGAATGGAAAATTGATGAAGAAATTGCCCCTGCTATGTTAAAATGTGATAAAAATGCCCCAATTTTACCATTATATAGGTTAAAAATGTCATTTTCCATGTCATTTTCCATTTTAACCTAATAAAATTTACAAATTTTGAGCTCTGAGTTAATAATTATGGCACTTCCAGTTCACCAGCACTGTTTTGAGCGTATCCGATGACATCAGCGGCCAGCGCACTATGGACCTCTGGTATGTATCCTGTAAATCTCCAGCTTTTCAAAAATTTTCCGTTTAGTGCACGTTTTTCCATGTTTTGATGTAAAAAAGTGTGTTTTAGCGCCCTTGAGATTTTTCATAGCGCATATGATATTTTTCGTAGTGCATTCAATTCTGTAGCATATATGATAGTTTTTATAGCACTTTTAATGTTTTTCATAGTGCATATGATTTCATAGCGCATTTGATAAATTTGATAGTGCTCTTAATGTTTTTCGTAGTACAATTGATTTAATAGCGCATTTGATAGATTTCGTAGCGCTCTTGATGAGTTTTGTAGCACCTTTAATTCTATAGCGCTGATGATGAATTTTGTAGCGCATTTAACCAATTTTGTAGTGCCTTTAATCATATGTTGTTGTGACTTGATAAATTTGTTCCCAAAGTTGTTGGAAAACAAATAAGAGTTGATAGATTTGCTTTTAAAGTTGTTAAAAACAAATAGGACAGATAAGTTTTCTTCTAAAGTTGTTAGAAAGAAACATGATGTTGCTTATTTACTTTCCATGATGAAAAACAAATAGTTTGATTGATTTGTTTGCTTCTAAGGTTGTTAAAAACAAACATGATTTTGATATTATTCGCATTTCATGATGATGAAAAACAAATAATTTGATGTTCAGTTTTGGATTGATACGTTATGATGATTTGATATTGATTTTGCTTTGATTATATGTCAACAGGAGAGATTAGGTGTTTTGTAGTTACGAGAGACATTTCTGAGCACATGGACATTGATTCCACATTTGTTACAGGGCTTTATTGACAACACTTGCAGAGCGGTGGCATAGTGACACCAACACATTTCATTTACCGACAGGCGAGATTACAGTGACCCCTGAGGACGTATATCGCATCCTACGGATCCCAGTGATGGGAGAGATAGTTGTTTTCGATAGCCAAGAGGCTAGAGGCACCGATTCTTTGAGACAAATTTTCTGAGATGATTAGATTGTTGGATACTTCATCCCATGGGGCGAGATTACAGATATATATCCACCTTTACCATCTGTACTTGCAGGATTTATTGGAGGTGTGTTGTGCCCCAACCATAGGTCGAAGGGGTTTGCGATTGGATGGGATCGTGTTTTGGAGAGTATGGTGATGCAGGGGACACGGTATGCGTGGGGTACTTGCATGCTATCCCACTTATATGATGAGTTACATCATATTGTATATGGTAGAGGCCGTAGTTTTGTTGTTGGGTGCTCATTATTACAGATATGGGCATAGGAGCATTTAGCTATTTTATGTCCATTGACTCGAGGATAGCAACCAGCTAGTCGATCATATAGATGGAGATATGCTCACATTATTGCTCAGCTAAGACTGGGAAAACTAGTGCATTGGCAGTGACTATTGGATAGTCTGGATACAGTATGCTGGAGACCATATTTAGATTGTGAGCCATGGCCAGAGGATGCGAGGGAGATGTCGTATGTATGTACTTCGAGATTTTTGATTGGGCAGACTCCATGGATCATTGAGAGATTTCTTGCTGGACGAGTATGTCAACAGTTTGGTCGGATTCAGGGTATGCCTGTGGGTTCAGCCATTTATGCACGGCGACAGCCAGAGCTTGCAGTGTGGGGTCCATGGATTTCATATGAGACAGCGGTGGCAGAGTTCACCAGTTTGGGAGCAGTGATGTGGGATTACCGAGTGGATGTCCTTGATGCAGGGACAACACCAGAGTATTTTTAGTATGTCCTAGAGCATCCAACACCACGTATGTTTGATCCTAATGAGGCTATTGCTCCTATTGTTGTACAAAGATGATGACAGAGAGACTCAGCGTCAGAGGATGATGACTCAGAGGATAGTGATGATGATGGGAGTGGAGGAGATGATGACTCAGAGGGAGATGATGGTGGTGATGATAGGAGTGGAGATAGAGGTGGTAGGAGAGGTGGTAGGAGAGGTGGCAGAGGTAGTAGAGGTGGACCATGGATGAGACACACTGACCCATCTTCTTCAGTAGATCTGACAGTATCAGGTCAGATATCGTCTCTACAGAGTGTAGTACAGAGCCTGCAGACCCAGTTAGCACAGGCACAGGCCTCGATTTCACAGTTGCAGGGTCAGTTGACTGCAGTTACTGCTGAGAGGGACGCAACTAGACAACGGGGTGAGCAAGCCATTGCTTTGGCAGATATCCTATAGAGAGTAGCAGCGAGCACCTTGACTGGTGATATGATGAGAGAGGTTACCAGAGCCACCCGAGAGGTAGAGTTTTACCAGACTAGATATCATGATGCAGTTCCACCTGAGTGGAGAGAGAGTTATGCTCAGTCATGGTCTACCCATGGTCGGTCTTGTACTACCAATAGAGGTGTGACACAGCCATTACCTCCAGGAGGGCCATCAGGGACAGGCGGTGTAGGTCCATCAGGGGCAGGTAGTACAGGTCCTAGACCAGCTCCATCAGAGGATAGCACTGCCTAGTGCATTATAGATGACATTTTTATGATATTTCATTGAGACATGTATACACCTTGAGATGATCCCATTTTTGATGATGTTATATCATTTGTAGTTGACATCCTTGTATATTTTGACATTTATTTTTGAGATATATGAAATGCAGTGATGATTTATGATGATATATGATGTGTATGATATGGTAGTTTCATGATTTATGATATTTATATATACATGATTTTATTGAGATGAAATCTATTTGATGAATGAATACATGATGTATAGGATGTATGCTTTGATTTTATGATTTTCTAATGCAAAATGTATGAAATGATGTTTTTTTTGTGAATGTCAAAATATACTCAGTCATGTATTCAAAAAGATATAAACCATTTGATTCTTTGCCAACTTTTTGGGAAATTTATGAATGCAAAATGCAGTTTCTAACATGAATGCAATCTATACTAACCATGTAGGACATCCACACAATATTGCCATTTGGAGAGCTTAGTTTTTCTTTTTGTATCATCATAGAGCTTTGAAATGTTGAAAGTTAATAGAAGCATCAAAGGGTATGTTAGCACCAGTGATGACCTGAGTATTGCTTTCATAATATTTAATATAGCAAGTTAATACAAGCATCTAGGTATAATTAAACCGAGATGACTTGAGTATTGCTTGCATAAACAGACAAGAGTTAATCCTTTTCCCATGCAAATTCTGAAATGTCATCCATGATACATAGTAAAACATGTCTCATGACCAATTTGCATAGTACTAATGATTTCCTCGCAAACAGCAGACAAAGAAAAATCATACTCCTTCCTTGCTTTTCTAGTTCAGTACATCATTGAATTCTCTAGAGATATGATAGAAAATCAAACAACCATTTAAATCTTGCTTAAAATATTTCAAACATTTATTCAGATTAAGATCATCCAATTTTGATTATCATCATTGATCTTCTCAATTCGATAGTTGTTTGGATCATGTTGTTTTGATTTCCATTGGCATTGAATAAACATGTTGTGGTTGATTTGATATGGCAAATGTTTGTTGTGTTTTGTCAAACTGTTTTATGTCTGTTTGCAATGTTCAAAAAGCTTGTTTCCCCTCTCTTGTTCAATCTATGTTTCTGCATTTTCCCCCATTGTAAACACAACCTAAAGAGTATGGATATGTACAAATTTTATCAAGCCATGATGAAACATAAGATTCCATTGTATGATATGGATATGAAAGATATATACAGATGATAGATATGGATGGATGATGCTGAAAATGAAAACAAGAAATAAACTAATAAATGGAGGAGCCCATTTTGATCACAAGTAGCGCCTGTTTTCCAGGTCTTCACTACTTGTTTTTATTGCACTTTTTCAGGATTTTTCTATTTTATTTTTTTTTAGGACTTTTTATGATTTTTTTGATTTTTTCAGGACTTTTTATACATAGAACTTCTTCAGATGAATACTATTGATCGGTTCTTCAAACAGGTCCCCCTCTGACGTGGATAACTGATATGCACCATAACCGTATGCTGCAATGACAACAAATGGACCAAGCCAATTAGGTTCAAATTTCCCTTTCTTTTCTCTATCTTACTGATTACGTGGATTTTCTCTCAAGACTAAGTCACCCACTTGAAATGTCCATGGTTTAACTCTATGATTGTAACTACGAGACATAATCTATTGATAACCCTTCAAATGATCAGTTGAATGTTGATGTCTTTCATATAACAATTCTAGCTCTTGGAGGCGAGAAACTCTGTAGTCTTCATCACTTATCAATCCCTTGAGTGAGACCCTAAGCGAAGGTATTTCAACTTCTAAGGGTAAGATTGCTTCTGCTCCATAGACCAAAGCATATGGGGTAGCTCCTGTTGGTGTGCGAATACTAGTTTTGTATGCCCACAAAGCTTTGTTTAATTGGACATGCCAATCACAACCAACGTCATTTACTGTCTTCTTCAATATCTTCAAGATGGTTTTGTTAGAAGCTTCTGCTTGACCATTACCCTATGGATAATAAGCTGTAGAGAACTTGTGTTGGATGTGAAATCTTTCACAAAGTTCATCCACATCCTGATTCTTAAAAGGTCTTCCATTATCAGTAATAATAGAATTAGGAACTCCATATCTACAAATAATGTAATTTGGGATAAATGAAGATATTTGTTTACCAGTCACTGTTGTCAGAGGAACAACTTCAATCCATTTTGTAAAATACTCCGTAGCTATTATGATAAATTTATGTCCATTTGATGATGAAGGATGTATTTTTTCAACAAGATCTAGTCCCCACTGAGAAAAAGGCCATGTTGAAGTAAAAGGTTGCAGTTTCTGCGCAGGTGCATGAATAAGATTCCTGTGAATCTGACATTTAGAACACTTCTTGACAAAAGTAATAGAATCTTTCTCCATGGTTGGCCAATAGTATCCCATTCTGACAAGTTTCTTGGCTAAGGTCAAACCACTTGAATGAGTCCCACAAATACCACTATGAACCTCTTGTAAGGCTTTTTCAGATTCGTCACGTTCAAGACATCTAAGGAGTGTACCATCAAGACCACGTCGATAAAGGATATTGGCAATTAAGGTATAACGAGATGATTGGCGAATGAAATTCTATTTTTGGTTGCGGGATAAATCTGAAGGTAAGATATTATCTTTAAGATAGGTATAAGTCTTGCCATATAAAGGTGAATCAGAACTGGTTAAATGACATATGACTTGGGTTTCAGGATTATCATAGGCTGGAGAAAACAATTTTTTCCACCAAAAATTCATACTTAGTTTGATCTTCTGAGAGTTGTAATAAGGAAGCAATGGTAGCCATTACATCTATAGCTTTATTATCAATCCTTGATATTTGTGAGAACTTAATAGACACAAAATACTTTCTATAATCATCCACCATATTCTTGTAAGGTAACAACTTATCATCTTTAGTTTGATAATCATCATTAATTTGATTAATGACAAGTTGTGAATCACCATAGACTTGCAACTCTACAATCTGCCATTCCAATGCTATTTTTAATCCTATGAGCAATGCCTCATATCCAACTATGTTATTTGTACAAGGGAACATCAATCGATATGATCGTGAGATGGTATGTCCTTCAGGTGTAACAAAGAGAATCCCTGCCCCCGAGCCATATTGTGTATAAGATCCATCAAAGTATAATGTCCATGATTTCTGAATTATTGCTATGAAGACATCTGCATCAGGAAACTCAATGTGCATTGGATTTTATTCTTGTAAAGGTGCTTCAGCTAACTGATCTGCAATGACCTATCCTTTAATAGCTTTTCGATCTACATAGTGAATGTCAAACTCACTTAAGATCATTACCCATTTTGCAAGTCTTCCTATTAAAGTAGGTCTACTTAATAACTTGTATTTTAATGGATCAATCTTTGTTATCAGCTTAACTGTATGAGCCAACATATAATGTCGCCACTTTTGAGAAGAAAATACCACTGCAAGGAAAGATTTTTCAATGAAACTGTAGTTTAACTCATGGCCCTTTCCTTACCTGTAGAATCTTCTTGTGCTAGCAATGCTCCCAAAGATACTTCTGTTGC
This sequence comes from Sequoia sempervirens, assembly GCA_007258455.2. NCBI lineage: Eukaryota > Viridiplantae > Streptophyta > Pinopsida > Cupressales > Cupressaceae > Sequoia > Sequoia sempervirens. The sequence goes on along the minus strand of VDFB02358134.1, from coordinate 20,124,870 downwards.
TAAAATATAGAGTATGAGTGGCTCTCCTGGAATAGGTGGAATTAAAACTGGTGGATGCGTAAGATATTGCTTGATTTGATTGAATGTTGCTTCACATTTGTCATCCCATTTGAATGAGACATTTTTATGTAATAAATGTGTAAATGGCAAGCTTTTGTCTGCCAATTGAGCTATAAACCTTCTGATGGACTATAATCTTCCTTGCAATGATCGAAGTTGACTGATATTTCATGGTGGCAGCATGTCCATTATAGCTTGTACATTTTTTGGATCAACCTTTATACCCTTTTCTGAAACAATGTATCCTAGGAGTTTTCCAGATGTAACGCCGAAGACACATTTCTTTGGATTGAGTCAAAAATTGAACTGCTCCATTCTGATAAATATTTTTGATAAGATTTCCAGATGTTCTTCTCGTGTATGAGATTTGGCAAGTAAGTCATCAACGTAATCTTCCATGAATGTATGCATCATGTCATGAAAAATTGTTGTCATTGCTCTTTGATAAGTGGCTCCAGCATTCTTTAACCCAAATGGCATTACATTCCAGCAATAGGTACCCCAAGGGCATGTAAACATTGTTTTATCTTGATCCTTTGGTGCAATTTTTATCTGGTTGTATCCTAAAAATCCATCCATTAATGAATACATCACATGGCCAGCAGTAAAATCAACAATCATATCTATGTTAGGCAAAGGAAAGTCATACTTGGGACAAGCTTTATTTAAATCTCTGAAATCTGTACAAACTCTGATCCTTCCATCTGGCTTTGAAACAGGTACAATATTGGAAATCCATTCGGCATAATCAATAGTTTGAATGAATCCAACATCCAAAAGCTTCTTTAATTCTTCTTTGACCAGCAACGCAACATGTGGATGCATTTTTCTAAGTTTTTGCTTCATAGGTTTTGCCCCTGGTTGAATAGATAAATGATGCATTATCAAATTAGGATCTAACCCTGGCATATCAGCATATGACCAAGCAAAGTTGATTTGATTTTCCTTCAAGAATTCCATGAATTTCAGGACTTTTTCAACTGTTAATGATGCTGCAAGTTGCAAAACTTTTGGCTGCTCTATTGTACTTATGTTGATTGATTCCGTTGGTTCGATCAAAATAGAAGATCTTTCATGATAATACTTGGGAAGAGTGTCAAGTTTCTCATCCTTCAGTGCCTCAGAAAGGTTTTCACTATCGGATTCGCTCTTTATTTTTCTCTTGTTTTGATCTATCACTGCCATTTTTTGGTTTTCACCAATAGATCCATCTTTTATTTCATTTATTTTGCAGCTAAGAAACTTGACACCCTCCATATCAAAATCACGAGTATGTAATTCTTGAATGAAACAATTGTTTTCTCCATTTGAGGAACAAAGGAAATTTATAATATCCTCATCATTATTGAACGTAGGAATATGGATAGGTGTGTCAATGTCCCAATCAATAAGTTCTGGATAAACTAAAGGCATAGGATCATTAGGTTGGGTAAGGTCTTGAATTGTCAAATTCATGATATGGTTATCATCCTCATGGTAAACAAGGTCTATGATGGTATTTTCCTGTTGATTGTCAATCTCGTTAGAATCTGATTCATCCTCACTTGAGTCATGATTGCTTTGTAAAACATAATCAAGTGGAAGCCTTGAGCCTTCTCCTTGTATGAGAACAGGTGCATACTTGTGTATGGTATCAACTTGTTTGTCTCTCCAAAATTCATCATTATAAATGGTGTCCCATTCATATTCATTAGAATCAGTATCTGAACTATTCTGCAATTGGAAAACTGATTCATGAGGTCTATCTGACACTGATCCTCCTTCATGAGTTGATTGTATTTGCTGTAAAGTAGATTCTTTTTTATCTTTACCATATCCAAGTCTTGTTTTATCACTTGAATGCTTTGAAATAGGTTGAATTGGTTCCACAATTCCTTCTCTTCTTTTTCCTATAGGACCATTTCCTTCATAGCCGATCTTCTGCATGATAGTGTACCCCTTACCATATTGTTCTTTAGGCAACTTAATGTGCAAGAGAGATTCATCATCATCTTTGTATAGCCAATTTAGGATATCCCTATCTTCATCTTCTTCTTCAGTGGTGTTAGCTCTAATGAATTTTCCATCAAACTTTGTGATTGGCACAGAAGCTTGAGCTATAGAAGCTATTGCAATCTTTTGATTTGATAAGGTTGGTTGCCCATGTGACCTCGGAGAAGGAGGTAAGGTAGAGAGAGATAGTGAATATTCACCTACCCCTTTGTCTTTAAACTTCAGCTTAGTATCAAGATTCTTCATCAATTCTTGCAATTGGACTTGTAAATTGGAAGAAGAAATAGCAAGAGCTTCCCTATTGTGTGGTACAAAGACATCTTGAGTTACTCGAAGATTTGAACAAGTTTGGGTACTATTGTAATCAGCTTGTATTGTTATTTCTTGTCCATCATACAGAAACTTGATACATTGATGATACATTGATGGTACTGCTTGCATATCATGAATCCACGGACGACCCAAAAGTATATTATAAGAAAGATCTCGATCTAGAACCTGACAAAATGTATTCTTCACAACAGGTCCCACTTTGATAGGTAGCAATATTAATCCTTTAGAAGCTCTTTCTTCATCATCATATGCCTTGATAGTTATTTTCCTTCGTGGATCAATTTCATTTTCTGATATTCCTAAGGCATTTATTAACTTTAAGGTACAAATATTCAAACCAGCTCCCCCATCTATTAAGACACGTCTAATTCGATGTTTATGGATCATGACTTCAAGATAGAGTGAGGAATTATGTGGATGTGTCATAGAGGCATCATCTTTATCAGAAAATGAAAGACAAGTGGGGGAAGACAAGTGTCCCACCATGGCTTGAAATTTGTTTATATCCATATCAGTATCAACAGTTGTGTTTACAAGAGCTTCTTCTAAAATATTCTTGTGTATGGGGGATATTTTGAGAAGTTCAAGGATGGAAATTTGAGCTGATGTTTTTCTCAGTTGACCAACTAGATTATACTGACTTGGAGGAGAAATAGTTGTTTTAGATGAACTTCCTTTTAGAACAACCGTTGCTTGACCTCTTGTGGTCACATTAACCTGTTGATATTCTTGTTTTCCTTTGATTTTGATAACATTGACCCATTGATCATCTGCGTAGATGTGACGGATTATATTGTCTTCAACATTATGTATGCTTTTGGCTTTGGTATCTGACGTTTCCCCCTTTTGATAGTTTGGTAAAGGATCTTTGAATGCTTGATGATCATCATTGGTATGATGTCCCTCAATTGTAATGGTACCATTGTCAATTAAATCTTGTACCAAAATTTTCAAAGCTTGACAATTGTTCGTTCTATGACCCTTACACTGATGATAATTGCAATAATACGAGTCATTCCATGATGGGGGTTTGACTCGTGGCTCATAATCTCTTTGTGGTGGTAAGGTGATAACCTTATTATCAAGAAGCTCCTTGAGAGCAGACTCAAGAGATTGACCCAAAGCGGTAAAATTTTGTCTATTTGAAAAGAATGAAGGTCTCGACGGATTTAATGTTTGGGTATTACCAAGATTATTATTGAAATTACCATGATTTTGATTGGTACTTTGATTGGTCATGTTTTCTTGCTTGGAGGTTTGTCCTTGTTGATTATTACTTTCTTGTTGAGTTGTATTTCCTTGTTGATTGATTCGTGGAGCACTTGATAAATTGAAAACAGATGGTCTTGTTCGTAAATTATTTGCATCCACTATACCATCATTGACAACATTTTTGTTTCTGTTCCAAAACCTTGTTTTATCGTTGTTGTTTTGATTTGATATACTTGGATTATCAAGTTTTATCACTCCCCTTTTAATCAAGGCCCCTTCAATGGTGATTGTGTTTTCAATAAATTTTTCAAAGTTATGAGGACAATGAAGGTTAAGCCTATAGCTTAATTCTTGATCAAGGCTATTGATAAAGATATCCATCTTTTCCTTTTCAGGAATAGGACGGGAATATCGTGCAAATAACCTTCTCCACCTTTGCAAGAATGTAGTGAAGGGTTCTACTTTTTGTTTCACTTTACAAAGATCAAGCATTGTTATCTGGTGTTGTATGTTGTAGGAGTATTGTGATATAAATTGATTTATTAACTCCTCAAAATTTTTGATGGGTGGAGTGATTTTTGAAAGCCACTCCATGGATTGTACACCTAGACTTCATGGAAACAATCACATCAAGTAGGTATCATCATAGGCAAATTCTAGACTCATGTTTCAAAAATCCCTCACATGGTCAATGGGATCAGTTTTTCCATTATACCTATCATACTTAGGGATTTCACAATGTTTTGGAAATGGGATCATTTGAAGACTCCTATCAAATGGATAAGGAGATATGTCTTCCAAAACATATTTATTTGTTGTACCCCCTTGCATTTCTTTTATCTACCCTTGTAATTCTTTTATCTGTTGATTAAGAGCACTAAAGTCATTAGGAGGAATTTCAAGACTTTGTTTAATCCCTTCTATGTCAAAATTGTGAGGTAACTTAGCTCCTTGATTAGCTAATGAAAGAAAGTATCGTTCTTTGTTTCGTTCTAAAATATTTTCCATAAGAGTATGGAATTGAGGATCTTGTTCTGCTTCTTGAAGCTTTTCTTCTGTTAATTCATCAAGATTAAACGTTTCTTCTTCTTTTTCATTATGATCACCCATTTTACTTGTAGTGCTTTCTCCCTCATCTTTTTCCATTTGTTTTTGAGATCTCGTGAAGACAGGCATAGGTTTTGTTCCAAATTCTACTTGCTTTTGATCAAAAGAGTGAAATAGTGCAATCTATGTGATATATATGAAAGTCAGAATAGAATGAAGATTCTATGACTTACACAAAATTTCTAATCTTTAGCTTGTGTTGTTCCCTAAGTGGAAGGATGAAAATCCTGTTAGCGGGAATGTAAGCAAAAGATCAAAAAAAGGATGATTTTGCACTTTATGAAGTTTTGATCATGGCTTTGTAAAAGAATGGATTTTTTAATAGATGCCTAATGTATTCTAAGTTCTCTATTGCAAAATTTTATTTGGACGAGTAGAATATTCGATTGTAGGTTGGGGAATATAACAGAAACGGATGCGTTGACTATGGTTATGCCTTTGAGAAAGGGCTCTTCTTTGAAAGTAAGCTTGTGAATACAAAGGTTCTATGGCATAATCATCTGAAAGACCTCTAACACAATCATGATATCTATGAAGAAATGTTCTATATTTGAGTAAAACTTTTCGGCTTTGATACAAGAATCGTTGCTTCTTCAATAGTTTCTTGTGGTTGAGGGGTTTCTTTGGCTTTTTAATCCTTTTGAAAATGGATTTCTTTACAAACGTTGTGGATTTCCAATCTCGTAACATGAGATTAATCAATATGATAGTAAGTGTTTTGGATGATCTTATCTGAATTAGTGTATTGAAAACACATCAAACAATTTGTAAAATGGTTGTCTTAAGACCTATGCTAAACATCAAGTGTATAATCAAAATGTTGTTCAAAAAGTGTTTTAACGGGTTTTACACATGATAAGCATTTCAAACAGACTCACTCTTAATTCTCAAGTAGGTCATCATAGAAATCAACAACCCACATCTTAAAACTGCGTCGACTCACACAGCCATGTCACCCCCGAAAGGGCGCCCGTGTTTTTGTCTTTTCCAGGTGCGTACTCAAAGTGACGGAAGTGGATACCGGATCCCCTGAGCAAACAATCCTTGGCAGTTATATGGTGAGTATCTTTGGGGTAGATTCTTCCCTCCCCTGCACTGTGATTAATATAATGTTCGGAAACTAACTCAGTAAGATACTACACTAAGTTCTTAATAAGGGTTTCCGTTTGGTGCGGCAAATGATAGACTCCCTCGAGAGACCTCCCTACCTTTAGAACAAAGGCTTTGAGGATGGTTATCAATGCACACTACCGTCGAATGGGATTTTCATCAACCATCCGCATTTGATTATAGTGAGTTGGAAAACTTGGCTTTAGTTGTTCCCACTTAGGTCGTTCCCGTAGGGTGAGTACTTTTTCCCACTACGGCAGGCCTTCTAAAAGGTACTAATAAAATAGGAAATTGCAAAAAGGGAAATAGGTGAGTTTGGCATTTTGATCACCCAGTTAAGGGGAGAGCATAGGCCTATCACCAAAAACAAAGCAGAAAATGATTTATTTTAAACCAAGATAAATATTTTCTATACTAAGTGAAGATTTTGCTTCACACAAACAGAAAATTCTTTTTAGCCCAAAAATAAAGTGTGGAATGTCTACCCTAGGATTGCTTCATTTGACCTTAAATGTCTACCCTAGGATTGCTTCTTTTGACCTTCAATGTCTACCCTAGGATTGCTTCTTTTTACCTTTAAAACTACTAACTGTTCGTGGTTGCGTCGGAATCAGTTAAACTATCACAAATTACAACTTGCAGGAATGCGCTATAACAGAGGTTACGGGTGCTGCAAAAATATTTAAGGGCACTACAAAACTAATTAAGAGTGCTGCAAAACATTTTATGGGCGCTGCAAAATATTTTATGGGCACTGCAAAAGTATTTATGGGTGTTGCAAAAGACCTTACGGGCGCTACAAAAGACCTCACGGGCGCTGCAAAAGTCCTCAAATGCGCTGAACTGGGTATTGAAGTTTTGAAGACGTGTTTCCTGCACTATTCCACTATTTTTGTTTGTAACTTGTCAAAAGAAACTGCAAAAAGATATGAGGAACAGGGGCAAGTGCCCCACGGTGGGTGCCAAAAATGTGCATATGTTAATATATGTAATCTAAATGAAAAAAAAACACAATTAATAGAACATTATACTGAAGAAATTCAAACAAAGAAATAAAAATAATTCTCAGAAGCGTTCCATCTTCCTCTATCTCTAGAGATTTAAAGCTGCTGCTCTCATATTTTGTATAAAGTCAGCTTCTCCAAATGGCTACTGTAGAATGAGTTATGCAAAAGGAAATTCTATCCTATATGCTATGAATATGAAAATGCTCATGGATATGGAAAGGGGCTGTGGATAATGCACAGGGGCTATGAATGGAAGATGTCATGATTCTATGCTATGATTCTATGCTATGAAAATACTGTGAATTCTATGAATGCTATGAATGCTTATACTACTTGCAATTTGACTATAATTTTCTTGCTTAAAACTTCTATATGATTTGGAGTTCCCGACAGTCATATTTATAGATTTTTGTAGGCACAATCCTAGCTGGCAAGAATCTATGGCCGTGAGATTGTCTGGTAGAATTGAAAGGTGAGAGATGGAGAAGTTGAGAAGAAGATGGAAGAGGTTGAGAGGTTGGAGAAAAGGATGGATTCCTGTTTTCAACCCACGGGAACAAGCCTCCACAGAAATAGAGAAAATTAAATTTTCTGTTTGGGTAGTTTGTTTCACGGGTGTTGAAGATAAATCCCAAAATTAATTAAATAAATAAATTTATTTAATTTCATTTATTGAATTTTGATTTTTGATTTTTTAAACTATGGAAGATTTAATTAAATGTTTTAGAATATTTAATCATGATGTGACTTTAGAAGAATATGAAATATTAGAAGAATTAATTAAATATTTTGGAATATTTAATTATGAATGAATATTAGAATCGAATTAGAGGAATTAATTAAATATTTTGGAATATTTAATTATAAATGATATTTAGAAGAAAAGAAGAATATTTTAATCTTTATTTGAATAAAATATTCAAACTAAGATTATATGATAATTAATATAAATAAACCATAATATTTATTTAATTAATTAAGAAATGAATATGAAAAGATGATTAAATAAACTTATTTATTTAATCGAAATGAAATAATAAACAATATAAATAAATTATTTAAATTTATTTATACATAGATGGAATTCGGAGATTTAATTAAATATTAAAAATATTTAATTAATTACCAGACAATGTGTTGTGACCATTTTTAGGTGTATACAGTTATGAGTTTGGAAAGAGATGTTCTTGATAGCTGGGCAGTTATGCAAACAAAATTTCTTGAGAAATACAAGGAATATTGTAAGAGTGGTAGTAAGGGTGATGATATATTAAAAATTCAACAAAAAGAGGATGAAAGCCTAGAAGACTATATCTCAAGATACTTTTTTTCCCTAAAAAATAATTTAGACCATACTCTCAATGAAGAATCTCACAAACTACTTTTTCTAAGTGGAATCAATGACACATGTATAGATGTCTTGGATTTGATGGAAGGAGGGGATATAACCCAAGTGTATTGGGATGATATCAAGAATATATGTCACAATTACTCTCGAGCAATTGTCAAGAAGGGTAGAGGCCATCAATCCATAGTGGGAAAATCTTCAACTAATAGAGTCTCATGGATGGAGATCACAATTTTTTGTCTAATTTCAAGTAGGATATTATAAATAACATGGCTACACAATTGGATACCATGTAAGCTCAAAAGAAACATGAGGAAGCTGAAGCAATCTTGGTTGAGTTCTGTCCACATTATAGATAGAAGAAATGTGATTGCGGATGTAAGATGGTGGCTAACTTGGAGGCTAAGTAATTACCTACTAATATTAAGATGGTGGAGGGTGATGATGACCAAGTATTCTTCGTTGCACAAAGGTGACGATGGGCTTAAAGACAAGGTATGCCTCGAGACCCTTTGACTTTTGGTAATCCTTACTCTAATTACAATAACCAATGGCAACCTACATATGGCTCATCACCACCTTGGAATACTTCTCAACCACACTAGCCTAACTATCAAAGTCCTTAATGGAGATTCTCTCAAGGAGGTTGGTAGCAACCACAAGGACAATGGACTCCACCCCAAGGTAATTGGCAGCTGAATCCTCAATGGAGAGTTCCTTAGCAATGGCTAAACCAATCCCCTAGATCCCTGCAACCTCAGCAGCCACAACCTTCGGCCTTCATGCCACCTCCTGTAGCACCTACAGTGAATACTAGCCCTCCAAAACAAACCCCTATGCCTGCTCAACCATTTTCAAATCCTAATAATAAGTAGTAGCAGCAGTAGCAACAATAGCCTATGTATTGTGCAGAAGCCAATGAGTATCTAGCTTATGCCCTGAATATTCATGATATCCATCTCATGTCTGGAACTACTCTCCCTGCTCCACAGCTACCTATAATTATAGAGATTCTAGACTCTTCCTCTAAACAACCTACTAATCTTGTAGAAAATATGCATGTATCAGATACTATCTCTAAGGAGCCTATCATGCAACATTAGGCCAAACTTCCTTTTCCTTAGAGATTGCAAATTACTACATCCAAGTCTATGGAAGAGCCTACCTTTGATATTGTGGATCAGCTAAAGAATATACACATTCAAATTCCTCTTTTTCAAGCCATTAAAGATGATCCAATTTATGGAAAAGTCATTAAGGAGGCTTGTTTAAAGAAACTAGGAAGAAAGAAAAAAGATCCCCAAACTATCCATGTTCTAGGACAATTAGCAGATATTATGTCAGGGAAGATAGTTATTCCAAACTATACTGACCCTAGGAGCCCTGTGGTAAAAATAAATATTAATGGCTAGATAATATTTTAATTGACCTTGGTGCAACCATCAATGTAATGACCAAGCATACTATGGAATCTTTGAATATCCTAACCATTTTGTCTACACCTACCATCCTGTAACTTGTTGATAGTTCCATAGTAACACCTGATGGAGTGGTAGAAGATATCATTGTCATCCTTGAATCTTGGGAATACCCAGTAGATTTCACCATATTTTACACTAAGGAAACTTTGAGAGGATATCCTATCATCCTAGGTAGACCATGGTTAGCCATAGTTGATGCTCTTATAGGATTTCATTTAGGAGACATGACAATTTTTTATGGTTAGTCAAGAAAAAAGTTGGTTTTATACCCACCTGCCAGTCTTAGCCAGACTTGTCTCAACCAATTTGGCCAGATTTAGGAAAGGAAACTGAAGAATTCAATTCCTTGGCTCAACTAATGATGTTGCAACCTAATCTATTTTTCTAGATTCAGAGTGAGGATGGCCTTCTTTTACAAATTTTGCAATCCAACCCTGATATAAGTAGCCCATCTATTCTAGATAGCTATCCTCAGTAGTGTTTCCTGTAGCAACTAAATCTTGAGAGCCCTGCACCTAAATTTCTTGCATTTTATCACAATTTGCTTCCACATGACATACAGACACCACCTTTATCAGCATCCTCAATGAATGATCTTACCAAGCAGGTAGAAGTGTCTCTAGGCCGTTGTCTAAACATAAATAATAAGCTGCCTCAATCTCAACAAACTACCCTAGTCACAATGCTGCAAAATCAACACAAAGCTTTTGCATGGGACTATGGGGATATGAATGGACTAGATCCTCAACTTTGTACTCATAGGATCTACATTAAGGAAGACTATTCACCTGTTAGGAAGCCTCAATAAAGGATAAATCTAGCACTCAGAGAAATAGTTAAAAATGAGCTCCAAAAATTGTTTGATGCTTGTTTTATCTGCCCCATTTCAGACAGTCAATGGGTATCCCCATTGGTGATTGTTCCTAAAAAGGGTGGAAAATGGAGATTTTGTGTAGGCTATAGGGACCTAAACAAAGCAACTAAAAATGATCACTTTCCACTACCATTTGTTGACCAAGTGCTAGACACATTGTCTAGTAAAATGTATTTCTCCTTTTTGGATGGATATAGTGTGTACAATCAAATTAGAATTGCCCCTGAGGATCAAGATAAAACAAATTTTACCACTCCATGGGGCACTTTTTCCTATTTTGTCTTACCTTTTGGCCTGTGTAATGCACTTGCAACATTTCAAAGGGCAGTGATCAGTATTTTTGCTAACATTTCTTATGATTCTATGGAAATCTACATGGATGACTTCACCACTTATGGAGTTGCTTATGAAGAAGCATTAGAAAAACTGGAGAAGGTGTTGAAAATATGTAAGGAGCATAATTTGTCCTTGAATAGTGAGAAGTTCTTTATGATGATGCAAGAAGGAATTGTTTTAGGCCATCATATCTCACAAGCAGGAATTTAGGTTGATCCCACAAAAATAGAAGTCATTGTCAATTTGCAAACACCTATGAAACAAAAGGATGTTAGAAGCTTCCTAGGACATGCTAGATATTACATAATATTTATCAAAGATCTTAGAAAAAAAGCTAGTCCATTATATGCCTTATTACCTAAGGATTCTGAATTTAACTGGACCGAGGCCTCTGACAAATCTTTCCTACAACTTAAGAAATTACTTACTTAGGCACCTATTCTTCAAGGACTAAAATGGAGTTTTCCCTTTCATATACACACAGATGCTTCTGATTATGCCATAGGGGCAATTTTAGGATAGAAAGAGAATTACATAAAGCATGCCATATATTTCTTTTGAAAAAACCTTGAAGGACCTGATTTAAACTATACTAGAGAAAGAATTGCTAGTAGTTGTGTATGCCCTAAACAAGTTTCAACATTATGTCACTAGTTACTAAATATTTTTCCATATAGATCATCCAACAATAAGGTACCTCATGAATAAGCCTACCATATCTAGCAGATTAGCAAGATGGCTTCTATTGTTGGAAGAATTTGACATCACGGTTATTGATAAGCTAGGCTGGGCTAGTGTGGTGGCTGATTTCTTGTCAAGGCTTCAAACAACAACACCAAACAAGGCTGAGGTAATTGATGATAGCTTTCCTGATGAAAATCTATTTTCTATTATAGTTCAAACTCCATGGTATGCAGATATTGCAAATTATCTAGTAGCCAACAAGGTTCCATCCCACTTGTTACCAAAGGAAAGGAAATTGTTGGTAGAGAAAATTTTAAACTTTTCATGGATACAAACTATTTATTTTACACAGGACCTAATCAAGTCATGAGAAGATGTGTTAGGGAAGATGAGACCTATGAAATTTTGCATTCCTATCATGACGAGCCATGTGGTGGGAACTTTGCAACCAAGAGAACATCTATGAAAGTGTTGGCTACAGGATACTATTGGCACACACTATATAAAGATGCAACAGCCTACACCAGAAAATGTGACAGATGTCAACGAATGGGGAGACCCACAAGGTTTGATGAAATTCCCATGTATTCTCAAGTGGTAGTCAGTCCCTTTGACAAGTGTAGCATGGATTTTTTTGGGCCTATTTATCCTCCATCCAATGGGAAATCATATATTATGGTTTGTAGTGATTATATAACCAAGTGGGTGGAAGTGAAAGAAATGACACATTCCCATGATAATAAAGTTGTTGATTTCCTATATGAGCAGATTTTCACTTGATTTGGAGTCCCAAGGGAACTTGTTACTGATCAAGGAGCTCAGTTTACATCCAACTTAATCACTGCATTGATGAATGATTACAAGATCAGGCAAAAAAAGTCTAGCCCCTACCACCCTCAAGCCAATGGTTAGGAAGTGGTTACCAATAGAGAAATTGAGGCAATCCTTAATAAGACAGTATAATTAGACAAGAATGATTGGAGCAGCCACCTTCCTGAAGTAGTCTGGGTGTATGGGACAACATGGAAAACAACTATAGGGTTCACTCCTTTTGAGTTACTCTATGGAAAAACTTCCATGTTGCCAATAGAGTTTGAGAATAAAACCTTAAGGACTGCTCTCCAGCTCAACATTGATATTTCAGAAGCCCAAAAGGAATGCCTCCTGCAGCTGAATGCATTGGATGAGATAAGAAAATCTACCCTGTAGCATACCAAAACTATTCAGTAGCAACGAAAAAAATGGCATGACCACCATATCAGAACTAAGCAATTCTCTATTGGTAATTGGGTGCTTCTTATGACTCCAGGTACAAAGAAAATCAAGGTAAACTCACCACATGATGGCTTGGTCCGTATGAAATAGAAACTATATTTGATAATGGTTCAGTTCAATTAGTTACAATAGACCCTGTCCAATTCAAGCTACTGGTTAACAGACATCGTCTTAGGTTGTATCATAAAGCAATTTCTAAAGAAGAATTTATGAAGCAGTTTGTTTCGGATACAACCACTGATCTTCTTGCAACAAAAGGATTTAGTCTTTCTCCTGTAGCTTCAGTTTAATTCTATGATGCATGCTCATAATAAACGTTTCCTTTTTAAGGAATCCATTTTCTTCATTTTTCATCCATCACCACCATTCATTTCCTCTTCTTCCATGTCACCCATCCATGTCATCCATCATGTCGTACCACCCTCATTTATGATTTCAAAATCTGGCCATCATTTCATGCTAAAGCTATGATCTTTCCCAACATGTACGAGCATTTATTACAAGGTATGCAATATCTTTTATTGTCACATCGTTTATTTATTTCATTTATTCATTAATTTCAAGGCACCTATCAGTCATCATTACCTGTTCTTTGCCTATCCTTTCACACATGTGTGGACACATGTCAAATTTTAAGTAGGAGGCAGGGATAATCCATTTGTACTTTTTCTTATGCCACTGTCACAACTACCAAGATCTTTTTTTTTTCTTGTACTTACAAAATACAATTGCGTGTTTCTATCTTAAACAGAAATTAATTGCTTGATTTGAATAGTTTGTAACAATCATTTCATGCAATTATTTTTGTGTCATTCTTGGAAAATCAAAGAAAAGTCATGGCAGGGCAGAAAGAATTTTTTCAAATTTTTAGAAGAAGTTCAAATTTTAGGAATCTCAGTAGGATAATTTGTGACTACGGGTGGCCAGTTAGTAAGACATGAGCCTGCAACTCATGAACCCTTGATGTACAATCCTCAAATGGTTCAAGTATTTAGTAATTGTGGTTGGCTAAATTATTTTCTGAGGATAGATTCCTTTAATGGGGAAGCTACAGTATGGGGTCTGACAGTAGCTGTTACAGAAGAGCAGATTATGGAAGTAACCAGGCTTCTTGCGGTAGGAGAAAATTTTTCTTTAGGAAGGGATGCTGTCTCTACTAGGGTAGAGTTCACAATTCCAATAGATGGACCCTTGGAGGTTTCCAAACAAGGATGTAAACAGGTATCACTACCTCCTCCATACCCAGAATATTCCAACTTCATAATCATGTACTTGACCTATGAGGTACGCTTTTCCTATTTGCATTCCCATTATTTTAAACTATTGAGTCATATGAGGCACAGTTTAGCTATCAATGTTCTAATTTTTTTGTTAAACCTTTTGCAACAATGTGCCCATGAAACGCAAAAGGGTAGGAACAACTCTATCGCCCATCATGCCCTCATTAAATTCTTGATTCAACATTCCTTGAGGGATGTATCACCTCTTTCTTGGCAAGAATTTGTTTCCTAGAAGGTTCTGCAACTTCTAGAGCCTCCTAGAGCTCTCCCTGCACAACTTAAGAAAAAGAAAAGGAGAGAAAAATCTACAAGTAGGGAAGTCAAGCAAGAATCATCTGCTCCTATAGCACCTAGTCCTGTAGCCTCTACACCAGAACCCCCTACCCAAGTATAAACCAAGTTTGCTAGTAGGAAAGAAAAGGGGAAATCGAAGGTTGAAGAGTCATCTAGGGCAAAACAAACCCCAAAATCTAACCCTCATATTCAAAAGAGAAAATTTCCTACTCATGCAGCATCTTCCTCTGTAGCAGTTTCTCCTAGAGAAATGCCTGTTGCCACTGAAGTTTCACCATCATCTTCTCCTGCTGAACCTGAATCCTCTAGGTGGGATAGAGAGAGGATAGCCACAAAAGTATCTTCTACAACATTTCCAAAAAGAGCTTCATCAAGGAAGCAGTGTAAAGTTACCTCCACCCCCCCTCAACCTAAAATTATATTAATTTCTGAGGAATCTGAAGAATTCAGTCATGATGTTTCTTAGAATGTATCTGAGAATGTTGAACAAAGTCCATTTACTATTTCTAAGGAAGTGAAAACTAAGACAATGGAAGTTGAGGGAGCACAACATGGTAATAATGAAATGGGGATGCCAAGTCTTGATGACTTGGCCGAAGTAGCTAGGAAAGTTTCAGAAGAAACACAATCTCTTCCTACGCAGCAACAGGAAACCATCCAGCAACAAGAGGAAGAACAACTTGGACAATCTGAAGTGTCCAATGGAACTCCATTAACCCCTAGAACCTATAAAGAATTGGTTGTCTATAAAAGGGCATTGTTTATTGAGTATTTGGAATATCTCAGGACTACATGGAGGCCTATTACATTCCAAACTTTGAGTTTCCACCATTTGGCTAAAACTGAAATTCAACAAAGCCTTTGGGAGGAAGAAAAGAAGAAATTGAAAAGAGAAATTGAAAAACAAAAATAGGAAATTCAAGAAATGAAAAAGAAAATGGATGAAATGATGAAGATAACTGGCAAGATTATGGAATGTAGATCACCGCCTAGGGTATATGCCATGTGTGTTAAAGAAAAATTTCTTTGGTTTCAATTAATGAGAATTTCAAGAAATTTAGATCCTGTTATTCACACAGCTAAGGAATTCTATGATGCATATCAAGTAGTACCTAATTGGTTGAAAAATTCCTTATGTGAATTTTATTTGCATGGTTTAATAATTCCCTCTAAAACAGAGTGGAATCCACTTCTCTATATTGGTGACATTCATTTGAGGTCACTCATGTCTTGGGTGGCAAATGAAACTAATTATGGAAAAAAATTAGAGGCTTATGAAGAGGCTAAAAGAAATGAACCTATACCACTACGACTAGAAAGCTCATATCCGCACACAATTCTGAGAACTTGGCTACATGTTGTGTATGGATTCAATGATCAGATGGTAAGAATGAAAATATTTGATATCAGGAAGTAGGTATATGATGAATTCAAAGGCCAACCATATTTGTTTTGGAAGCTTGCATCTTTCAGGATTGAGACAAGATGGGAAAAACTGACTGTTGGTCTAAGGAATTTTGAGCCTCATATCCCTCTGAATTTTAAGGCAGCCATTAGAAGAACAAAGAAGTACATGCATCTTGTTCTATAGAAAAGGTTTGAGTTGTGGCTACCATTGACATTTCGACCTCCAATTTTGATATGGCCACTTTACCCTTATTGGGCTACAAATGTTAATGAAGATACATAAACCTACAGATATGAGAGATGAAAAAACTTTATAGGTTTCTATTACAAATTTAGGACTTCATTGTAGGGCCATACCACTCCTACTGATCTCAAAGAAAAAACCATAAAGCTTAATGCTAGAGGACCATCATTAGGATAAGTAGGGGGGAAATGATGAGATTGAAATATGTTCATAATTTGAATATTATAATGTATTTTTAATACCCTTAATCTTATTGCTGATGGTTGTTTTAACTCTTTGATTAAAGACTTTTTATTCAAAATTGAGTAGAATCCTGTAGCCACACATTCCTATATTCCTGTAGCTTAATATCTCCATGTGTCTATATTAATTACCTTCTTAGGCCTCCCGAATGACTAATATAATGCATGTAGTTTTTGAATAATGAAATAGATTTAATGTGTGATTAATGAATGTGTATCATGTTGTTTTCCATCCATGCTTTTTTTTCACTTATTTTGCCTTGTGCATCGCAGGTTGTTGTAGGAAGCATGAACGAGTCAAGCACAATGGATCTCGGCCCTGCAGTAAATTCCATTTCTAGCATGGTTTCGAGGAATTTGTTCCAATGAAGACTCTCTGACCAGTTCATTGGGAAGAAATCTAAATGATCATTAATCTAG
This sequence comes from Sequoia sempervirens, assembly GCA_007258455.2. Classification (NCBI taxonomy): domain Eukaryota; kingdom Viridiplantae; phylum Streptophyta; class Pinopsida; order Cupressales; family Cupressaceae; genus Sequoia; species Sequoia sempervirens. The sequence goes on along the minus strand of VDFB02358134.1, from coordinate 20,108,164 downwards.
GAAGAGTGGAATGCTAAATTCTCTCTGAATCGTATTGAACAGTTATGCCTTCATGAGAAATTTGTTCCTCAATTTCAAGATGTATTCATGCCCATGTATTTTATATTAGAGTTAGGTAGTTAGTTTCTTTTCAAATATAAATAAATGTTCCTCCTACACAAGTGAACAAGAGAGTGTGTGTAAGAATTAGTATTATAATAAGAAATAGTGTTTTGTTAGTTTTCTTATAGGTAGAATAATCAACATATGTAATTCCTAGTCTATGAATAAAAGTTGATGAAGTTTTGAGTTCAATACTTGCATAAACTAGTTGATGCTTGCTAAGGGGGCCCACTTAGTGAGTATCTTTAGTTAGTTGTTTATTTCCTGATAATTATAAGTTAAATTTCATTCTTAAAAGTTTCAATGCAAAATTAGTCTTATATTGTTCCTACAACATTAGGAATCCATCCCTGTGTTTGTTCCTACAGCATAAGGCCAGTTCATAGTTTGTTTCTTAGTCATATTTGTCGTGATTTCTATTTTTATTAAATTATGCTTAAGTTAAGAATACTTTACATTGCATTCTCATAGCATAGATAGAATTCCTTCCAAGCATTTATTGCTGGTAAATCATGACTGAAACTGGTTCTTAGTGCACATATAGTGTCGCTCCATTTCAAGTATGCATTCCCTAGTTTGACATAGTAAATGAATGACCATAAGAAGATGTTAGTCACCTATTGTAATGTCCAATTCCTAGGTTAGGATTTTCTATGACTTTATATCCTTTTGTGGAGTCGACCACTTGCCACCCCAATACATGTTCAAAAATTCAAATTTTCACTAAGGGTTGAGGTGTCCCTACACTATAAACCCCCCCTTAAATAAATTCATGCCCAATGAATTGGGCTTTATACCATTCTTTCCTGGCTCTAATTATCCTCCTCTGATCTTCAAACACCTGCCATAGGTTCAAGTACTAATATTTCACACTTTCCTTGCATCTCTGATAGAGATTGTCATAGGATATGACTTCACTTTCATGTGCAGACCTTCCAATGGTCTTTTATCAGTCCTCTACTTAAAACTTGATGATACTCCTTCACCAATACCTGCAACACATGTCTTCATCCCTGCACACAAACAATTTTTATTCATACCATAAATTATTTGCATCTTTGTCTTATTCTCATTCTTGGATCTATCCTCAACAACTAGGCCACATTGTCCCTTCCTTGTTTTCCTTTGTCACATTGTCTTAGTAGCATTTACTACCACTGTACCTATAGATTTATCACTCACTATACACCCTGTACTATTAGATTTGACCTTTGTGTCTACAAATCTAACTGTCTTTTCAAACTCACTCTCCACTATAGGATACTCAATAGTTCCTATCAAAACTTTTTCCTTCATACTTACTTCCAAACTAGACTTTACCCCTATTGCACCTATTTTCTCAATCCTAGACCTGATTGCAATATCATAATTATTGTTTTCTTCTACAACATTTATCAATTCCTTCCTACCACACATGATAACCTTAGCTTTACCTTTCACATCCTCTACGAGTGGATTCAAAACAAAAGAACATCCATCCTTGACAATTGTATAAGTATTAGCCCTACCATCAGACATGAAACACCTATCATACTACCAAGGTCTTCCTAGGAGCATGTGGCAGTAGTCCATAGGTAAGATATCACAAAAAACACTATCTTTATAATCCACAATTTGAATATCTACCACAGCCTTCTCATTTACCAACAAAGATTCAACATCACTTAGCCATGATACCTTGTAAGGAAACCCATGAGGAATCCTTTGTAAGTTTAACTTGTTCACCATTTCATATGACACCATATTTTTAGTTGAGCCAGAATCAACCACAATTTTGCATACATTTCCCTTGCTCTTGCAAGTGGTTTTGAAAAGCCTCTTCATGTGCAATGGTTCTACTTCTTTGGAAGTTTTCAAAAGTTGTTTATGTAGCATCAAAGCTTCTCAAACTTTAGGGTTTGTAGGATGACTTGATGAACTAATGCTACCCTCTTCATCCTCTTGCGCAAGTTGAACTATATTATCACCTTTACTTCCACTTGATAAAGCACCAATCTTCTCAGGACACTTGTAAGATGGATAGCCAAATTCATTGCAAGTGTAACATCTACTTGAAAACACATTGGAACTCATACCTCCTCCAAATCTATCCCTTGTGCCTCTCCATCCACCTTTGAAATCAAATTTCTCTTTTCCTTTCATGGCATTTTCTTGATTGTCATTATTTTCCTTTGGATTAGGCATAGATCCTCTACTTCTTGATGCATTACCTCTGCCCCCAATTGCTTTTTCTTTCCTTCTCTTCATTTTCTCCTCCACCCTAATTGCCATTTGATAACATTCCTCTACATTTCTAGGGTTAGCAAAAACTAATTCATCTTGTATGTTAAACCTCAAACCAGCCATATATCTAGCAAATTTTTCATCTTCATTATTATGATGACCAGACCTTAAACTTAGTTTATAAAATTCCTCAGTTTAAGACTTAATGTCCATTTTCCTTTTCCTTAAGCCTTGAAATTTCTTAAACATTTGAACTGGATGATCCTTAAGTAAGAATTTACTTTTGAGTTTTGATACCATCTTGTCCCATGAGGTGATTTTAGACTTTCCTTGCTTCCTCCTCTCTAATTGAAAGTAGTCCCACCATACCAAAGCATGGCCCTACAACATTGTCTTTGAAATCTTTACCCTCTACTCCTTAGGAACCTCATCACATTCAAAATGGTTATCTAATGCAACAATCTAGTCAAGTAATTCTTCATCATTTAGACTCCCACCATATTTAGGAACATCAATCTTTACCTTAGGCTTGTCATCCTTAACTTCCTTCAACAACTTTGCAATTCTTTGATTCTCTGAGTCAATCTCTTCTTCCATATCTTCAAACTCATCATCTTCCTCTTCATCTCACTCACTCTCTTCCACTTCCCTTCTTTCATTTGTCTCCAAGGCTATGATTCTTTCCTCCAACTCTTTGATTTCTCTAGCATATCTTTCTTTCATCTTCTTCATCTCTTTAGCCATATCTTTGTTCTTTTGTGGCATCTTTGAATGCTAAACTCTTCACTTCTTCCTTACTCTTCACAACCTAGAAAATGCAAACAAATCTACTCCCTAATTCTCTAATACCACTTTGATGCATAACCAAGGTGGAGAGCTCACAATCAAACCAAAATGACCAGACTTCAACAAGGATTCAACCTTCAAAACACAATTCACTAAATTTGCCTAAGACAACACCTATTGCTTCTAGCCTCCAAATCTCAAAAAATGGGATTATCTTTTAGAGAATGCCACAAAAATAAAAACTCAACATCTATTAATCATCCACTCAAATCCTAATACAATATTCCAAAAAGATTTCACAAGGTCCATTAGGCCAACACCAAGTTTCATTAGACTGCCCTATTCAAAAGGCTACAAGATTAGACCTATTTTCCAAACAAGGTACTCTCAGATCCTTTTATTTTTACAAAATATCTTTGGAAAGAGTTGTATTATGATACAAAACCACTGATTCATCTTTCAAAACTCAGACAACTGACCTCTAGACTGTAATTTCACTAATCCCTCCTTTTACATGCAAAAACCTAGGATTTCTTTGAATTCACATATCCAAGGCTTTCCAAGCCTAATAAAACATCACACAACTTTAATAGGGTCTGAAAAAACATAATAAACACTCACAAGGCCTTTCACTTCATTATTTTTTAAAATCACTACTTTAGTTTCTCTTTTTCATGTCAAAAACCCACATTTCCAGCCTAGGGTAACACCACCTAGCCATATAGATGCCTTGCCAAGGTTCCAATAAAGCATGAAAAATTAAATTAACATAGTACAAGCATTTACTTTGAATCATAGGTCACCACAATAGGAGGAAAGGCTCCATTCTTAAATAAAATGAAAACTCAGACCCTACTGGCCTGTTACAGGTAGACCAAGAAAAGAGGAGATTATTTCAACAAAATCAATAAGAGGCCTTCAAAATAATTAAAAGAACACTATCACCTAATACCATGTCATTATGTGGGTTGTGGATCAAATTGTGTCCTTTTTGGCTGCACACAGTCAAGAAAACTCAAAAAAATGCTTGAAATTCACATATTAGATGTTGAAATAGGGCACATATTCCTCAAAATGTATTGCATTAACCCTTCATTCAGGCATATTTTTGAGTGTGTGGATAGAGTTTTGATAGACAGGTGGTTCGCACTAGGACCTATGGGTGAAGAGGGAAGTGCACAGAGGTTTCGAAGGCACAAGTAGATCGTTGAATGTGAGGCAGCTTGTGACATAACTTGTTGATAGTAGAAGCACAAGTGAAGTCCAAAAATACCATTGTAGATGTAAAGTGTCCTAGCAATTGAGGGCTATAAGGTGCAAAACTAGAAGCATGAGTGATAAGCTCAAAAGCATTGTGAAAGAATAGGTGCAAAATGTGCTAAAACTAGTGCAAAATGTGCCAGAATAGGTGAAAGGTGCACTAGAAGCCAACCAGTATGTGCTAGAAAGTTTATAGGTTTTGCCTAACTGGGAGAACAATACCATTTCTTGAAATTTTGTTTGACTCTTCATATTTTATAGCTAGAGACTTGTTTGTTTCAATGAATATAATTTTGAATCAGGGTTTTCACTCTCGACATGTGATGTTTTGTTTGAAATTTGTTTTGAAAACACTTTGATAAAGACAAATCAAGTAATCAAGCAATGTACAATCCTAAGGCTATGAAAGATTGTATTCTTTTGGATTCCACATGGGTTTTACCCCAACCCCACTTATTCTTAGTGGATGATTAGATGATTGACCCCACTAGCTCCCCTCCATGGCACTCACTTCTACAAGGCATCCAAGCATCAATACCCATGAATCTCCCATGGCATATTTCTCATCTCTACTAAAAACCATGAGAATGTGGATGCCTTTGCAATGACTGTTGCTCCACAAAAGAATAGATAAAGGTTTTTGGACAAACTATAACAAGGGTTTTAGTATGAACATTTTGTTCATGTGGGATAATCCATGCAACAAGAGACCATTGCTTCCCTTCTCATCAAAACTATCCGCGTGATATTGGCCTATGTTCTAGTATCCACATTTATATATTGGTTAGAATTCTCTTGGCTTTATAGTGTTACCAGTTGGGTTGTTCCCTTAGGTGATTACCTTTTCCCACAAGGCAGGCCCTCTAAGATAAACAAAATCAAGAAAGTATACATGTAGTTCAATCACTCTTTATTCCACATGAATAAAGAGATAACACATGCTATATACTCCACTCACACTCATAGATAAACATGAATGGGTCTAGCTTTTTGGTCACCTAGTTAAGGGGAGAGCATATGCCTACCATCCATTAAGCACAAAAGACATGGTATTCATTAAAAAAAATTTAAGCTATGTTCCTAAATTAACCAAAAGGAAATAATTAAATTACTTCTAGCCCCTACAATATGTTAGTAGTTTATTTTTAAGTCTTTGGTAGCAAGTCTGGGAAACCTACGAAACAAAAACACAAAGTATTAGCCTTTGAATTTGGTGAAAAATAGGGAAATTACAAAATGCACTAGAACAAAGACAAAATGTGCTAATTTGGAAGCAAAATGTGCCAAAAAACATGCAATATGCACAAAAACTCATGCAAAATGCACAAAAATAGAGGCAAAATGGGCCAGAACAAGTGCAAAATTTGTCAAAACTAGTGCAAAATGCACTAAAACACATGCAAAATGTGCTAAAACTCAAAAACCATGTTTTGGAACCTTGGTGAACTTTTCTAGAAACTTGCAAAATGCGCCAAAACTCATCCAATAAGCACCAAAACATGTGCAAAATGTGTCACAGAAATAGAAAATTGCACCATAAAAATAGAAAATTGCACCAAAACTCTCATGTATGAACCTACAAACATAAATTTTCTAGAACATTAAAAAAAATGGGGCAGGGCCCCATGGTGTGTGCCATTTTGTGTGTGTGTGAAATGTAGAAAGTTAGTATCAACACAAAGCTTAATGAAATGAATTATAATAAAGATTCAAACGAAAGAAGCTACTCTAATTTGTAACAAAACAAATCTTTTAAGAACATCTCATTGTCCTCTATTCTCAATATTTCTTTAATCTTTTGGCCCTCAAATTTCTAAGTGCACAAAGGCTAATAAAATGACACTTAAGAAATGATATTAGTATTGAACATGCAAACCAATTAAATGCTATTATGAAAGGATGATGGTTTTAGATAATGAAATGTAAATGCTATGATATGAAACTAAGATGATACTCCATATTATCAAATGCTAATTATGAATATGCTCATCTAAAATGCAACTATGATGCAAAGGATGACATAAAATGAAACTATGAAGCAAAGTGTGATTCTAAGATCTAACTATGATGAAAAACATGATATGAAATGTAACTATAAGACTCCATAATGCTCCCAAGCTCAAAGAATATTCTTGCATGATAACTCTATTCAAAAGTGGATGCAAAATACAATGCCAAAGGGTTGTACTTATAAGCTTTTTTAGGCATCTTGTGATGTGGCAAAGACTGGAAATCCAAATTTGAACAAGAGGGATGAAGGGTGGAGATGAAGAGAATCAAGAAGGTGTCCCCTTGACCAAAGACACCATGCCAAATGGATTGAGGAATCTCTTGCCCAAAGGAAACATTCCAAATGGATGGAGGAATCAAGTGTGGGAAGAAAATACCATGTGTTTGAAAATTGGTTGAAGTGTGTGAGGAATAAGCCATATTCTTAAAAACTGGTTGAAGATAATTCTAATTAAAAATTAGAATTATTTAATTTCATATGACCTTGGTGAGTTGCCACAAAAAGTTGTAGACATGTGCTTGAATTCCTAATCAAGATTAGTGAAGATTAATTAAATAAAACAAGCTTATGGAAATTTGTTTATTTAATTAATTTAGAAGAATATGATTTTAGATTTGAAGAATTTAGAATGTGAATAATATAAATAAATTGAGAATTTATTTATACGTAGTAAAAATATTAATTAATTAACTACTATTTAATTAATTAAATATCACGACCAAATTTACGTGTATACAGGATTGATGATGGACTAATTCTTTTACCTTTTGCAATTGATTCCATAATTTTTGATTAAATTTGAAAGGAGTTATAGCAATTTTTCTTCAAATAGCCAGAAATCCTAGTCAAGGAGGGGTTGATTGTAACAAAACTAGTTTTTGGCCCATTCCACTAGTGAAAAGGCCTGAGAATGAGTGGAATGCATGTAGGTAGGATGCTTTTAATGTTTTTAGTGTTTGCAGGAATAGGGGATGGAGTTAGGGGAAATTTTGATGAATCCCTAGCCTAATATCACCAAGTATTAGGGTTAGGAGATAGGTGGACTTAGGGTTTTGTACATAAGTTTGCAAAAGAAGCAGTCAAAATTTTTGGGTTTTGTTTCAAAGTAACCCTATCTAAAATTTTGATATGTTTTTGAGTGGCATAAAGGGTATCTATAATGGAGCACAAATTTTGGGTTTGAATTCTTCTCCAAAAGTTATGTGGGAAAATCCTTGTTTCAAGTACTACTAGGAGAATAGGAGGATTTGAGAGAAAACCACCAAGTTAGGTTTCCAGATTTGTAATGTTTGTTTGATTAAGATTTTTTTGATAATCTCCACCCTACTCTACATAAATTTCCTACATAACTCCATGAGAGAAAATCATGCTTTCAAGTAACCATAATTCATAGATCAAATATAAAATCCACAAGATAACACAATATATACCTTGGGAAAACTCTTAAGAGGGAAAAATCCAATGTCCAAAAGCATCCATACTCATATATTATTGAAGAATAAAATAATACATGCACTTATAAGAGTTATGATGAATACAAGTTCTAAAGCATCAAGCCTCTCCAATACATCCTCCATGTGTTCAAGCATGAATCCACACTCCTATTCCTTGCTTCACATATGCTTCCTTAGAAAGACTTAATAATGACAACCCACTTGAACCTATCCAACCTTAACCACTAAACATGTGCTTACTTTTATAGACTTAAGCTCACACAAATACAACAAAGTGGTAAGATAAAACCATGCACCATAAAATCATTAACCCCTTATTTAATATTGGTTACTAAGTTATCACTTTATTTAATGCTTTCCCCAATATTAAATTATTATCACATGTCTCTCACACATTGAATAATAATAAACCAATATTACAATGCAACATAAAGTGGTTTCTCTACAAACTATCATGGGTTGAAACCTCGACAATCAAGAGGATATGATAAGGTGTGGCTTGAGGGTGACTCCCTCAATATCATTAATTACCTTAGAAAGTGGTATTATCCTTCATGGACAATGGAGGTGATAATTAATGATGCTATCAATATTTTGGAATCCTTTGATCAATGCCATACCTCACATGTTTATAGAGAAGGAAATAGGTTGGCTGATTATTTTGCCAATTATGGGGTGAATGATTCATTGGTGTGGGGTGAACATGACCTTCTACCCCTATAGGCTTGCTCAATTATTTAGCATGTTTCTCAAAAGTGTTAAGGAGTGTGTTATTTTTATGATGGTTTTCTATCACATATCCCTTATGTGGAACCCTATTATGAGGTGTAACTTGATGAGATGAAAGAACAACCAGTATGGTGTGGTAGCACAATTGACTAGGCCCTCTTTTCTCATAATTTCTCTCTATCATATTCTCAAATCCACATGGATTATGGGTAGCTAGGAATCCTTTTTATTCTCAAGGTTTCCTATTTTCCATTGCAAGCTTTCTAAGATTATTCAGATTTCCTACAAATTATTTCTTTTGCTAGGGCTTTTGTATGTTGCTGCCATGGGTGGAAGTTGAAATAGAATGGAGCCAAAATCCCATGACTCTGTCAAAGCTAATAAGAGGCTGTGGAAATTATTGGAAGTTGGGGGAGTCACCTCATACATGGAGAGGTTGCATGGGTTTGATAAGAAGAAATCTCAAGCATTTCTAGAGGGTTGGCATAATAGAGTGTTGAAAATTGGGGGTAAGGAAGTTACAATCACTAAAGAACTAATTATAGAAATTACTAGCTTTCCAATGGATGGGAATAAATTTTATAGAGATAAGAATGAGTCTGGTCCAGCTATGGATGATTTTTTCAAACACAATGATTGAAGGAAGTTGGAATCAATGAAATGCGAAGGTTATTTGCATTCCTTTCTCAAGGAATTTTAGAGAGATGTAGTGGAGGAGATAATGAGGTATTTTACATTGGATGGCTACTTCTCTATTATTTCTAGGCATCATTTTGTCTTGCTAAATAATTTCAGGCATAAAAAGAGTGTATTTTCCTTATTACCTCTTGGTCTCTCTTGAAACTGGTATAAGGGATCATATACATAATCCCTAAAACTCTATCCTCCACGAAGGTCTTATTTTTCTTGTTCTTGACTATTTCAAGGCATTTATTTTCACTGCCCAACCCAATGTTGGTAGAAGAAAGAAAAATGTTGAGTATGTTATTGGGTCTAAGGAGAAATCTTAGGATGAGGACTACTCCCTTGGGTTGGATGCCTCTTTGGATAGTGAGTTGGAGTCTCTTATTGTCTCTAAGGATAATAAGAGGAAAAATTCCCAATCGCAGGCTCCCTCCAAGGATGATGAGTATATTTATGATGATGAGGTTGAGAATGTTAAGTCCCCCCAAAAGTATAAAGTCGTGAAGGGAGCGGGGGGTAAAAAAGGATGGCCAAAATAAAAGAAAGAAGGCTCAATCCTTGGTTTCCTCAATGGAAGATGAGTATGATATGGGTGATGAGGTTTAGGTTGATTGTCCCAGCTCAAAATCAAACCCTCAGAAGGGGTCAAGTGACAAGAAGTTCAAGGGGTCTATGGTGGAAACTTTGGGCAAGGAGGATATGTTTAAAAAGGGCTAGTAGGGGTTCTTCCCTATTCTTAATTTGTAGAATATTTTAGGGAAGAAGAAGAATAGTCCTCTTAGGTATTTAGAGAGGGAAAATCACTAGGAGCTTGTTGGAAATTTTTTAGATGTGGAGTACCAGGTGGTGGAAAAAAATTTGGAAAAAGGGGTGGCGGCTTTTGCTTGGAAAGAGAAGGAGACTTTGAAATATTCTTTGTCTAGCAATGATTTTGAGGTTGATTACACTGTTGATAAAGATGGTTTTAATTTTAGGAGAGAGATCATGCTTGATTATATTGGCCATATTAAGGAGATCTCCCTCTCTTTGTTTAAGTTGTTTAAGTGGGTTTTTCATGAGATTAATTCTACTAATTTCTAGGTCAAAGTTGTTTGTACTAATACTAATGAAGCCTCATCTTGTAAGGGGCCTATGTAGTCTCAAATTGACAAGGTGCAAGCTAAATTCAATCAAATTTTTGATACTCTCAAGATGGTTGCTAATGAAATGATCAAAATGAAGAATTCCTATGAGAAAATTTTTTCTCTTATTGAAGGAAAATTGGATAAAGTTGTGGAGGTCAACAAACATTCCATGTGCAATGAGGCTACGGGTTTGTGTCTTTTGAATACAAAGGCTAGGAAATGGCTATGAAATAGTTATGGAACTAAAGATGTGGTGGTTGAGGGTGGTGTGTAGAATAATATGGTTGAGGGTGGTGTACAAAAAAAAACCACTAATGATACTAGGCCTTCTACTCGTACCTGCAACAAGACCAAACTCAATGCGAAGTCTGGTATTCCTATTGATGAAGTGGTGGAAATTACGAACTTCCATCAAAAAATTATTGACACTAATCTTGAAGTTGCAAATTTTTTGAATAACTTCTCTAGTTTGCTTCTATTTTTTGTGCCTTTTCCAGGCTATATGTGTTGGTTTTTGGTTTCTTTTTGGTTGATTGTTTTGTTTATAATTATCTGATGAAGCAGTGGTTTACTTTGTAAAGGTTTTTGGGTCACCTTCAAAACCTATTTTTCCTATAATAAAAAACATAAAGTGGTTCCCAAATAATTACTTAGTGTGATTAACCACACCTCCTAGGTTCATCACAACTAAATAATTATTCAATTAAAATATTATAAAATAACATTTTATGCAATGGTTTAAAAAACCATATCCCAACATTCTCTCACTTTTTGTATACATTACATAAGGGATAAATCAATGAAATACATCATCATAGCCATACATGAAACTATATGAATCTCCAACATGATCTTGTGCTCCATCAACATAATTGCAATAAGAACAAAGTAAACACCATATCAATCAATAACTCATATCATCCTCCAACATCTCAACTATGGAATAAAAGGAACATAGAAAGGTTAATATGTACTAATCCAAGAAAATAACCATCAAATCCAATTGATAATAAAGGATCTACAAAAAAGTTGCTATCACAGGTGAAAAAACCACATGATCATAAATAACATGCACATCACATGCTAATACATCCAACCATCCATACCTCTTAGGTAGATCAATAACATAAGTAAACTAATGCAAATAACATATGCAACCCATAAACTACAATCACAAGCTCCCCATATCAAACTTGTCAATGAAGAACATACGTATCTAGGAACTTTGACTAAATGGGTAATGTCAAAGCATATCAAGCCTACCAATCAAGACTATATAAAGGTGTGATAAATGATCAATAATAAATTACTAAGAACAATTAAAATGATCTAAACATACAACACCAAGAATTGTATAATCTTTCACAACATGTTTCCACCATGCTCCTAAATCATATGAACATGAACCTCCAAGAAGAAAACATAGAATAAAGAGAGAAAACCTATAAACCATAAAATTTCCTTCTACCAACACCTCAAAAGTGTTATGATATGTCAAGTATGATATCCCAACAACCCCAAATGAAGATTCTCAACAATGCCCAAAACAATGTTCAATCTCTTAGATAAAAAAATATATAAATTATGTAACAATACCAACATGGATGAAAGCATCTCCAACGAAGAAGATCAAACTCAAAATAATCATTCCCAAATTATAAAATTATTCCAATAACCATCTCCTAAACTCCTCATCAATGAATGATAACATAAACTCAAATGTACAAGGAGATAACCATGAAAAAGATCTCTCAAAATGAATCCTATAGAACTAACTATCCATATCTCAAGATCCATATCTATGAAAGATAAAGGATATAAACTCATGGTAAACAATCCTCAAATGAGTCTCCCAAAATAAATCACCATGAATCAACTCATGCACATGAGAAATCAAATCACAAAACATAAACACATCAAAAAAAGGATGGGAAATACTAATTAGATGATAAACCACCAATTAGATTGAGAGTGGGTAATGAGAATACTCCTCTAGGATAACCAAGTCATTATGAATCACTCAAAGAATAATCTCCTCTATTATTCCATCTTGAAATCATGCCCATATCTAGGTGACGTCCCTTTGGTTTTCATTTTTAAACCTCCAAAGAGTAACCATCTCAAGAAAATATCTCAAAGCCCAAGAGAACTCCAACCTCACCCACATCTCCAAGTATCCATTAGTACCTAAAACTAAAAAATACATACCAAGATCCAAATGCAACATCACACCATCATGAAGGTCCCAATAAAATGACCAATCTACTCAATACCAAAAGAACCAACCAAGAACAATGTAAAAGCTCCACTTGTATAATTAGGAACCTATCATGACATCATGATCTAACCATCTCCTCCTAAGAGATCACATACAATAATGCATACATCTTGGTCTCAAGAAAAAATGTACCATTCCACACTCTAATATAGAATAAAGAGTATATCATGAAATAATACCAATCACACTCTAAACCAAGAATAAACATATCTAATCACATGAATATAACCATCACCAATGATGAATCATGTCACTACCAACAACTCCCAATGAACCATGATATTGAGCTAAAATAGCATCATTACAACCATCTTCTCCATGAATATCACCTAAGTTCACATGCAATTAAAATTCCAACCATACCAAGTAGAACCAATATATCTAAGCCAAGAAGATACAACCACCATCAAGAACCAATCCTACACCACCAAATCGTCAATATCGAAATGCTCCACTAAAAAGTGTAACCTATAAAATTCAAGAAAATTATCATGACATCATGATAAAACCACATGCCACAAGTCCCGTCAACCAAATAATTAGGTAATCTAACCATTCATCTTCTCATCCCAAATAAAAATACCAATGCATAAAGGACCACAGTGTAAAAGTTGAGATATAGATCATAGAACATGTTTGAGTCACTCAAGGACTCACACCTCTAGGATCATTTGCAAAAGACAACAATAAAATTCTACAAGAGGGTAAAGAAATAACATGAAATTGCAATAATGGATGCAAGATATATGCCAATATACAATACTCAAGATTGCAATATATATTGGACTTACAAAACTAAAAAACATCTAAGCATAGTTGATTGGATTGATTGAAATGTATATATGAAGCCTTGCTTAAATAGGCAAGGAGTGAGATAGGATTAGACAAGATCATGACAAGTGTCTTAATCCTATCACATGAAATAACTAATGCATAACAACTTAGGACACACATATTAAATTCTCAATCAAATACTAAATTCATGAGAGAATTATGAAATTCCTAGATAACTAAGTAAAAAATTAGAGATGGCCTCATTATAACTAACTTCTAGAAATGACAATTAGGAAACTTAACTCCTACGTAAACATAATAGTGTGAATAGGTCCTCACTAATAACTAGTTAGGAAATAACCCCATTCACACAAACACCCCCTATAATTGCAACTTAGGAAGTATGTTATTGTGCAAATGATGCAAATATGAGTCATATCTACAAGGCCATGTTAGGTACCCATATACAAATGCAAATGAAGCCTCTCACAAAAGGAGAAGAGGAGAACACCCAGTGGGACAAAACTCCTCCCCAAACAGAAATCCAATCAAACTCCATCCACACAAAGGATAATAAGAGAGACCATGTAGCCCCCCATAATGAGATAACCTATTGAAAAGAAGGATTGGAATCCTTAATTTAGAAAGCATAGGAAAGATAATTTTATTTTGTAGAAACCATATTAGATTCACTTAAGGACTCAAGTTGGAATCATGATAATACAACAATAGACCTAATTACAAGGAACATTGGAACACCCACTATATCACACAACCTTTGAATCTATGAAGCAATATTCGATTGAAAAATGATCTAGAATTAAACTGAGGTGTAGATAAAATGTAAACCTAATGCACACAAAAAAGGAAATAGAGCATGCATTGATGAATGTTCACATCTTCCTCCATGAAGAAAAATTCCCTTAGATCTTTGTATAGGAATAAATATGAAAAAGTGACCTACACTACTATGAAGTTCTTGAATCTAGCTTTCCATCAATATCTTGTTAATCCAAAAACAAACACTGTGGTGAAAGGTTATGAATGTTTTAAAAAAGGGTAAATTTTGCTAGCTGATAATGCAAACATGATCTTTCTAATTTGATTTCTAAAATTTTTTCTAGATGTATGCAAAAACTCATGGATACCTAGATAATATTTTGATGCTACCAAGAAAACTTAGAAAGTGTTTTTAAATAAAAAAACCAAAACATGCAATTTGTAAAAAAGTAAACTTCACCTGTAAGAAAAATAGTTGTGCTAGGCTATTTGACATTTGTTTTTGCAAAATCTGCTCACTATTTAAAAAATCTATCAAACACCTAGATGATGTTTTCTAGTTTTGAAAAAAACCTAGAAATGTTTTTTCTTGAAAATACATGAGGAAAGATATATATTCCATTTTTTATCCAATATGCTACAAAATATCAAGCTCAAATCACTCTCATATTTGAGAAGGGGTTTTGTAACTCTAAAGCTCTATACCATGTAGTAGATGAGATATAGCTCATAGAACATGTTTGAGTCACTCAAGGACTCACCTCCAAGATCATCTGTAAAAGCCATCAACAACCTTCTACAAGATGGTAAAGCAAGAACATGAAATTACAACAATGGATGTAAGATATACCATTATACAATACTGAAGATTGCAATAATATATTGCACTTACACAACTAAAAAATATCTAAGTTGAGTTTCTTGGATTGATTGAAATGCACATATAATTCCTTACTTATATAGGCAAGGAGTGACACAGTATTAGAAAAGATTATGAAAAGTGTCTTAATCCTATTAGATGAGACAACTAAGTCATAACAACCTAGGAAACACACATTTAATTCTCAATGAAAATATTAAATGCAAGAGAGAATTATTAAATGCCTAGATAACTAAAAGTAAATAATGAGACATGGACCCATTATAACTAACTTCTAAAACTGATAACTAGGAAACTTAACAACTAAATAAACTTATAATAATGTGAATAGATCTTCACTAATAACTAGTTAGGAAATAACCCCATTCACACCAACAATAGACAAGGAAAACTAACATATTCTACATCAACACTAAAATAATATCATGGATATAGATAGTCCACATCGAGTTATCCCACTGCAATTGAGTAGGCGATCAACCCACACAATTGCATAACTTATAGATACCAAATAATGAAGCATGTAAACTCATCATCACATTAGTAACCTACAAATTGATATATAAAAAAAGATAATCCTATAGACATCAAGAATCGAACACCAAAATCAACCATAGATCTAATTTTCCAAACATGTCCATAAATGAGTAGCCATAGTCAAGAAACTAACCAAGAACCAAGGAGATAAGAACAACCTCCTAACACCAAATCAAATCACCACTAAATAACCACATATATGATCATGTTGTGTCAATGCTCAAATGTGCCTACATATCCATGACACCATAACCAAAGCCAATGTTGTACTTGCACTCAACTATCACCCATACAATACTTCAAGTCTCCAATCATGTCAACCCATGTCCTCAAAACTAAAGACAACTTGTGTACCTATTTCCACTAATGTCCAACTCTGAAAAACACCTGCAAATCTATACCAAGAAGCACCAAATTGATAATCAAATATATCATCATAAATATCATATAAAAATATGTACTCCCTCAAGGTTTTTCCTCTTGACTCATTTGGATGCTCATGCAATCACACCCTAAATTTTAGGCTCCTATAAGTGATCAAACAAGTACAAACATCATCTTTCACCACAAAATACTAATCTATCTAATCCATTGTCTAGTACACTATCCATGCTCTCTAATGCCTATTCAAAATCAAAAATCTAATTCCATATGTAAAAGTTATGCTCAAAACCATGTATAATAGAAAATATGGTTGTTGGGCCCCAAAAACCTATAAAAAATAAAAAATCATAGAACCAAACTTATACCATTGCATAGTGCTCAGGACTACCTTTCCAATGAGTATACGAAGTCAAAATTATGGCATCTTGGGTGAAATTTATGCTTGTTTGAAAAAGCTGCACAATTTGGTTATATAGGAAAAAATAGGTGGCCAGTGGGTGGCTGATAAAAAAACCCACTAGTCACGATGATACCACTTGGGAAGCACTACCCATAGAGCTGGACTTGACTGAAAATTTTAATTTGGTTTAATTTTTGAAAACTTAAAAAACTAGTAGAGTTTTGCAAAATTTACTAAATGGTGAATTTTTTAATTTTTATTGAATGTTGGCAGCTTTTAATATTTAAGGTTGGTGGTAGGTTGACCCCATGGACTACCAGCCAGAGCTGATAGCCACTAGTGGATGCCTAGCTAGTCGCACACATGTTGGCAATCCATGTGGTTTTTAGCTGCACTAGCTACACAAATATGGGTATGTCGACCTCCCAATATTTTTTTTCTAATTTTTTTTTTTCCAATATAACCTTTTGTAGTGTAGGAAAATGTACTCCTTTACATTTTAACACTTTGTTTGAGCCCCTAAATTAAAACAGACTTAATTATAACTTAATCATCCCTTTTTTACATCTACAAGCATAACAAATTACATTTTCTAAAGGGGAAACCTGACAATAATTAATTCCAACACAACACTTTACCTTGAGAAACATGTGTTCTAGGAACAGGTGCCTAGGACCCATTCACCCATGGGTGAATGGGTCCTCCCTAGGCCTTTGAAACTAAATTTAAATTATGTTTTTGGTGGTATTTTAATGTCCCTAAATTCAAATTTTAATTTCGGCTTATAATTTTTAATTTTTGAATAATTAATTATGCATACCTATAAATGAAAGGTTATTTCATCAATTATAGTCCTTGGCAATCTAGAGTACTTCATGAGAGCATCAATTCAAGTTTAAAAGACAAAATTTTATGATCAAGAGCATTCAAGAGCAGATTTATTAGTGATTTATTGCAGCAAGCAAGATCTTAGGCATCATGTCAAAGTCTTTTGCAATCATGTGTGATTTTGGAGCAAACATTGTGATGTAAGTTTCAAAGATTCAAGTCAAGCATTCAAAGTTATATTTCAAGCATCAAGATCCACATCCAATTAAGCCATTTTATGCAAGATCGAGATCAAAATTTTAGATTTATAAAGGTTTACTCAAGGTATTGGTGAGTTGCAACATAGCATTGTTCATTCATTATTCCTTTCACATTTCATTATTTTAATTCAAGGTTTAATTAACCAAATGGGATTTGACTAAGGAAACCCCCCATTCACCAAAAACAAACAATTTTTTCCTCTTGTGTTTGTGTTTTAGATCTTATGCTAGAGAAGGATTGGAGATCTCTTGAAGAGCAAGATTGGAAACATTTTCAAACTTGCAAAAGTTGTCAACAATTCATGGAATCTCACCTACAAATCTGATTTCTGAACATTTGACACTAAAACCTGGATGAAACAAAAGCTATAGATTGACATTAGAGGCTCCCAAAATAATGGTGAAACCTCTACAGAGAGACACAGTCACCCATGGGTGAATGAGTTTTAGTTTTCCTCCAAAAACTATCTTTTGGTGACTGGTACACAATGTCTAACCCTTCTTAGATTTGCAAAAAGTTTATTGTTTCTACTAATATTGAGCTTTAAATTGTTATTTTAATTTTTAATGAGCATAATTAAGTAGATTTATTGTTTTCTAGTTTTTCTCCCAAAGGTGTTGTTCAAGCTGATACCCCCATCCTCAATCATAAGGAAATAAATATATTCCCTCATTGAGTTGACTCACCTAAAGGTTTTAATTCAATTTTTTGTGTGGATCTCATATGATATAAAGGAAAATAGGTCTTTTATTTTTGTGAACCCCCACACACACATTCCCCCATTCAACTCTTAAAACCCTATTTTTTGTTCTTTCATTCTG
This sequence comes from Sequoia sempervirens, assembly GCA_007258455.2. Classification (NCBI taxonomy): domain Eukaryota; kingdom Viridiplantae; phylum Streptophyta; class Pinopsida; order Cupressales; family Cupressaceae; genus Sequoia; species Sequoia sempervirens. The sequence continues at coordinate 20,089,848 of VDFB02358134.1, read as the reverse complement.
GTGAACTTGAAATTCTTATACTATATTTTTTTGAATTTGGAGTCCATTCAAACCCTAGAGCTATGATTTGCATTACTTTCAATTTCATTGCATTGATTTGCATATTTTTTAGGGTTCTTAACTTGTATTAATTTGCATCTCATTTAGGGTTTTAGGTTTTAGGTTTGCATTCTTTAAAATCTGAAAAATTCAAAAATATTATTAATTTTTTAGAGTGTTTATAAAATTGCATGATTAGTCACTTAAATCAAAAAATCCAATCAAATTTGCATCTCAAATTAGGTCTATTTGCTTGTCATTTAGCATTATTTTAAACTTTCATTTAATTTAGATCTGATTTGCTAAAAATTTGAAACTGTAACTACCTATTTGCAACCAAGATATGAAAACATAAACATCAACTCATAAATCTATAATATAAGTTTTCAATACCTTTACATAAGACCTATTCACCTATGGGAAAATGAATTCCTGATCAAACCTATTTCTTAATTTATGGGCACTAAAAACCCTTTGTTTGCATTTTTTTTTGTATTCGGGTCTTTGTTTCAACTTCCAAAAATATATATTTTTGAAATCATTTAAAATAAGGTTAATTGATCATTCAAGTGCATTTCAAAATAAAAATTAGAGTTACAAGACATTATTTTCAATTTTTTGCATAGTATAATCAAAATATTACCTTGTTTAAAATCCAAAAATTGTTATCTATTTTTACATACTTGTATTACATTTCCTATTATTGATTGCTCCTCACCTATTCTCGATTTTGGTTGCACCTTAGGTTTGGTGGAACTTGTATGAGCTTCACAACTTGGTTTCCTATTTCCAATACTATCATGAGATCTAGTTCAATATTGATGTCATCTTTTCATACATCACTCACCATGGATCTTGGGTTTTCCAACTCTTTCACTCATAGAGTTGATACTAGTCAACCCACTATGGACCATACCCTTGACACTTAATTTCCTGTGACCTCTTTACCAACATACAATTTTACTAATGTTGAATCAATATTTTGTAATTTCCCTCAAGAGAACCTAAGAAAAAAGGATGAAGAATTAGACAAACTGCAAAAAAATGTGAGTTCTAAATACATTGTTGGTACTATGATTCCTGTCATAGATAACATGAGAAAAATGCTCAAATATGAACAAGGAATATTAATTTTTTGTAGCCTCACTTACATAATTGATCTTCACATTAAAAAGAATCCTAAATACCCTAAAATTAGCTTCATTTAAGTTCAACCTCATAAGGGCCTAACCGATATGTCCCTTGACATTTCTTTCTCACAAAATGACATACTTAAACATGCACCTGATGGTCCTCTTTACACAGATGGAAGAATCAATGAAAATACTACTAATTAGATACTAATTGATCTCGTCTATGTAGATAATTTGATTACTGGATAATTCTTGTTTGTGCATGAAATTTATCAAGATATTTATTAACAACCGAAAGCATGGATCAAAACACATAATGGTTTTGCTTTCCCTATGATAAATTTGATAACTCTTCCTCTTAGAGTTGGATCGAAAAAATTCAATGTCTCATTCTCCATCATTTCAACATTGGGTTAGTTTCATTTGAAGTTAGGCTACCCATGGCTTTGTTCTATGAAATTTTTCTCATCGATAGTGCATAAATGCTTAAATTTTCCATTTGGAAAAGAGATAATTACTATGCATCATTGTGGCTTTAATCCTATGTCTTCCCTAGGAATTTCCCATTGGATTTATTTTGGCCCAAACCTATAGAACCTATTAGGCCTTGTGAGGACTTTTTTTTCAAATCTTATCAAAATTTAAGACAAATCACCTAGAAAAATTATCCCTTACAAATATGCCTCAACCCATGATTGAGCCTCCTATCATTAATGAGATCATGATTGAACCAAAATCCCTTCCAAGTAACCAAGACCAACCCATAACAAATCCATCACCTATTTCCTATAAGAGACCATGATATAACCAAAAAAATTCCATTGTGCCTCCTAAAATCAAAGAAGTTTATAAAGTTAAAGAGAAAGTGGTTGAACAACCTCCCTTTGTTCCTTTTTTTCCTCCCTTATGGGAAGAAAAGAAACCTATGGTTGATAAACCTTCTCCTACACAATCACAACTTGAAAACCAAACAAAAAGAAACTAAAATTTTTGTGAGCATATGCCTAGACATTGTTCTATTGCTCATTTGATACAAGCAAAAGATGAATAAACAACTAAAAATCAAACAATAACTCAAGCAATGGATGACGAATCTCCACTTTCGCCGCAACAAGAAAATCATATATCTCGAACACAAAAAGAAAAAGCACCTTCCATGGATATTATCATTAGGCCTTCTATTGTGATTAACTGGGATGATCATGATGAGACTATTAAAATTGATGAGGAAGTGCATAATGAGTTGAATTTATTGTTATCCTCTTCCATGATCTTAGATGATATCAACTGTGATGATCCTCCTAAGAAGTGTGACTCACCATGTATTGAACTTGGTGATGCTCCTAGTAGAACACTTCTTGTTGTCCCTTTGGCTAGTTATTTTCCTTGAAAAAAAAGATTGGGATAAAAATGACCTACTATAGGTTGAATCACATGTGCTAGACTAGTATTTTATTTGTCTTTTTGTTCATGTTCTTTTTGTTCATGTTCTTTTTGTGTGATTTCATGTGTGTAATGTGATCCCCTATATCATTTTGTTTGACATGTATTTATGTTCATTCATCTATTTTCACCTACATTATTTTATATTTCATAACTATTTTCTTATTTTCTTTTGTCTTGTTTTTCCCTTTTGCGGATGATGCAAGGAATTGAGGCATTCAGATCTCTTCCATGTTGACCCAAATTATTTTCTTTGTTTTCACTCTCTATGTGTCAGTCTTCCAGTTCTATGAGTATTTGGAAAATGATGCCATTTCTAAGCTCTATAATACCATTGTAGCAAAGAAATATTTTGACCCCAAATCTCTAGATCCCTTATGTGTTTGGGATTTCATTTAGGGGAAACCCCTTGTTCATGACCTAGCTTCATTTAGGAAAATATACTTGACATAGGGCTTTCCAAATGAGCTCTCATGTCTTCTTTATTGTTTAACATTTATCATTTGATACTTTAAAGTAATTACTCATAGCATGGTGTTTAGTAATTTCTTTAAAGTGGGAGCATACACTGGGATTATTATTTAGACTATAAATTATGTTTCTTAGTCCAGTCTTCTTACTTCATGTGAGGTTTCTTCTTCTTGGTGGTATCATTGGGTTTGATTTCCTTCAATATTGCAACCTTTCTGAGGATATGTCATTCTTCTTAGTGGTGATGTTGTGGATTGCATTCCTTAATTTGTGAATCTTTTATCCTCAACTTGTCCTCTCTTGGAGAAATTAGGCATGATGTTCCCTACGAGGATACCTTTCATGAACTAAGAAAAATCCCTTTGAATATCTTATGTGCATATTTTTTCATGAGTGCCTAGCATAGCAAAAATTGCTAGCCATGTGAACCTTGAAGTTACAACATTTTGCATGGCTGCCAAGCTTAACACACCTTGCTTGCTAGTAGGGCCATGTTTGTTCATGAGTGCTTATCATAATGCAACTTACTAGCCTTATAAGCTCAAAGTTCATATTATGTGGAAACTTATCAAAGGTATCTGAAGATATAACTTTGGTATGGTTAGTTTAATGGGATCCTAATAAGACTCTCTCATTAGCCACTTTCTGGGGGTTCACCTAATGGATAGTGGATTTCACTAGCCCATGTGAGTGCATTGTTGTTTGCATAGTGAAAAACAAGTTCCACTTGTAAACATTTTTGGACAAAAAATGATGGCTTGATCCACGTTGAGTTGGAAAAATAAATGAGGCTTGATCCATCCTTTTTTTTCTTTTTCTTTGTTTTAGTCTTTAACATTATATGATTGAGTATTTTATCATTGTTGTTGCATATTTAGCAAAGGTATGTGTCTCTTTGTGCCTTTGTTGGTTTTCCATGAGATTTTAGATCTTAGGTGCTTGATCATCCTCCCTAACCTTTTTCATCTTATCTTTCCAATAGTTGTACAATTACACCTCTCTTGATTATCCACTTTAGTGTGATTTTGATGCAAGTTCATCCTCTCACTAAAGCGGGGGCTAAATGTAGTGTAGGAAAATGTACTCCTTTACATTTTCACACTTTCTTTGGGACCCTTAATTAAAATGGACCTAATTATGCCTTAATAAGACCTATTTTACATCTAAAATACTAATAAATTACATTTCCCAAAGGGGAAACCCGATAATAATTAATGCCAACACATAACACTTTACCTTGAGCAATTTGTGTTCCAAGAATAGGTGTATGGGACCCTTTAATCCATGGGAAAAAGTGTCCTTCCTAGGCCTTTGAACCTGAACTTAAATTATAATTTTTGTGGTATTTTAATGTCCCTCAATTCAAATCTTAATGTTGTCTTGCAATGTTTATTTTTTGAGAAATTAAGGATACATACCTATAAATACAAGGTTATTTCATCAATTCTAATCCTAAGAAAACTAGAGAAATTCATGAGAGCATTAATTCAAGTTTACAAGAGAGAATTTTATGTTCAAGTTCATTCAAGAGTAGATTTATTAGTGATTTATTGCAGCAATCAAAATCTCATGCACCATGTCAAATTCTTTTGCAATCATGCATGGTTTTTGAGATAACATTGTGATGTAGGTTTCAAAGATTCAAGTCAAGAATTCAAACTCATATTTCAAAAATCAAGATCTACATCCATTGAAGACATTTCATGCAATATTAAGATCAACATTTCATATTTCCAAAGGTTTACTCATGGTATTGGTGAGTTGCAACATAGCATTTTCCATTCATCATTCCTTTCACATTTCATTATTTCAATTCAAGGTTTAATTACCCAAATGAGGTTTAACCAAGGTAGAACCCCATTCACCAAAAACAAAAAAAAATTCCATCTTGTTTTTGTGTTGCAAATATTAGGTTGAAGAAGGATTGGAGATCTCCTGAAGAGAAAGATTGGAAAAGTTTTCAAAGTTGCAAAAGTTGTCAAATTTGTCATCAATTCATGGAATCATCCCTACAAATCTAATTTTCAAACATATGATATTGAAACTTAGATCAAACAGAAGATGCAAATTAAATCAAAGGATCCCAAAAGCTATTTTAGACATCCATTCTCACATGAGCAAATGAGTCCCAGTTTCCCTCCCAAAACTATATTTTGGTGACTAGTACATAGTGTCTAACCCTTCTCAAATATGCAAAAAAATTATTGTTTCTATTAGTATTGAGCTTTAAATTGTTGTTTCAAGTTTGAATGAGCATAATTGAGTAGATTTACTATTTCCTAGTTTTTGTCCCAAAATTATTGTTCAGGTTGATCCCCCCATCCTCAAGCATAATGAAATCAATATATTTCCTCATTGAGTTAACTCACCTAAGGGTTGTAGGTCAATTATTTGTATGGATCTCATTTCATAATGAAATAAAGGAAAATAGGTCTTTTATTTTGGTGAACCCCCACACACACATTCCCCCTTTCAACCCCTGAAAACCTATTTTTAATTTTTCATTTTGATGAACCTGACATTATTGCACTATAATTTTTTTGAATTTGGAGTCCATTCAAACTCTAGATCTAGGATTTGCATCTCATTTAGGGTTTTTAACTTGAATTTATTTGTATCTCATTTAGGGTTTTAGGTTTGCATTTTATATTCTTTAAAATCTAAAAAGTTCAAAAATATCCCCCTTTCAATCCCTAAAACCCCTAAAACGTTTTTTTTGTTGTTTCACCTTTTAATATTTGTAGGTAAAAAATTTTAAAATATCTATAGATTATTATTTTTTAATATTTTATTTTATGCATACCTAACTGTATGGCTAGGGCTATGGGTATTTTTTTTCCTTTTCTTCAACTTTTTGAAAAAGTTCAAATTTTATATGAATCTTCATTTCTCAGCCACCTGGATCCAATGGTGAGGTCTGTTTTGTCTCAAAAGGCCATCCGTGAATTTTCCTCTAGAAAACCTTCATATGAAAGAACAATCCAAGAAAGCCATTTTGACCCAAATTTTTAATGTCTCAAATCTACAATAAATATAATAAATCTTGACAACCCTAAAGCCCAAATATACACAATAAAACCTACAGCATGTGTTCCATACCTTGTAATTCCTTAGATCTAATATGCATTTCCATGGATTCAACTTTGCACCAAATTTACTCAAACAAGGGTTATAACAAAAACTTGGAAGGTCACAACTCCCATCAACCATGAAAGCTCTGATATGACTTGTTAGGAAATAATACATCATCCCACATTCATAATCCATTTCATACATAACCCAATGAGATAAAATCATGCATGAAAGTAACCATACTACATAGATCAAATAGACAAGCCACAAGATAATACAAGATATACCCTCAAAAACCCTCAAGAGGGAAATACCTAGCCTTAAAAATCATCGATACTCCATCTATTATTCAATAGTTAAAAAATAAATGCACTTACAAGAGTTACCATGAATACTTTTAAAGCATCAAGCCTCTCTAATGCATCCTCCATGTGTCCAAGAATGAATCCACACATCCCATGCCATACTTCACATATGCACTTCTCAAAAGAACTCAATAATGACATCTCACTCACCCATCCAACCTTAATCACTAAACATGAACTTTCTTTTATAGACTCAAGCTCATACAAATAAAACCAAGTGGTAAGATAAAACCATGTACCATAAAATTATTTAGTAAGGAGAGTAGAAAATTTTCATAAATTACCATAGAATGCATCCTTGTTGTCTTTGATCCTATGCATACCTTTTCCCAAGTTGAACTAGGATAAAATCTCTCTCTCTCTCTCACTCCCTCTCCACCTCTATATATTTATCTATCTATCCCTCTCTCCTCCTCTCCTTCTCTCACCCTCTCCACCTATCTCTCCCCCTTTCCCTTAACCTAACTCTATCTATATATCTCACCTCTCTCTCCCTCTCTACCTATATCTCTCCCTTTATCTCACTCTATCTTTCCCAAGTTATATATATATATATATATATACACACACACACACATATCTATCCCTCTCTATCATGTTATCTCTATATCTCTCTCTCATATATACACACACTCCCTATTTATCCATCTCTATCTTTATCTCTCTATCTAATCCTCTCTCTCCATATCTATCTCCCTATCTCTCTATAACTATCTCTATTACTTGTCTCTATCTCCTCCTTTGTCTCTCTCTTTCCCCATCTATCCATATATCCCTCTCTCTATTTATCTCTATCTCCCTATCTCTCTATCTCTCTCCCTATCTCTCTCTCTATCTCTCTATATATCCCTCTATCATTATCTCCCTCTCTCCCTCTCCCTCTATATATTGATCTATATCTTCCCCTCTTATTCTCTCTCTACCTCTCTACCTATCTCTCTCCTTGTCTCTAACTCCATATATTTTTCTTAAACCTCTCAATATATCCCCCACTCTCCCTCCACTCTACCTTTTTATCTCTCCCTATCTATCTCTATTTCCCTCTATCAATTTATCTCACCATCTATACCTCTCTATCTCTCTCCATATTTATCAATATCATTTTATCTTCCTTTATATCCCTCTCTTTATTCCTAAATCCTTGTCTCCATATATATTTATCTCTCCCTCTCCCTCTATCTTCATCTCTTCCTTTTTTATAGAGATAGAGGGTGAGTGGAGATAGAGAGTAGAGAGGGAAGGTCAAAGAGGTAAATAGGGGAGAGATAGAAGAGATATATAGAGAGACATTTAAAGGGACAAAGAGGGGGAAAGATGGAGGGATGAAGTGAGAGGTAGGTAGAGAGATCGATGGAGAGGGGAGATAGAGAAAAGTAGAGAGGGAGAGAGGAAGGGATAGGTAAAGAGAGAGAGGTAGGGTGGGAGGGATATAGGTAGAGGTAGGTAGATGAAGAGTAAGAAGGATATGTGAGATAAAGATAAGTAGAGACAAAGAGATAGGTAAGGTAGGAGGGATAGAGGGAGGGGTAGGTAGAGAGATAAGGTAAGGGGATATAGAGAGAAGTGGAGAGAGGTAAGGTAGGAGAGATAGAGTGAGATCTAGGTAGAGAGAGAGGGGGTGAGGGGAGAGAGATGGAAGTAAAGAGGGAAGGGGAGAGGGAAGGGAGACGAAGAGGGAGACATAGAGAGAAACAAGAGGAGAGAGAGAGGTAATGAGATAGATGTATTGTGGAAGGGATAGATGGAGAAGTAGGTATAAAGAGAGAGGGTGATTGAATATATAGAGAAGTAGAGCGGGAAGGTGAGAGATATATAGAGAAGAGAGAATGCAAAGAGAGGTATATAGAAATATATCTAAATGGATGGAGGGAATGAGGGGTGTATGGAGTGAGAAGTATGTAGAGAGATACATAGAGGAGATATAGAGAGAAGTAAAGAGCGAGTGATGAAGGGAAAGGTAGTGATAAAGAGGTAGGGTGATCCCCCACTCGCCCTTCATCTCTCTACCTACCTCTCCCTCTATCCCTCCTACATTGCCTCCTCTATTTCTCTACTTCTCTTTATCTCCCATCTCCATCTTCCTCTTTGTTTACCTACCCCACCCTATATCCCCCCCACTCTACCTCTCTATCTCTACCTCTCCCTCCCTCTATTTCTACTTCTCTCCATCTCCCTCCATCTCTCTCTCTAACTACCTCTCATTTCATCTCTCCCTCATTCCCACCCTCTCCCTTTATATATATATATATATATATATATATATATATATATATATATATATATATATATATATATATATATATATATATATATATATATATATGTATATATATATTCTTCTCACCTTCCTTCTCTACTTCTCTCTATCTCTACTCACCTTCTCTCTAGCCTATCCCTCTATCCATCCCACCCTACCTCTCTCTCACTACCTGGGTATGTGCGGGATCATGATTGGCCAAAAGTGGCAATGTGATGATTTTGTAGGGTGTGTGGCTGAAGAGATTTTTTTTTACCCAAAATTGATGAAATGAAAGGGATTTTTAAAGGAGATTCTCAGCTTTCAACCAATATAAATTATGCTTTACTTTGGATTTAATAACTAATTATTATTCATTTTCTATTTGAATTGATTAAAGTGTTGATTGATGGGATGATTGAAAAACATCTATAGCTTTCAAAGCGGTATCACATTTTGAATCCAAAACATGCATCACATTCTATGCTTAGCATACTATAGGATTAAAAAAGAAAAACTAAATCTTTTTTTACCAAGTTAAGGTGGTGGACATACAAGTTTTTATATTTTTTAAAAGTTGTAATAAAAAAATCATAATTAATTATTTACTTGGAAAAAATTACAAAAATATGTATCACATCTGGACATGAGTCCTCTACTTTTCTCTAAAAAATTATAAAACAAAATTATCATTTTATTGTGGTTAGGGTGTCGATAGACACCTTCTTCTTATTTTTTCCTTGAAATTTAAGTACTACTACATTGAAATTTCAAAATTTAATACCAAATAGATTTTTAAAAACCTAGTAGTTTAGAAACTACTTTCAATTTTTTATAGATTTTATTCTTACATATTTTTGAATTAATATAGATAACTTATTCAAATTTTTATGTCAAGTTTCCTAACTCTAATTTTTCTAATTTTTTTGCCACTTAAGGGCCTATTTTTACCATGATGATCTTCCACATACCCACCTACCTCTCCCTCCCTCTTTCCCTGTATCCCTCTCTATCCTTGTCACATTCTCTCTACCTCTCCCTCTCCTTGTACCTCTCTCTCCCATTCCCTCTATAATTCTCACTATCTCCCCTCATCCTCTCTCTACCTACCTCTCACTTTATCCTTCCCACCATACCTCTCTCTCCCCTTACCTATGTACTTCTCTTTATATTCCCTCACCCTCCCTCTCTCTACCAACCTATCCCTCTATCCCTCCCACCTTACCTCTCTCTTTGTATCTACTTCTCTTTATCTCCCATCTCCATCCTCGTCTCTATATACCTATCTCTCCCTATATCCATCCTACCCAACCTCTATATCACTACCTTTCCATTCCTTCCTCCCTCTCTAATTCTCTCTATCACCCCTCTCCATTTCTCTATTTACCTACCCCTCACTCCATCACTCCCTCATTCCCCCTCTCTCTCGCTTTAGATATATATCTATATGCCTTCTCTCTCTGATTTGTACCTCTATTACCTTCCCTCTCTACTTACCTCTATCTTCCTCTCTTAGATTTCCTCTCTACTCTCAATAGGAGTGATGGGGAGAGATGGGGAGAGAAGGATAGGGGGATATAAAGAGGGGTAGATATGCGTGTGTGCAGGATCATCATGGAAAAAATAGGCCCTTAAGTGACAAAAAATAAGAAAAATTAGAGCTAGACAACTTGACGTAAAAATTTGAATAAGTTATCTATATTATTTCAAAAATATGTAAGAATAAAATCTGTAGAAAATTGAATGTAGTTTCTAAAGTACTAGGTTTGTTTAAAAAAAAATCTAGTTGGTGAAAATTTGAAATTTCAATGTAGTAGTACTTAAATTTCAGGGAAAAAATAAGAAGTAAGTGTTTGTTTGACCACCCTAACCACAATAAAATGACAATATTTTTTTATAATATTGTAGATATTAGTAGAGGACTCATGTCTCAATGTGATGCATATTTTTTTGTAATTTTTTTCCAAAAAAGAATTAATTATGATTTTTTTATTACAATTTAAAAAAATATAAAAATCTCATATGTTTGACCACATTAACTTGGTCAAAACTTCATTAAATTCATTTTTTTCTTTTTGATCCTATATTATGTGAAACATAGAATGTGATCCAATTTTTGGATTAAAAAAATGTGATACCATTTAAAAGCTATAGATGTTTTTCAATCAGTCTATCAATCGTGACTTTAGTTGTAATTTGAATAGAAAATGACTAATAATTACTTATTAAATTCAAAGTAAAGAATAATTTATATTGGTGGAAAGTTGAGAATCTCCTTTAAAAACCCTTTTCGTTTCATCAATTTTGGGTAAAAAAAGTTGTCAGCCACATACCCATCATATTGCAACTTTTTGGCCCATCATGATCTTGCACATACCCATATTTAGATATAGATGAAACTTAGGAAATATAAAGGGGGAAGAGAAAGGGATAGAGATATGTAGAGAGAGATGGAGAGGGAGAGAGGGAGGGAGAGGGAGAGGGAGTGGGAGAGGGAGAGGAGGGAGAGTGAGAGAGAGTGGGAAGGGGGAAAAAGGATAAATATACAAAGGGAGGGATGGAGAGGGAGAGAGGAAAATAAATCCAAAAGGTACACTTATATTAAAAAAATGGAAATATCAATGATGTATCAAATGTGAAAATGAAACCCTAATGTGGTTTCCAAGGATGGGTAGGGTAAGAAAAATTTATTTCACAATTAACATAATAGAGAAATATGTAATAATATAAATCAATGAAGAATTGGTCATGCAAAGATTTTGGAGTATAAAATTGATATGTAAATATCATAAAATTTTAGATCTAAGAAACCATAATATGAATAAGAAACCATAGAAGAAGACTAGGTTGTATAATATTGATTAGGTTTATTAAAATACAAAGACATAAAAAGAGGGACAAAGAGAGAGGAAATGGAGGGAGAGGTAGGTATAGAGTGAGAGTGAGAGGTGAGAGGGAGAGATATATATAGATAGATAGAGGGATAGGGAGAGAGAGAGAGTTGAGATTTAGTTAAGTAGAGAGGGAAGGATGGATGGAGGGAGAGCTAAAGAGATAGGTGTAGAAAGAAAGAGAGAGGTAAGGAGGGAGGGAGGAAAAGATAGAGAGATAGGTCTAGATCTCAAGGAGAGAGTGAGAGAGAGGTCTAAAGAGGGACAAAGATAGAGGCAAGGAGGGAAGGATGAAGAGGTAGATAGATAAGTCTAGAGATTAATAGGTTGAGATAAATATATCTAAAGAGGGAAAAGAGATATGGATGGAAGGAGATAGAGAGAAGTGGAGAGATAGGTCTAGGCCTCAGCGAGGAGAGAGTGTGAAATATAGAGAGATAGAGAAGGGGACAAAGAGATATGTTTATTTATAAAAATTTGTTCATCTCCTTACTAAAAAACTATAAATGTGTAATTAATGATTACTCTAACGTTTCAATTATTTTTAGATGATTGTTACAAAAAACACTAAAAAGTGACTTCATATGTGAAAGTAGTGAGCATTTGATGTTTCAAAAATGAAAAATCAAGTTAAAATTATTATAATTATTATTTTTTGTATAATATAGAAACACTACTTAGTCCATTGCATGTATCATTGAATCACCTTTCCATCGCTTGTAAAAAATCAAAATTTCAATTAGAAACATAAAAATTTATGTTCATTTTACTAAAGAGAGCTTTTTGGGATTTTAAGTAACATATATCCATTTGTAATACCGGACATATATATATTTTTCAAAATGGATATCCATTTTATTTTTCAAAATTGATATCCATTTTTTTTTTCAAAATTGATATCCATTTTTTTTCCAAAATGGATATCCATTTTTTTTCCAAAATGGATATCCATTTTGAGGAAATAAATATTTTTCCCTCCATTTTTACCATGGGAATGCTTTGGAATTAGGCTTGGGAGTGTCAATCCTAAATGGTAAAATGTTCTGATGTGTTTAAAGGTTTCATCATCTTTTCATAACTTCACGCTTTATTTTGATGATTTTTTAATCCAAATTTGATGGAAAAAAGGGTTTATTCAAAAAAATTTCAACATTCTACTAATATAATGTTGGAAGATTGTCATTGATGATTTTTTCTAACAACATTAGCATTGTATGTATATTTTGCATGATCCAATTTTTTCATTTATGTAAAAATTGTTGTGGATCATTATAGCATGATTTAGAAGTGCTTTTGAAGACATCAGTGCAAGATAAGTTGGTTTGAAAAGTATAGCTACATAGAAATTTGTCTAAGTATCAAACATGATTATGCAGTGGTTTAGTGTGTCAATTTTTGGGTATGTACTCCATCACAAATAGAGATATCACTTTTTGATTATAAAAATATTTTTTTTATCATCATATGCATCTAATCTAATAGTTTTTATTGTTTGGTGAAGTATCTTGGATGATATGAATGAGAAAGTTTAGTTATGTCTATTGCAATCATTTCTTGTGATAGAATGTTTGTGTGGGAGATTCAAGATTCCTTTGTGGATGATTATTTTGAGTTGCAATATTGAAGACAATATGTTATATGCCAATTGAATAGTAATTTCAAATGGGATCATGTTTTGAGTTCTATGTCTAGTGAGTTAGGTAAACAAATGAAGGATTTTTTGTTTAGGTCTTATTTGTGGTTAACCTAACTCATTTGAAGGATTAATTTGTGTGGAAATCTTATCTAGGACCTATATTAGGTTCATATCGACCTATCTTGATGTAATTTAAATTTTGAGTTAAGTAACAAGATGCTCATGAAATGTTTTGAGGGTGACAAGTTCAATTTTGTGTGTTTTGTTTATATTGGAAAAGTAGGTTTTGAAGGGATGTGAAACCCTTTCAATAATATTAGACCAAAATGATTCTATAATAGATACAAACCCTAAAGCCTAAGGAACATCCAACAAAACACCAAAAGCTAGAAAATAGTGCCACAACAACAAAAAAATAAAAATAGAAAAAATAGCAGAAACACAACAATTATTTCAATTTTTTCAAGGTGTTGGCCACCTCGAGCTCCTAGTTATAATGCAGATTAACCATTTCCATGAGCTCTTTCTTTTCATCTTCAAAGGACTTCTTGAGATTTCCCCTTGTATGAGTGCATGCTCCTCTAGCCTCATCCTTCACATTCATCTTCCCCTTTCCTTTAGAGGTTTGTTCATTCTCAAGAAAATCCACAAAATACATCTAGTCTTACCTTAGTTGGATGATCAAGTATCAAAAAACACCTTCAAGGAATTCAAACTATTTTTAATGGAGCAATGACTAACCTGCATTAATTTCTTGACGTCCTCATGCATTTACTTTATTTTTTAGTCCATTTTAGCAAGGCAATTCTCACACTAGGTCTTGAAATTAGCAAAGGAATACTCCAAGTCAACGAACCATTAAATAAGAAGATCAGAAGAGGAGGCCTTCAACTAGTTCACCATATTTTCCTTCAAGCCTCTGATCCTAATATTAATCTTGTTAAATTCCTAAAGAATCTATTTACTGAGATTAAATGTGCATGTGGCACCCAATCATACCATATTCAAAAATTCAAACATGGAGGTATTATAATCATTCAAGTAAGTAAAATCCTCAGAGAGAGGATTGACATTCAACTTCTCTAGATTTTGAATGTTAGGATTGACCCCAACCTCCTCACTTACAAATTTCTCAATTTAGGCCTTGTCACTACTAGGAACCCTATCATCCTCCCCATGGGGAGGGGGATGAAAAGTAGGGGAATATTCATTTATAACATCTTCCATTTCCTTTACCTACTCTAGGGTAGCCATTTTACCCTTCTTACCACCCTTCAAACCTGACTTCTTTAAATTAGTAATCCTTCTTGAAGCCTTGCATTGATTATCCTTTTCCACATTAACCCTAACCTCCATAGGTTGAATTTATCCTTACTACCAAAGGAACGAGAGCCCTCCCCATGAATCTCAACATTCTCCTTGCACTGACATCGATGGGAATATCCAAAGCTAATAGATGTATCTTCCCCATTAGACGAGGACCCTAGAGAATGTGAATTCTATAAAATTAATTTCTTGGTGGGGCCCTTCTTCCTTAAAATATCCTTCTTTCTCTTTTTAGAGGAAGCATCCATGAGGGAAGAGGACCCCCCAACAGTGCTATCCTCCTCTGCAATCTAGTCAGCATCACCATCAATGCTCATTTTTTAGCCTAATGAATCAATCAAAACCTTTTCCTTTCCCTTAATAGACTTGACAAGAATATGAGCATGCACATGCTCCATAATAAGAAAAATAAGGCCCTCATGGAGAACAGGGGCCCTCCAATTCTTCAAATGAGCATACACAGAAACTTCCAAAGATGAAAAAGAAAAAATGGGAAATAAAAAAGAAACCCATATCTAAAATGATTAAGTAGGGTAAAATGGTGCCCTAAGATTGTATTGAAATAGCCATCGAGCATCACATACAACATTAAAACCTCAAAAAAATCATCCCATATACACTTCAAATATGTTTTTTCATACCCACAAGTAGGCATCTTAATCAGCTTCTCTGGTTCATTTCCATTGAAGAATTCACCCATAGCCTCCTCATTTCTCTTCCTCTCCGTGAAGAACTTCCAACCATTCATTGGAAGTCCAGTAATGAAGGCTATAAATTCTTCATTAATCAGAAACTCAACTCCTTTCACCTTCAGACAATGATTGTGCCAATAGTGAACAAACTTTGTTGAAGCTTTAGAGTCATGACCATGTAGCCTCTCCAGAAAAGGCATAAACTTCCCATGCCTCAGGATTCTCCAAACCTTTCTCTTCTTCTTCTAGATTCCACAAGAGAGTGGTTCAACAGTACTCCTATCACCTCCCATATCAGCAACCACCATTAACAAGAACTAGATCCCAACTACTCTCACAAAGTTAGACACAAACTTAGTCAAAAAAGGACCCACAAAGCATGTGGTAAAAAATGGTTAATAATAACTCGATCGCACCAGATCACAAGCACTGAATTAGCTATCATTTCACATTAATTGTTTAGCTTCTTCAAGAAGGATAGATTAATCCTCTCACACCTTAAAATCATTAAGGATGACAACCTTATTTGCAAACAAATCAGCCAAGGAATTACCTTCCCTATAGATATGTATGACAAAAATTTCATCAAATGATATTACCACCATTATAGAATTCATTATAAGATGGTCAATAGTCTATCTAGGCTTTTGATTGCCTAGTAAGAAGTTGATAATATTGAGTGAGTCCCCCTCAACCCAAACTTTTGAATAACCCTTATCTAGAGCATATTTTATGCTGATGAATGTGGCTTTAGCCTCAACATGATGATTGGTATGGATACCCAATGGAATTTCCATCAAACTCAAGAACCACCATTTTCATTTTTCAACACCCCCCACAACCTATAGGCTCAGGATTACCCTTGGCTGCCCCATCAAAGTTAATTTTAACCCACCCTAGGGGTGGGGGCTTCCACTTCGTACTCGATCTATCTTTTATATTAGACTTGAGTAAGTCAGAAGGAAAAACAAATATCTTCTACTTAGTAATCACCATTAGATCATAACCATCCATCATAGAAGCCAAAAGACACCTATTGAAATCTTGAAATTGAAGTAAAATGTTTTGCACAATGGCCCTCCTAATTTTAATAAAAAAACTTTCCACTTTCAACTTTTAGTGCTGAAAATTATGTTATTTGTTTCTTTCCAAATACCCTAGGCAATATGTGGTTCCATTAAATCCCAAAGTCTCCTAAGAGGAGGAGATGGAGATGGAAACTTCCAATGCTCCAAAAAGGTAGAATGGGAGTTCGGGAACACCCGACATAGGTTCCAGATAGAAAGAAACTTACTCCAAAAAGGAAATGAAAAATTGCAGCCAAGAAAAAGATGATAAGCACTCTCTACATTACATTTATAAAGTACATATCTATTAGGTAAAGAAAATACACTTTTACAGAGATTTTCCTGAGTTAGCACCTTACTTTGCATAAGGAGCCTAAAAAAGATATTTACCTTAGGAATTAGCACCTTATTCCATAATTTTCCCCAAAATAGATAAGAATTAGGATTCTCCAAAGAGGTGACAAAGGCCGAAGAAACCTAATCCTGACTCGAGAAATGGGGTACAAAGATTTTAGCCAGAAAATTATGTAGAATAGCCAATGAGGGGTCCCAATTTTGAAGATCTTTCCATGAGCCATTATGAATGTAATCAGCCACCAAATGAACAAAGTTGCACTTGTAAAATGTAACAAGAGGAGGAGCCTGAGGAAGATTCACCAATGACCCACCATCACACCAAACATCCTCCCAAAATAAAATACTGGTACCATCTCCAAGAAGCCACTTAGCACCTTTTGAAATGAACTCCCTACAAGGGATAATATTCTTCCAAAAGCAAGACCCTAGGGGGACAAAGTTAGAAAATAGGAAGTCCCAAACTCTCCCCCCACTAGCCAAGTACTTATTCCTAATAAGATCAGACCAACTAGCATCCCCAATAAGGAAAAACCAAATTTTCTTCGAAAGGAGAGCCTTATTTAATAACCTAATGTTCCTCAAACCTAGGCCACCCAACTTTTTTGGCTAACAAACAACGTCCCATGCAACCAGAGTAATTCTAGACTTGTCTTCCACTCTTGACCACAAAAATCATCTCAAAATTTTCTCCATCCTATCTTTATTTTTTTGTTAGAATCTTGAAGAGACTCAAATAATAAAGTGGAAGATTTTGTAGGGTAGAGGAGATAAGTTGAACCTTACCTTCCTGAATAAGTTCAATTTTGTGTGTTACTTCCAACTATGATGACCTAATTGAAGTTATACTTGATGTGGATGTATAAATGAGACTGATTTTGGTGTTTGGAGAAGAAGTGTGAGTGATGAGCAATAAGTGAGATGTATGGTGCAAATGTGATCAAAGTTGTGTGAATTATGTGAGTTTAGAGTAGAGTAGTACATTGATCCAAATTGGTGCAAAGATTAATTTAATACTTCATTGCAACTACAGTGAGCACTTCTATAATATAATATATCCATATATAATATATATAACCCTCACCGTGGTTTTTACCATTTTGGGTTTTCCACGTAAAAATCCTAGTGTTCATGTGTTATGTAATTTTCTAAATGTTTCATGCTTTCGTTGATTATTGTAGCTGAATATGTTTTAGTAATTATATGGCTAATGTATGAATGGTTTGATAGAATACTAATTCACCCCCCTCTCAGTATTTTGGGTGTTCAACAATTGGTATCAGAGCTTGGATCCCTGGAAGGAGTTTGACCGCTTTGGGAAGATCTTGGAGATTGAACATATGGCTGATAGAAAGTTTTCTATTCCGTCGGAAGAGATTATTGCTATTGAATACATAGAATAATATTACATGATTGGTAAAGGGTATGTGTAGGATCGTGATGGGCCAAATAGTAGCAATATGATGGGTATGTGTAGGGTATGTGGTTGATGACTTTTTTTTACCCAAAATTGATGAAACAAAAAGGGTTTTTAAAGGAGATTCTCAGCTTTCCACCAATATAAATTATGATTTACTTTGAATTTAATAAATAATTATTATTCATTTTCTATTTGAATTATGACTAAAGTCATGATTGATAGGTTGATTGAAAAACATCTATCTCTTTCAAATGGTATCACATTTTTAAAATCTGAAACATGTGTCACATTCTATGTTTCACATACTATAGGATTTAATAAAAAATGAATTTCATGAAGTTTTTTCCAAGTTAAGGTGGTCAAACATACGAGTTTTTATGTTTTTTAAAAGTTGTAATAAAAAATTCATAATTAATTATTTACTTGGAAAAAAATTACAAAAAAATATGCATCACATAGGGACATGATTCCTCTACTTATATTGACATTCTTATAAAAAAGTATTATCATTTTACTGTGGTTAGGGTGGTCAGACAGACACCTACTTGTTTTTTTTCCTAAAATTTAAGTACTACTTCATTGAAATTTCAAATTTCCACCAAATAGGTTTTTTTTTTTTTAAATAAACCTAGTAGTTTAGAAACTACATTCAATTTTCTACAGATCCTATTCTAACATATTTTTGAAATAATATAGATAACTTATTCAAATTTTTATGTCAAGTTGCCTAACTTTTCTTTTTTTTTAATTTTTTGCCACTTGAGGGCATGTTTTTTCCATGATGATCCTACACATACCCTAAAGAAGAAATTAAAGTTTCTCTTGAATATCTTAACAAAGTTGAAGATGAAAAGAAAGATATGAAGGAAAATATTAAAGAGGAAAATGAGTGCATTAGAAAATTGAGAGAGTAGATCAAGAAGTTCAGAGAAAAGCATAAATAAGTTAATGAACAATTGAAGGAAATGAAGATCTCATTGGAATAAAAGTAAAAGTAGAAGAAAATAAAAGAGTTGAGGAATGTCTAAATGCAATGGTGGAAATAAAATCTAATGAATGCATGAGGCTTGAACAAGAAGAAGTAAATCTAAGATCAAATCTAGAGAAGCAAAGAAGTCATGGAGAAAATTTCAAGACGAGTTCTGCAATGCTTGATGAGTTCATTTTATGTTAGAAAGAATATAAACACAAAGGTGGTCTAGGAATTGAAAAATGAGAAAGCTCAAAAGCAGCTTAGACACCTAATGCAAAAAAGAAGATCAATGAACTAGAGAAGATTGAGGGCAAGAAGAATAATGGAAAGATCTGAAATCAAAGAAACAATGCTAGAAAACCCCCTATTAGACAACAAAATACTCAAAGGTACCCATATTTCAATGATTTTTTTTATTCTTGCAATAAATATCTAGGCACAGAGTAATGGAATGTAGAAGAAGAATGAATTAGAATGCTACATCCTTTACTAATCAATGATTTACATGCAAAAAAATTGGACATAGAGAAAATGAATACATAAATCAAATGATGAATGGATATAACAATGGTAGAATTATTCAATTCTTCAATGGTTACTATTATACATGCTATGGATTTGGACACAAAGCTAATGAATGCAAATCCAAAATGAATGGAAGGAATAATGCTCAAAGGAATGTTATATGCAAAAATTGTAGTAGGCCTAGACATATTCTAAATTTTATAGAAGAAGAAACACAAGGAAGGATAATCCAGTTAAGAATAATGAACTAGTCAAAAAAATTGATCCAGTTGAAGTAAAGAAGGAAACATAAAAGATCTGGAGAAATAAAGAGGAGACTAAGGATAAGGGAGAATTTGTACCACGTTCTGGTGTAGATGTTTCACTTGGTAATTAAGCCCAAAGCTATGGATTAGGGGGATCTTTAATGGATATCTTATGTCCCCCACTAGAAAATATGTGATAGAGTTAATGAGGATATGCCATGTAGAATGAAATGCTTGATCTATTGAAGAAAATTTCAAAATAAAATATGCTAATGTGGAGATTTGTAGATCTTAAGAAGGTGGTTGTGCATACATTTTTAGGGTCACCAACTTTATGGTTTGAAGCATTTATTGCAGAATTAGGTCAAATCAAAGAGTTAAAAATGAAATTTGTTAAGGAGAATTCATTTCATCAAAACCCTAGTTCGTCAAGTAGAGTAAAAGGTATTTAGCAATCCTTGCATACCTAGTTTTTTGGAATTATTGTTTGAAGGAAATTTAAATAAATTTTACTATGGAAACATAGAGGGTTGTAGATGTTTCACAGAGAGCACAACCTATGTTTAAAAGATGCCCTACCAGAGCCATAGAAAATTACCCCTTAGGCACATTTTCACATATACCTTATGGGTCTTTTCCAACCAAATACACTAGGACATACATTCATGGTAGTATGGATGAAAAATATCTTGAAACATTATTGGACCTATAGATGGATGAGTTAGTTGGGGATTTAGACTTTAAATATATAGTACAAATCCCTAATAGAGAAGAAATTAGATGTATGAAATTTTTTTTTGAGTTTTATCTATGAAGAGAACTATGTCAGGATGGCCCTAAGTATAATTCATGACTAGTTTATGTGGATTGATGACCCTCATATGATTACTAAGGAATTAATTGGAGAGACAACTAGTTTATGGTCCACCAGACTAGTTTGAGTCTTGAAATCTTCCAAGAACAAGGATGTAATCAAGAGAATGGGTGCTAGCTTAGATTAAAGATCCCTCACAGTAAAGCCTATCAAGAGCTCAAAATTTAGATATGCAACTATGCTTATTGGAAACAAGATTTACTATACCAAAAGAGAAAATTTAGTCTCTACCACCACAATTCATGTGGCACATGACATGGTTGAGAACAATGTTGATTATGACCTTTGTGAGTTTCTTCAGTAATAGTTGATGGAAAATTTGGAGAAAATTAAGAAGAATTATGTGTTCAAATATGGCACATTGGTGATGTGTTTTATTTTCTACTTTTCAAGGGAAGTTTCTACGATTGGGAAGGTTAATTGGTCAAGTGCAAGGACCACTGCACACTAGATAGGAGATTATATGAGAGTTCTTGGAGACATGAATTCTTAGGATGATGGCCTTCCACATTATTTGTAATATTCCAAAGAAGAATGAATGAGATAGAGAATTCCAAGAAGTTTTTTAAAGAGACACAAGAATGACATTACTTTCCTAGTCTACACTAATTCTTATATAATGGAAGTAGTTGAAACTAGAACCATTTGGCTTTTGGAACTAGGTTATCAATTGTCAAAGGTAGAAGTTGTTGGTTGTGCAGAAGTGCTACTAAACAGTCCTAAAGACCCCAATAGGCCAATGTATGGGAATTATGAAGAAAGATCAATGGAATTTCATCTAGAATTTAAGAAACTAGAGATAAGGAAAAAATTTTATGTTGCACGGTGGACATATATGCCAAAGAGCTTGACATATCAAAAGAAAAGGTAGGTATGCTAGAGATAGAGCTAGAGTTGATAAGGCTACAATAGAAGCCTCTAGTAGCTCTAGGAGATCAGGTAGATCTACTACTACATCTCTTCCTATAGTTGATGAGAAGAGGAAGCCCATAGATGGTGCTTTGGTAAGGGAGAAAGCCCCTTTGGTAGGCCATGCCACCAGGGTAGAAGCAAAGAAAACTACTACCACCATGCTCCTTGTTGCTACCACAAGGAGAGTCAAGCAATAAGTTACAAGGAAAAAGGAAATTGGCATCAATGTTGTTGACTAAGAAGAATTGGAAGAGGATGAAGCCCCTCTAATAAAAATAAATAAAGAGAATTCATATTGTGGATATACATAGTGAGGAGTAAGTGGAGAAAGAGAAAAAGTACTCAAAATATAGATGAGGGAAAAGGTAAAGGAAGCCAAGAAGGCTTCTCTAGAGAAGAAGAAAAAGGAAACAAAGAAGCCTCTAGAAAAAGAAAGGAAGAAGAAGAAATATGAGATACCTCACTCCCCTATGAAGCTTGAAACACTTTTCAAAATTTTAGTGAAAAGTGAGATTCTAAGGGAAAAAAAAATTATACAAGGATGCTCATGAGGTAGATCAAGCTAACATAATTGAAACTATAGTTCAATACACTATTGTGTTTGAGGTAGATATGTGAAATATCTAGAAGGATATACTAAATGATGTTTGGTATGTTGTTGAAAGAAGAGAGGATACAATTATGGAGTGTGAAAAGATGAAATATGAAGCTATTGAGAGATTTGATGCTCCACTGACTAAAGCAAACCAAGCCACATTGGCTACCATCTACAACAAGGAGATAAGAAAAAAATAGAAGGTAAATATTCTTATGGGAATGGATCAAAATGACATGATTTGATCTAGAAAGAATGTAATGACAAGGTTGTGGAACTTGTACAAAATTTGGGTCTGCTATCGGTATTTGAAGAAGATTTGAATGTTGAATCGAGTGCCTCAAAACCAAATATAGAAGGATAAATGCACATGGATGATGCTCAACATGAGCATGAGATCACTATTGGAGTTACTAATATAGAGGAAAATTTAGAAAATACTCCTCCACATACAAAAAAATAAGTGCAAGTAAATGAAGAGAATAAGGAAAGAGAAGATGGTGAGAAGGAAGGAGAAGAAGAAAAAAATGAAGAGAATGATAAAAAAAGAAGAGGAAAAAGATGAACATGAAAAGAAAGATGAAGACAAATATAACAAGTAGACCTCTAGAGATGAATAAAAGAAAAAAGAATAGGAATAAAATGAGTCTAGGAAGGATGAAGAAGATGAGAAAACAGAGTCATCTAAGCCTTTTAATGAATCTTCCTCCAGTAATCCTTTGAAAAATCTCTTATCTAAGCAAGTAATATTCCTACTAGTTGTCTCATCTCAATTGTTATAATTTCCCATGAAAAAAGGTAGTGTAGATCTAGAGAAAATATCTCCCATTCATAAGTTGCAGCTAGGTGATGTGTTTCAAACATCAACAAGAAAAGAGATCATTGAAACATATCAAAAGAGTAGTGAATTAATGGATGAAGTTGTAAAGGCATTACAGGAGATAACACCTAGAAAAAATGTTGATTCATCCCTACCTAGAGTGGAAAACTTCAAGATACTAATTGATCCCTTCAACGAATATGCCTCTGGACTCAAAGGTCAAGTTGAAACAAAATTTGAGGCAAGGATTGTAGAGAATAATTTTTTGGATATGATAGAGAAGTTTGCATCTACACACAACAAAGTTGAAGAAATTTTGAAGGATGTACAAGCCCATGAGGAAGAAGCAAATACCTTATTTTTGTATTGTATGAAGTCATCAGATACCACAGAAAGCATAAAGGATGCCATGGATTGAATTGAGACATAAATAGGTAGTGCATCAAATGATTATGATCTGGTGTGGGATAGGATAAGACCTAGACTACTATAAATGACTTAAATGACAAATACTTTACATTGCAGAGCCAAAAAGAAGAAATAATCATGCAGCTTGAGAAGCTAAGGGACTTGGTGAAGATGAAGAAATGCAATTAAATGGTTTAGAAAGCTGAAATATGAATCTGAGTGTACCTGGGAAATATTTGATGAATCTGGAATGTTGTAAATGGTGACTAGAATTACTAAAATTTCACGGTGGGACTCATTCACCCAGGGTGGAAAATTAGTCCTTCTCGTAGTGAAAAAGTGTTAGAAACTAGTTTCTAACTATCAGGATCTAGAATCTGATAAAATTTAGATTTTCAATCCTAAGGTGGGACTCATTCGCAACTGGTGGAAAATTAGTCCTCTCCCAAAATTTTAAAAAATCAGGAGACAACTCTCCAACACCAGATCTAGAAATCTCTTATTGTCGGGCTACTAATGTCAAATCTATAGGAAACAAATAAAAAACATTCTCTAAGCTTGAAATGTGAATGTATTGACTTGAATCATGTAGTTTACTTGTGTACCAATCTTCAACACCAAAAATCTTATTAAATCTATGCACAAAAGTCTACAAACACATGCAATAGGGAAAAAATAGTCGAGGGTTAGCAAATAGGGGTTTTCCTTGGTCAAACCCCACTTTGGTAATCAAACCCTTAATGAAACAATGAAATGAAAGAGAATGATAAACTAATATCATGCAATAGCTATCAACCTACCAAAACCTTGATAATGCAAGTCTGAACTAATGTCAATGGATGTTCCAAAGTGCTTGAATATTGCTTGAATTGATGTTGTAAGATGCTTGAATGCTTGAATGAATGATATTGTAGGAGATGTAAAATGAGTTGAAAATCACTTATTTATATAGTCTTGTGCCTTAGTTACCCATTCATGCCTCATCACAGGCTAACATCAAGTGTTTTTGAATAAAAACCTGAAAGAAAATTTTAAAATTTTTAAATTTGGAGCCAAGGGGGACTCATTCACCACCCATGGTGAACGGGTTCCACCTAGGACTTGAAAATGGGTGTAAGGGATTAAGTTGTATTTAATGTTGTTTGTCGAGCTTACATTCAAAAATACACTTAATTAAAGCATATAAGAGCATAAAATGGCCAAATAAAATAGAAGAAAGGGATAAATAGTGATTTTTTCCCTAGAAAAGTGTGAAATATTTTTACAAGACTTTACAACACTTCAAAATAGGACTTGATTAATGATGAAAAGGTGATTTTTAGTTGCATTGTAATGAATTGAGTCTAGAAGAATGTAGAAATGTCTTACAACACTTCAAAACACCTTCACAAGACATCATTATTTGAATTTTAGTACTTAAATATGCATGTTCAAGCCATGTTACAAAATCATAGCAAAATAGATAAAACATCATGAAACAAGACCTAAAAGTCCATGAAAATGACAAGGGGCAATTTTTCTATGGCACACTACCAAAACAGGATTAATTGTCTAGATCAAGACTCATTGTCCAACAAGGGTTAACCACTCGGAGGGATCACTACCACAGATATACAAAGAAGATAGAAGAGATATGTTACAAATAGAATAAAATCTCAATGAAAAAGATATTGCCACCATAATTAACTCAACCACTTGCAAACATGCATGAATGATAAAGTACACCTTCAACCCAATGCATCCAGAAACTCAACATTTAGAACTCACAATGATCTACCACACTCACATCAGATACACACTATTTTGCATCTATTTCACATCTATCTTCTCTATTTGTTAGAATTTATCTCTTTGTACATCATTCACCACTAACTCATCATGCATTTATACCATCTTCGACTTTGAAACATATCCAAAGTCATCCATCCATCATTAAATTAAAATTAGTTAGTGCCAAAACATCCTAGGGTGGAATTAGAATGAGGGCAACCCAAACACATGCTTCATGAGGACCCAAATAGGTCCTAACACGCTTCATCAACTTCAAAATTAGTGTTCAATGCAAGGTCAACTGAACCAGTGTAAAACACATAGAACAATTAAGCACACACAACCCTTAACATGATCAAATCCTTCTAGACACCAAAATTTTCCTCAATACGATCATAATAGCTTAACTCTAGAACCACAAGTCACAAGACTCAACCAAAAGAAAATCTAGAGAAACAACATTTCTCTCAGACCTCAACTAGATACATAGAAAACCATAGTTCACAAATGGTGAACAACTCACATTGTACAATAAATAAGAATCCAAAAATCTAGATATAACAGCTTCCAACAACCTTGATCAACATATCTAAACCATATAAAAATAGGAGATAAACTCATAGCAACCACTGAACACCTGCAACCTTTTGTGATTACAATTTTCTCAATATCCTCAACATATACGAGTATGTGCACGATCATCATGGAAAAATAGGCCCTTAAGTGGCAAAAAAATTAGAAAAATCAGAGTTAGGCAACTTGATGTAAAAATTTGAATAAGTTATTTATATTATTTCAAAAATATGTAAGAATAGAATCTGTAGATAATTGAATGTAGTTTCTAAACTACTAAGTTTTTTTTTTTTTTTTAAATCTATTTGGTGAAAATTTGAAATTTCAATAAAGTAGTACTTAAAGTTTAGGGAAAAAATAAGTAGGTGTCCGTCTGACCACCCTAACCAAAATAAAATGATAATATTTTTTTATAATACTTTAGATATAAGTAGAAAACTCATGTTTGGATGTGATGCATATTTTTTTTGTAATTTTTTTCCAAGTAAATAATTAATTATGAATTTTTTATTAAAACTTTTAAAAAATATAAAAAAAATCGTATGTCTGACCACCTTAACTTGGTCAAAACTTCATGAAATTCAATTTTTATTTTTTTAATCCTATAGTATACGAAGAATAGAATGTGACACATGTTTTGGATTGAAAGAATGTGATATTGTTTGAAATCTACAGATATTTTTCAATCAACCTATCAATCAGGACTTTAATTATACTTCAAATAGAAAATAAATAATAATAATTTATTAAATTCAAAGTAAAGCATAATTTGGGCGGGGGCCCTAGCTCGGTTGGCTAAGTAATTCTGTTGCAGCTCTGCTAGTCATGAGTTCTAGTCTCCCCCCATCCTGTGGTACCGGAGGGCGTGTCGCGCCAGCGCCACCGGTCACGTTAAAAAGTTTACCAGGCACACTACAGTTTATAGGGGGTCATGCTACCCGATTCCTGCTGTCTAAAAAAAAAAAGTAAAGCATAATTTGTATTGGTGGAAAGCTGAGAATCTCCTTTAAAAACCCTTTTCATTTCATCAATTTTGGGTAAAAAAAATTCATCTGCCACATACCCATCATATTGCCACTTGTTGGCCCATCATGATCCTACACATTCTCGTACAACCAATAAACTTCATGCATGACATCAATGATAACAACAACTAGTTGATAACCAATTGACTAGTTGACATCAATGACAACACCTTCATTCTTGCAACAATCTCCCCCTTTGTCATTGATGGCAACACATGATGGGAAAAACCATCAAAGACAACAGACTAGCTCTGAACATACTTTTCACGAATTTACTTCCTATTTCTCCTCCTTAGTAGATAATATTTTTTCACATCTCACATCTTTTTCATCTCCCCCTTTGACACCAATGGCAAAGGAAAAGGATATTTTACATTGATTTCCCCTTTGAAATTAAAAGAAAATACTCATACAATGACAACACATGACACTACATGCTCCCCTTGAGAGGTAGCCACTAAAACATCAATACAAAATACAAATAGATCCATAGACCCACTCAACTGATGCATCTCCATATGCATCTAGTTCAAGAAAAGAGGGGAAATTTCCCCTAACTTCTCCCAAAGATACTCAAAATTATCTTTAGGAAAAGATTTCATAAATATATTAGCACTTTGATCCTTTATAGGTACATACTGAAAATTTACTTCATTCTCCACAACCTTTTCTCTCAAGAAGTGATACCTAATAGATATATTCTTTCTCCTTGAGTGCATCACTAGATTCTTTGAAATGTTAATTTCACTTGTATTATCATAGAAGATAGAAATAGGATCATCATACACTAATTTGATATCGTTCAATGTCTTTTTCATCCATAAAACTTTTGTACAACAAGATACAACATCCATATACTTAGCTTTAGTAGTAGATAAGGAAACTAAATATTGTTTTTTACTCAACCATGCCACCAATCTACAACCAAGAAAGAATGCACCACCACTTGTACTTTTTCTATCATCTACACATCTAGCCCAATTTGCATATGTATAAACACTTAGTGTGAATTTAGTATCCCTAGGATACCATAAGCCATAATCTGGAGTTCCTTTCAAATATATGAATATTATTTTAATAGTAGCAACATGTGTTTCCTTAGGATCTTCTTGAAATCGAGCCACAAGATAGACAACATGCCTAATATTCGGTCTAGTAGCAATCAAATTCAACAATCCACCAATCATGTAGATCTATATTTACTTTATTCAGCCTTAGATGAATCATCATCTTTACCTAATTTGCAACTAGTCACCATAGGAGTGGAAACCATTTTGGAACCATCCATCCCAAACTTCTTCAACATCTCTTTTATATACTTAGACTATGAAATAAAAATCCTTTTCTCTCTTTGATTAATTTGAAGCACAAGAAGGAAATTATTCTCTATAAACATATACATTTCAATTTTTTTATATTTCTTCTGTAAACATCTTACACATAGTTTCATTTCCTCCAAAAATAATACCATCAACATATACCACCAAAATCAAGAATTTTCATTTTCAATTTTAAAATATAGATTACTATATGTCATACCTTTGTTGAAACCTTGTTGAATCAAGTACCTGTCTAACCTTGCATACTAAGCTCTAGGAGCTTTCTTCAATCCACATAAATCTTTCTTCAATCTACCAACCATATCCAGTTGATCTAATAATTGAAATCCTTTTGGTTGTTCCATGTAGACCTCTTCTTCTAGCTAACCATTCAAAAATGTGGGCTTAACTTCCATTTAATAGACCTTGAAATCTTTTTGAGTGACAAACACTAAGAACATCTTGATATCTTCCATTCTTGCCACTAGAGAAAAAGTCTCCTAAAAATATATGCCTTCTACTTGTGAGTAGCCTTTACACACAAGCCTTGCTTTATTTCTGACCACTTCTCCATTCTCATTCAACTTATTTCTAAATACTCACTTTGATCCAATAATGTTTTTATCTTCCAGTCTAGGGACCAATTCCCATGTTTTATTCTTTTCAATCTGCATAAGTTCTTCTTTCATATCTTCCATCAAGTGCTCATCTTTACATGCTTCACTTACAGTCTTTGGTTCAATCTTAGAAAGTAAACACAAATTTATCTCACTAGCAGTAGCTCTTCTTCTTTTCAATACTCATTTTGTCTTATCTCCAATGATTTGGCTTTCTGAATGATTTTTCTACACATATCTAGGTGTCTTAGGGGACATCACCAGAGCTTCTTCTCCATCATCTTCATTCTACTTCTCTTTCTAATCCTTCTCCTATCCTTCCACAACTTCTTCAATCCTTACACAATCAGGTTCATTAGACACATATCCATCAACATCAATTGAATTCTTCATTGCTTCATCAACCTTGACATTTGTGATTTCTACAATATTTCTCATTCTTTTATTCAAACATATATAATATTTGTTAGGGTTAGAGATGGCAGATCTAACAATTAAATGCAGATTTTATATAATAAACAAAGAAACTAAAACATACATAGAATAAATCATAACACAGAGAATTTAACATGGTTCACCCAATCCGGGCTACATCCACCAAACCGCAGCCATCCGATACTTTTATTATCTAGTAAAAAACCCTATTACAATCTTGCGAATAATCACGTTTTTCATCATACTAAAATACCCATCCGAACCCCCTTTTTACCAAGCTTAGAAGCTTCTAGATTTTAGGGTTCTACAAAATCCAATTTTTCTTTTTCCATTGATTTTTCCCTTTTTCGGTGATCACGCAAAAAAGTAGGAAGAAAATTTTTCTCAGGGGCTGCCACCCCCAAACCCCTGCCCGGGGCCCAGCCCGGCCCTGGACCCCGACAAGGACAGGGGGCTGGGGTGTACAGTATAGCATGATCAGTTGCCACATACCAACAATCTCCCACTTGGAGACTAATCAAGCTCTACACCACCACAATCTCCCACTTGGATACTGATCCTGGATGACACTGCTGCAATTACAGCTCCCACTGGAAATAAGTACCTTGGACCTTGCTGCTTTGTTATACTTGAATTCAACCTTGAAGACCAACCAAAGCTAAAGAGGAGCTCAGCTTCTCTCTTATCACTGCCTTCGTAGACATATCCGCTGGATTGACATCTGTATGTATCTTGTCCAGCTTAACCTGTCCATCCTCCAACACTGACTGAATGAAATGATATCTCAATTGGATGTGTTTTGTTTTAGAATGCAGAGCAGAATTCTTTGCAAGATCTATAGCACTTTGGCTGTCTGTAAACAAGTAATTTCCATCCTGTTGTTTTCCCAACTCATCCATGAAAAGTTGCAGCCATATCATCTCCTTTTCCACCTTTGCTGCAGCAACATACTCTACCTTTGTGGTGGATAAAGCAACCACCTTCTGCAATCAAGAAATCCAACTCACTGTTGTCCCACCAACTGTAAATGCATAACCTATGGTACTCTACCTGGTATCTATATCCCCTGCTAAATCTGAGTCAACATAGCCTTTTAAATCAGTATTATAGCCCCCAAAACATAAACAATTATTGGATGTACCTCTTAAATACCTGAGAATCCATTTTACCGCATTCCAATGCTCAACTCCGGGATGACTCAAATACCTGCTAACAACTCCTACAACATGTGCAATATCTGGTCTTGTGCATACCATGGCATACATCAAACTACCTACAGCTGAAGCATATGGTACCTTGGACATTTTTTCTTCCTCCTCTTGTGTCTTTGGACACATATCCTTAGTCAATTTGACATGACTAGGCAAAGGTGTACTGACAGCTTTTGCATTCTCCATATGAAATCTCTGCAACACCTTTTCAACATAATTAGCCTAAGATAAAAAATATTTTTTGTTTTTCCTATCTCTACGAATTTTTATACCAAGGATTTGTTTTGCTGCCCCCAAATCTGGTGCAGGAGCACCTAAGCTGACCTCCATCTTGTTTGTTTGCAATTTTGGCTTGTACTGACTTTAGCCAAGTCAGGGATTTTGGTGTGTTGTTTTGGACCTTAGGAGGTCTTGCATTTGTGTGTGAAGAATTAGTCACTAGGACTAAAACCTTCATTAGTTGTTATTAGTGTTAAATTTTGCTTTGTTTGGCTTAAGACAGAAAATGGTAGGATTTAAAGCATTGAATTTGTCATAGCCATATCTTCGTTGTTTGAAGATGCCAAGGGAAGTTTAAATGATTGTTAACTCGAGGTTAATGAGTTGGAGATCCTAAAAAGAAGGATAATGGCGAGGTTGCAAGAATAATGCAAATTGCATGGCAACATTGTTAGGTTGCATGCAATTCAATTAGTTTGGATTCCCTTGAAATCAGGGACATGGAGGCATGCAATCTCCCCTTGAATGATGGAAAAGACTCCAAGATAGAGGTAATAGCTCGTTGCAAGTAGTTAGAGTTGATGGAAATCAAATTTTGTTGTGTGGAGTAAAAAGACAGTTGGCAGATTTGTATATTTACTGTGTTTGAAAACCCCGTGTGTTTTGCATAGTAGAGTGGCCACGGGTGTTGTGTATATTGAAACAGCATAATATTTGTATTGAAAAAGTAGTTTTAGGTATCTTTCTTTATATATGAAATTGCTTTAATTGGTGATAGTGTTCTGTATCAAAATATTAGGTGGTAAAGGGTTTTATTTCTGTTTTGAGCAGATTTCTTGTGTCTTTCTGTGTTACCCGCGAGTTCTTGGAAAACATTGATTTAAAAAGCATTGTGAATGCAAACTTTACCTTGTTTTGTGTTCATTAGATAAATTTAAGAAAGATCCTTCTTGTATTTAGGGCGATTTGGCTCGAGTTGCTATTTTTTGTTTTTCATAGACTAGAGTGTAGGTCTGATTTTCTTTTGTTTTGGATAGTCCAACAAAGAAATGACTTCCCTCTAATTCCTGCCCGTGGGATTTACTTGAGAACAATAGAATATGAAAGGGAAGTCATATGTTTGTGTAGGTCTAGAAGTAGGGAAATTTGAAAGACAAGCTATGCTATGCAAGACCAAACCCTAGGCAAGTTAATGTAACTCGGTTAGGAGTTTGGTGGGGTAAAAATTGTGAACTAAGGTAGGGGATATAAGCATTGTACGGAATCCGTACAACTCATGGTAGTGCTAGGTAGGATCTTTGACTGCAAAGAGGTTTTAAGTTGTAAACAAGCTTTTGGTAGAAGATCTAAAACAAAGAACAGTGGAACCCTAGACGATAGGGCAATTAGGTCTCCACTCCAAGATCCTTAGAATTAACTATACGATTTTGCTAGAGGTCAGACAACCTAGGCAAGATTTAAAAGACTGAAAAGGGTGTCAGAATATGTATTTTTTTTGCTAGGTTGTGTGGAGATTTTCGGCAGAAAAAGAAAATTAGTGACTGGTAAGGGCTAGTAGAAACTAGGCCCCCTCAAGGTAATTTCTTGGAATTGGGTGCATTGAAACTTAAAGAATCACCAAGATGGATCCCATTGGTGATGAAATGAGTGGAAATAGAGTACCTACCTCCCCTACAATGAGTTCAAGTCAGATGGTGGAGTTAGCATCTAGACTCTTCTATGTGTAGTGATAAAGATTACAAGTGCAAGAAGGTGTTGAGTCCTCTGAGGTTAAAGCACAACGTGGAGACTCATTGAGCAAAGTTCTAGTAGGGTTCAGTTGGTGAACCAGATCAGGACAGAGCCTAGAAGATTGTTAGGTTCATGGTGAAGGCAGGGTAATGACTTCTTGTTGATTAGGTGCAAGCAAACCTTGGAGGTTAACATACACCAAAATCCTTCATAGCAAAAGACTTTGCTAACTATTGTTTCAACTCTCTTATGTGGTCCATGTTAGACCCAGCTACAAGCATATCATCAACATATAAACATAGAATAATGTAGCTATCATTATCCAACCTCTTAAAATAAATACAATGGTCAGAATTACACCTGCTGTAGCCTTGCTAAGCCATAAAACTGTCAAATTTCAAATACCATTGCCGAGGTGCTTGCTTCAAGCCATATAAACTTTTATTCAATTTGCACACTAGTTTCTCCTTACCTTTGACCTCAAATCCTTGTGACTATTCCATATATATTTCCTCTTCCAAATCACCATGGAGAAAGGATATTTTAACATGAAGCTGTTCTAAATGCAAATCTTCAGCAGCCACAATACTTAAAACAATACGAATAGAAGTCATTTTAACAACAGGGGAAAAAATCTCATCAAAATAAATACCCTTTTTTCTATGCAAATCCCTTTACAACTAATCTGGCTTTAAATATTTTCTTACCCCCATCCTCCTCTTTCAGCCTGTAAATCCATTTGTTTGGTAAACCCTTTTTACTTGTAGGCAACTTGCATAAATCCCAAGTCTGATTTTCCAGCAAGGAGTCCATTTCTTCTTTCATTCCATGCTCCCACTGAACCTTGGTATCCACCTACATAGCTTCATCATAATATTCTAGTTCACCAGCATGGAGCTAACGTAATGGTATACAAAGAGGGAGAGAATCTTTACGGAGGTCTACTTAACCTTGAAGATCATCTAACGTGAGTTTGTGGTATTTGTTCTTTCTTTGTTGTTACC
This sequence comes from Sequoia sempervirens, assembly GCA_007258455.2. Lineage (NCBI taxonomy): Eukaryota > Viridiplantae > Streptophyta > Pinopsida > Cupressales > Cupressaceae > Sequoia > Sequoia sempervirens. The sequence goes on along the minus strand of VDFB02358134.1, from coordinate 20,056,447 downwards.
CACATGAGAACCACAGAAACATCATTGTTTGGAATATCATCCAACACTACATAATCATTTTCTTTCTTCTCATGCTATAGCAACAGATCTTTGTACAACACTTTTTTCATTGAATATGACATCCCTGCTTCTCACAATTTTCTTATTTTCAAAATCTCAAAGCCTATAACCAAATTCATCAATGCCATATCCAACAAATACACATTTCTTTGATTTTGCATCAAGCTTGGTTCTATTTTCAGAATCTACATGTCCAAATGCTTCACAACCGAAGGTTTTTAGAAAAGAATAACTCACCTTCTTACCTTTCCATGCTTCCTCTAGAATACCACAACCCAGAGGATTAGAAGGACCTCTGTTGATTAAATAAACAACACTGTTTACAGTCTCTTCCCACATTTTTAAAGGCAGCCCAACATGCCATCTCATAGTCCGTACACGCTCCATTATTGTCCTATTCATGTGCTCAGCCACTCCATTTTCTTGTTGAGTCCTTGGAACCATTTTATGCCTATAAATACCATTAGAGGAACAATAATATTCAAACTCTTTACTGCAATACTCACCAAAATTATTAGATCTGAGACATTTTATCTTTTTACCTGTCTCATTCTCAACCAAGCTTCTCCATTTTTTGAAAGTTTCAAATACATCAAATTTTTGCCTAAGGAAATAAATCCATACCTTTCTAGTTGCATCATCAATGAATGTAACATAATACAGAGAGCCACCGAGAGAAGATACTTGAGCTAGTCCCCATACATCCATATGCACAAGCTCCAATTTCTCATCTTTTTTTTGCTTCCCATCTTTGAGAAAACTAACTCTTTTTTTTTTCCATACACACAACTTTCACAGAAATCCATATTAACACATTTTAGACCTGGTAAAACATTATTTGAATGAAGTACTTTCATACTTTTTGCACTCATATGCCCAAGTCTATTATGCCACAGTGTTGATTCAGAGTCCACAGCAATGTATGATCTTCCACCTTCTTAACTGCAGCAAGTGTTCTTGAACATTGACCCTTTTCCATAACAATTAAAGTAGAAGGAACAGTATGATCTGTACAAAAATATAAGGTGCCTACTTTCACACCTTTTGCTACTACTAAGGCACCCTTTGTGACCTTCCAATTTTTATCACTAAATGTAACAACACAACCTTCATCATCTAGTTGCCCTGCTGAAATTAAATTTCTGCTTAACTTTGGAACATGCCTTACCTCACGTAGTAGCCAATGATTCCCATTCTACAACTTAATCTTGATTCTTCCCTTTCCAATAAAGCGGGTTCATTACTCCTAAAAAACCGGCCCAAAATCCCCCTTGGACATAATCAAGAAAATAACTTCTATGGGGGGTAGCATGAAATGAAGCCCTTGAATCTAACACCCAAGAATCATCAGCATTATCAAGGGAAAGAATCAAAGCATCCTCATCAGATTTATTACCTACCACATTAGCCTCTTTGCTTCCTTCCTTTTTGTCTCCATCTTTATTTTTTTGAGACCAGCAATCTTTCTTCAAATGACCCGGCTTACCACAGTACCAGCAATCCCTCTTGTCTCTAGATTGGGACTTTTTATCCTTTGATTCTCCTCATGAATTCCCATGATTTCCAGAATTATTTCCTCTCTCCTTTGTTCTGCCCCTGCTTTCTGCATTCAAAACACTGCCTGATGTGGATGTTCCACCTGAGCTTTTCCTACGAATTTCCTCGCTCAAAATAACACCAACAACATCATCAAATTTCAATGTATTCGAACTAGAAATAGAATTTCTAACAGCCATTACCAAGCTATTCCAGCTTTCAGGCAAAGAACACAGAATCAAAAGAGCCCTAACTTCTTCATCAAAGTTTACTTTTACAGAAGTTAATTGACTGGTGACCATATTAAACTCATTCAAATGATTAGTAACTGACCCACCTTCTACCATTTTCATATTAAATAAATGCTTCATAAGAAATACCTTATTCGAAGCGAAAGGCTTTTCATATAACTTCGCCAGGGTTTCCATCAACACTTGAGTTGTCTTTGCTGTTGTAATATTAAACGCCACTGATTGTGCCAGGCATAGATGAATACTGCCAAGAGCCTTTCTATACAAGATATCCTAGTCCTCATCTGGCATTGCTGCGGTTTTCTTGGCTTTCCCTTCCAATGGCCACCATAAATCCTTCTAATAGAGATAGTCCTCCATCTGCATCTTCCATAACTGATAGTTTTTCCCATTAAACTTCTCAACCTTCTTACCCTCGTCTGCCATTGCTCCCACTCAACCGTGAGACTCCCACTCAGCTGAGACTTTCCTACAGACGATAATCGAAACACAACTCACTTTGATACCACTTGTTAGGGTTAGAGATGGTAGATCTAACAATTAAATGCAAATTTTATATAATAAATAGAGAAACTAGAACATACATAGAATAAATCATAACATAGAGAATTTAACGTGGTTCACCCAATCCGGGCTACATCCACCAAACCGCAGCCATCCGATACTTTTATTATCCAGTAAAAACCCTATTACAATCTTGCGAATAATCGTGTTTTTCATCATACTGAAATACCCATCCAAACCCCCTTTTTACCAAGCTTAGAAGCTTCCAGATTTTAGGGTTCTACAAAATCGTATTTTTCTTTTTCCATTGATTTTTCCCTTTTTCGGTGATCACGTGAAAAAGTATACCATGGGCTATACAGTATAGCATGATCAGTCACCACATACCAACAATATTTTCTTTTAGTATAATATCCATGAAAAATACCTTCATCACTTCTAGCATCAAACTTCCCTAAGTTTTCTTCATCCCATCTGATATAACATTTTCTTAAAAATACCTTGAAATACTTAACAATAGGAATTCTTCGACACCATAGCTCATAGGGGGTCTTTTTACTATTTACTCTTGCTTGAACTATATTGAATACATAAACAACAGTTTGAATAACTTTTGGTAGACCATCCTCGGTAATTATTTATCTAGCAACTTCTTGTATTGTTCTATTCTTCCTTTCAACAACTCCATTTTGCGAAGGAGTTCTCAGAGAAGATAATTTTGTTTTATTTCATGAACTTCACAAAACACATTAAACTCATGGGAGGTGAATTCACCACCTGTGTTATACCTTAAGAATTTTATCCTTTAAGTTACTTTATTCTCAACCATAGTTTTTAATGTATTGAATCTATCTAATGCATCATTTTTTTCCCTAAGAAATGTAACCCATGTATACCTAGAGTAATCATCAATCAAAAGCACAAAGTACCTTTCACCTTGTAGATTTCTCAATTTTGTAGGACCACAGAGATCTATATGAATTAAATCCATTATTCCAATAGTATATTATTGCTTTGATTTGAAATGATTTCTTTATTTCTTTCCAAACTAACACTTCTTGCAAATAGAATTAATAGGCTTTGTAATCCTTTGTAAATCTCTCTTAGCTTGTACTACACTAATCCTTTCCAAATTAAAAAAAATCATATGACACATTCTCCAATTCCATGTTCAACTATCATTAATCTAAGTCATAAATCATTTTCCATTAACACCCTTAAGTTGAAAGATATTTCCTTCAAATTTCTTTCTTGCAACAATCACTATTCTAGAGTCTTTCCTGATTTCAAATATTTCATCCTTAAATACAAGATTATATCCTTTGCTACACATATGTCCAACACTCAAAAGATTATGCCTTAATCCCTTAACATAGTAGACATCAATAGTATTATGCCTTCCATCAAAACTTACTAAAGCTATCCCACCAATCTTAGTACAAGTATCATCTCCAAACATAGCTAACCCTTCATCATACTTTTCAAATTTAAAAAACTTACTCTTATCACCAGTCATGTGATGTGAACAACCATTGTCAAAAACCCAATAGTTTTAGAAATCAGATTGCAATCAAATGGTTTTCATTGATTTTAATAGGTTGTCATTGATGTCATCATAGTACCAAATGTATGAGAAGTTTACCGGAAGCTATTCCCTATCAAAGATGTTCTTTATCAGTGAACTAGTGCACTGGATTTTGGGTCTGAATTCTACCACAAGATAAGTTGTGACTTTGATATATTAACTATTTCATTATGATTCACTCAGACAACTATAGGGTATGTGCAGAATCATCATGGAAAAAATAGGCCCTTACGTGGCAAAAAATTCAGAAAAAACCAGAGTTAGGAAACTTGATGTAAAAATTTGAATAAGTTATCTATATTATTTCAAAAATATGTAAGAATAGAATCTATATAAAATTCAATGTAGTTTCTAAAGTACTAGGTTTATTTTTTAAAATAAAATCTATTTGGTAAAAATTTGAAATTTTAATGTAGTAGTACTTAAATTTCAGGGAAAAAATAAGTAGGTGTATGTCTAACCACCCTAACCACAATAAAATTATAATATTTTTTTATAATATTTTAGATATAAGTAGAGGACTCATGTCTGGATGTGATGCATATTTTTGTAATTTTTTTCCAAGTAAATATTTAATTATGAATTTTTTATTACAACTTTTAAAAATATAAAAACCCATATGTTTGACCACCTTAATTTGGTCAAAACTTCATGAAATTCATTTTTTCTTTTTTTTTAATCCTATAGTATTGGAAGCATAAAATGTGACGCATGTTTTGGATTCAAAAAATGTGATACCATTTGAAAGCTATGGATGTTTTTCAATCAACCTATCGATCAGGATTTTAGTTGTAATTCAAATAGAAAATGAATAATAAGTATTTATTAAATTCAAAGTAAAGCATAATTGATATTGGTGGAAAGTTGAGAATCTCCTTTAAAAACCCTTTTCATTTCATCAATTTTGGGTTAAAAAAAATTCGTCAGCCACATACCCATAATATCACCACTTTTTTGCCCCATCATGATCCTGCACATACCCTATATTCAGGATCTTGAGAATTTTTGTGTTGGAAGTAGTAAGTTATCAATGATAGACTTTAACTTTGTACACTATAGTTGTTTTACAGTTTGAAGCTTTTATGTTTGGATCCTAGTCTTGGCTAACCTAACACATATTATGTATTAAGAATATTGAATCTACCTTGGGGATGTTCTATATAGATCTTAGCTGACTTAAGAAATGAGTTAATCTTATATGATGCCAACAAGAGTTTTCTTTGTTTATTTTTCTTTCATCTAATTAGGCCGGCCTAATTGATGAATGAAATATACTTATATATATATATATGAGAATATCTGGAGAAGATAAACAGGAAAGGTGTGTGAGCAATGTGAGCATATAGCATGGTGCAAGCCTAAATGATTTATCATTCAAACACCAGAACAAAATTATTGAGTAATTGTTGAGAGAATTATTACTACTTATATAGAGCTTCATTTGGAATTGAATTCTACACAAGGAAGGTGTATTTCATTAGTTCATGCATTTGGTAGTGAGCCATAACTTTAATATTCTAGTAGTTATCCATTTTTTGTATCTTTGGGTTGTAGCCCTATGAACAGTGAGTCCTATTGGTAGTGTGCCTCAAGCAGTGAGCCTTTTTTAATTATTTTTGATATTCTCTATATTGTGAGTTAATCCTCATCGTAGTTTTTCCCTTATTGGGTTTCCCACGTAAATCTGGTGTTATTGTGTTTATGGGATGGTTTTCATTTTCTACACTTGCACTTAATGTTTAATCATTTAAGAAGTGTTAAGGTTTTGTTTTGGTAAATGATGTAAGGGTTTAATTTGGTGACAAATGATTCACCCCCCCTCTCATTGTCTAGTTCAACAATTTGTATCAGAGCTTGGTCCTTTGGAATGGGATTAACAGCTCGAAGGAGATCTTGGTAGGTTGAACAAAATGGTGAAGGGATTTGACTTGGATGAAGAAAGGTTCAAGAAAAGTCTTACAATTCTTGATGAGTTGTTTTCATCTTAGAAACCTGCAAAGGATAAAGGTGGTCTAGGACTTAAAGAAGGAAAAAGCTCAAAGACTAAACCAATTTTCAACAAAGTGTAAAATAAAAGGAAATTTCAAGGAAATACTTATCAAAACAAGAACTAAAGGAACAATATCGGAAGGATTCCCATCCAACAACCCAATGCTCAAAGGTACCTATCTTTTCATGGTTTTTGTTTCTCATGCAGTAAATTTAAACATAGAGCAACAAAATGTAGAAGTATGATGAACCATAATAGAATAAATCAGAATGTTGGATTCTTTATTGGATAATGTTATGTTTGCAACAATTTTGGACATAGAGCTACTGAATGTAGAATCCAAATGATGATGAATAGGCTTAATACTAGTAGAAGGATTGAATATTTTTAAGGCTAATATTACACATGCAATATATTTGGACACAAGGCTAATTAGTGTAGGTAAAGGATTAATGAAAATTCATTTGATCAAGGATATGCTATGTACTACACTTGTAAAAAACAAGTACATATATAAAAAAAATGTAGGAGAAAATTTGGGAAGAAAACTAATCCAGAATAGAAGATCAAGCATGTGAACAAGGTATATTCTGAAGAAGTAAGAATAGATGAAAAAAATTGGAGGAAGAAGGAAGAACCTGAGAACAAGGATGAATCAAATAACCCTATATGTACACCTAGTGTTGATACCTCTTCTAAGAAATAAACCCAGTAGTGTTTTTAGGGGGAGCGCTCACAAAAAATATATAACAAGCCCTAGATATATGAGGTGTCATGTGATGACACAAGGATATTTGATGTGAGTCTTTTTTTTTAACCTGCATTGGAGAAAATTGCGGTAGAAAAGAAGCAAATTAGGAAAATTGTGGAGCTCTTCTTGGCTTATAGTGTATCTCATAGAGTAGTTGGAAACTTAAAAGATAAAAAAATGGAGTTAAAGGAAATGGTGGTATTTGATCCATGCAGTGACTTACAAAAATTAAGTAATAGATCCATGAATTTAACCATGAAAAGATTTGAAATTTTGAAGGTTTTCTTTCAGTTGAGCAAATACAAAAGGTTGAGAGTCTAGGGCACAAGATTTTAGACATTTGGAGTGATTTCCATACCTTTTGGATGTAGACACTATTTCGTTTATCCTAAGCATAATTCAAGGTGATCAGATGATCTTTGAAAAACCCTATGGGATTACAAAGGAAGAAATTGTAGTAATTACAAGGTTATGTAATCATGGACCCATTCCATTAAAGAAGTTAGTGAAGAATAAAGAAGTCAAAGCTCTAACTGGAATGACATGAGATCAAAGGGAACTTCAAATTCATACTATAGTCAACCCTGCGATAAGGTATGTGGCATATGGTAACATTTCATATAATATTTATTTTAGAAATAGGGAAGGCTCTACTTCAGAAATTACCATTTACATTACACATCAAATTATTGAAAAGAATGAGGATTTTGACTTGTGTGAGTTATTGAGGAATCAATTAATGGAGAACATTACTATGAAAAAGAATGACAATTACCCTTTTCATTTTGGATCTCCAGTTATGTGTATGGTGATGAATTTTATGAAGTCATTACCATTGAAAGAGGATGTTGTGTGGAAGTCAGTTGTACCAGTTGGGAAGCAAGTCTATCGGTACCTGGAATGTATAGTAGAGAAGGAAAAGATTTGTAAAGAATAATTTGCAAACAAAATAAATGCATGGAGTTCTAGTATGGTTTCCAATCTATTTGGGACATTTGAGGCAGGATCTTCCTTCGGGAAGAGGAAAGTAAGAAGAGTCATTTCAATTTCTCCTTTGAAAATAAAGAAGTTGAAGACAAAAGAGAAGAAAGAAGAAAAGGAAGTAAAGATTATAGATGCATTTAATCTAGTATCAATGAATGATGATGAATCTTTTACTTAAGAGAAGGTGTTGAAGATTCTTGTGTCATTTGATGGACTAAATAAGATTGGAGATGTTTGGTTATCCCGACCAACATATGAATAGGATGAGATCACAGACGCCTTGGCTGTTTATATAATTTGTAATGATATTAATCTAAGTGAATTGAAAAATGTCTTACTGAAAGTATTGATTGAGCATATTAAAGATAGACTAAAGGTACTATCACCTAGGGAAATAGAAGAAAAAGATGAGATTCAATTGGCTATGGAAGAAAGATGTGAAAATGCATAGAAGCGATTGACTGAGAGAATAAATGAGTTGAATACATGCATCAAAAGAATAAAAAATATGTATAGGTATTCTCTTTAGTGGCCTACTACCATTATAAACTACTGAGAAAAAATTGATGCTATTGAGCTCAAGAGCTAGATTCTATTGGGAAAACATATAATATCCTTAATGAAAGGGATGGAGCAAAGAAGAAAAGGATCAATTCCTTACAGTCTAAACTTGCAGACATTCAGGTGCAGAGGGAATGTTTTGTGAAGGAATTTTGTAAATTCAAAGATATAATTGAATTGATATTGGAACAACTTTTTAGTCTCCTAGTGGAAGCTAGCAAAAATGAACAAAATATCACTATTCTAGATACTCTTCTAGAAACAAGTTATTCTATAGTGATGAACAATAGTATTTGTGTAAACATCAGATTGGTTGTGGATTCCTGGAAGACATTTCTTCCAAAATTAAAAGAAAAATACAAAGATATTTTAGGAGAAGAAGGATTTAGGTAAAAAACCATTTCTTATATAATTTCTTTTTAGAATAAGTCAGAAAGGGAAAGATTGAAGACTATTTTTCATGTATAAAATTTTGGAGTAAGGAGGAGATAAATCTTCCTTCTTTTCCATTAATTTCAAAGGGGGAGAGAGAACATGTGAAAAGAATGGAATTATTATAGCTCATTAAAAGAGGAGAGCTACAAAGGATGTTGTTGTTGGCTTTTCGCATCTTGTGTTTCCATCAATGACAAAGGGGGAGATTGTTAGAATTTGGATTGCATCAAATGGTTTTCATTGATGGCGATAGGTTTTCATTGATGTCAACATAGTACTAAATATATGAGACTTTTACCAGAAGCTATTCCTATCAAAGATGTTCTTTATCAATGAACCAGTGCACAGATTTTCAGGTCCAAATTATACCGCAAGACAAGTTATGACTCTGATATCTTAACTGTCATTATGATTCACTCAAACAACTATATTCAGGATCTTGATAAGTTTTGTGTTGGGAGCAGTAAGTTATCAATGACAAAGCTTAGAAAAGTTGTACACTATAGTTTTTTATGGTTTGAAGCTTTTATTTTTGGGTCCTAGTCTTGTCTGACCTAACATATGTTATGTATTAAGAAGATTGAATCTACCTTGGGAATTTTTTGTATAGATCTTAGCTAACTTAAGAATTATGTTAATCTTATATGATATAGACAAGAGTTTTCTTTGTTTTTTGTTTTCTTTCTTCTAATTAGGTTGACCTAAATGATGAATGAAATATACTTATATATATCAGACTCTTTGAAGAAGATAGATAAGAAAGGTGTGTGAGTGATGCGAGCGTATGAGCATGACCTAAATGATTTATAAGTTGAAGACTAGAAAAAAAATATTGAGTGACTACTAGGAGAAGTATTACTACTTATACAAAGCTTCATTTGGAACTAAATTCTACACAAGGAAGGTGTATTCCATTAGTTCATACTCTTGGTAGTGAGCCATAACTTTTATATTTTGGCAATTAGCCATCTTTTGTATCTCTAGGTTGTATCCTTGTGGATAGTGATCCCTGGTATTGGTAGAGAATATTAGGTAGTGAGCCTTTTGTAATCAGTTTTGATATTCTCTATATTGTGAGTCAATCCTCACCATGGTTTTTCCCTTATTGAGTTTTCCATGTAAATCCATGTTATTGTGTTTATGTGATGGTTTTCAATTTCTGCACTTGCACTTAATGTTTAATCATTTAAGAAGTATTAAGGTTTTGTTATGGTAAATTATTTAAGGGTTTAATTTGGTGACAAATGATTCCCCCCCCCCCCCCCCCCCTCTTAGTTGTCCAATTCAACAAATAGTTAATTTCCTATTTAGCATGTAGGGTAGAAATTATAGTACCTTCACTTTTATCCTTCTCTAGAGGGAATTACTTCACTTGTTTTTTATAATTAGAAGAAGTAGGTTCATATTTTATAGCCAAGAACAAGCATTCATTTTCATTAGGATCTCCATGATCAAATTCCTCATTATAAATACTAGCATCCTCATTCACATAATATGCTCTGTTTATCTTCTTGCCTTTGTTTTCTTTGTTAAATCTTTGTTTATTTGTCTTATCTCTTTCTAGATATCTCGGAGAATAATGACCTATTTCTCCACAACTAAAGCATTTAAAGGGTAATTCACCTTAATACTTTTTGGAGCCACAAGGTTAGCTTCTACTTCATCAAGATTTTCTTCATCCGGATCTTCAATTCGTTTAGCCTTAAAAGTAGTTTCAGATTTGGATCCATTTCTCAAATTCGGCTTTCTCATCTAATAATATGTTAGAGTTCCCAATAACTTATCTTTAGCATAAGTCTTGTATTCTATATGTTCTTCAATAACACATACCTTCTTGTTGTATGCATCAGGGAGAGTTCTAAGAATCTTCTTTACAATCCTGGATTCATCTATTGTAGCACCAAGTCCTCGAATTCTAGCTAGTACCTCATTGGATATTTGTACATAGGATTTAACATTCTCATCTTTAGACATATGCAAGAGCTCAAACTATGTCTTCAAATTATGTAACTTTGCTTCTTTGACCCTTTCATCTCCTTCATGCACCTTTTCTAAAGCATCCTAGACTTCGATAGTAATCTAGATTTTGAACTTTAATCAACTCATAATGTACAAGACTATTCTTCAAAATGAACTTCACCTTATTGTTCACTTCATGTGTCCTGATCTCATCAACCATACTCAAACCATTAGCAAGAGGAGTGTAAATAGTCTTGTAATATTTATCAACATCATATCCACAATACTCCAAATATTCTTCCATCAGTATTTTAAAAATAGCATAATTAGTTCCATCGAATGTCAGATACTGATAAGTAAGTTTTCCAACCATCCTAGACCTTTCGTAAGTGGTTAAGATATTCTCCAAGGAACCAAGCTCTAATACCAATTGTTGAACAAGATGAATAAGAGGGGGAGTGAATCAGTTGTACCAAATTTTAACCTTTAAAACATTCACTAAAACATAGATCAATCACAAATCCTTTACTTTGATAAAATGATTAAACATTAAGAAGAAGTGTAGAAACTGAAAAGCATCACACAAAACAGTAACATCAAATTTATGTGGAAAACCCAATAAGGGAAAAACCATGATGAGGATTAGCTCATAATAGAAGGATTATCAAAATTGATTACAAAGGCTCACTACCAAAATAGGACTAGTTGTTTGGATCAAGACTCACTATCCAACATGAGTTAACTACCTAGAGGGCTCACCACCACAAAAATACAAAGAAGATAGAAGAGATATGTTACACAGAGAAAAAAATCTTAATGCAACAAATATTTCCACCACAATTCACTCAACCACTTGGGGTGAAGCCACAATAGTGGTTTACAATTTGATGGAGGAAGGAAAACTCACAAAAATTGAGCCCATGAAAAAAAAAATTGGTTTTAGGGGTTCAAACGAACCTACAGGTTCGAGCAAACCACTTGAATGCTTTCCCCCCATTTCCAACCCAAAAAACCAAAGGAAATGAAAATTAAAAGGTGGTTTGCTTGAACTAGGGTTCGAGCGAACCCCCCTTATCCCTAATTCTCCCCCTCAAACACAAAAAACATCTAAATTTTTTCACTTCAAATCTTGGGTTGAAGATGAAAATGGTGGAGACTTCACAAAACCAACTAGAATCAAGTATTCCTTAGAACGAGCTATCCAACGAATATAATTTTAATTTTTTTTGGTTTTATTATGTATTTGTTTTTTTAATTTTATTAAACATAGGTTTTTCATCGAAAATCAAGCTCTCTATTCTATACATGTGGAAAAATAGCAGATTATCAAAAAAAAATTGAAAAATATGAGATTGAAGTCCTTGATCCAATAAAGAAAAAATTGAATTTAGATACATACAAAAAAAGTTACATGTTATACGGTCATGCTATGTTTCAATTGTAATTGGTTTGACTTTGAAACTTTATTAAAAAATATATATATTCAATAAAAAACTATCTAACCAAGTGGAAGCACTAGATATTGGAGTTATAAATCTAAATTTGAATGAATTAGAATTTTGTCCTTCATGGAAAAAAAATTATGCGTTATACGGTGAGCGTCACTTTTTAAAAATGTTGTTTTCTAAAAAAAACTAATTTTCGAGGGAGATGGAAAGAGAAGTGCAAACTGATTCCAAAATTTTTGAAAAAAAAAAATATTTAGAATATATAGAAAAAATGTCACGAAACTCTAGTTTGCATCATCTTCAAATTCCTCACAGTTTAGCCGTTATAGGTGCCCGAAAGTGAAGATTTAGTTAAAAAAATTTATTTCAATGTCTAGTTTGGCCAAAAATTATAAACCACTATTGTGGGATCACCACTTTTAGACATGCATGAATGATAGAGTACACCTTCAACTCACTACATCCAAAAACTCAACATTAGAATACACACTAATCTACCACACTCGCATCACATACACATTGTTTTGTATCTATCTACTCTATTTATTTGCACTTATCTCTTTGTACATCATTCACCACTAAATTATCCTATATTTATACCATTTTCAACTTTGAAACATATCTAAAGTCAGCCATCCATCATTAAATTAAAACTAGGTCAGTGCCAAAACATCCTAGGGTGGAATTAAAATGAGGGTGACCCAAATAGGTCACAAATGCTTCATCAACTTCTAAAGTAGTGTTCAACACAAGGTCAACCAAACCAATGTAAAACAAATAGAAAAATTAAGCACACACAACCCTTAACATGATCAAATCCTTCCAGACACCAAAATTATCTTCAACATGATCATAATAGCTTAACTCTAGAACTGCAAGTCATAAGACTCAACCAAAAGGAAATCCAAAGCAACAACATTTCTCATGGACCTTTGTCAGATACATAGAAAAACAAAAAACACAACTAGTGAATATAAATCACACTGTACAATGAATAAGAAGCCAAAAATATGGATATAACAGCTTCCAACAACCTTGATCAACATATCTAAACCACACAAACATAGGAGAAAAACTTGGAGCAACCATTGAACACTTGCAACCTTTCTTCATTACAATTTTCTCAATATCCTTGACATATACAGCCAATAACCTTCATCCATGACATCAATGGAAACAAGAACCAGTTGATAATCAATTGACCATTTGCCATCAATGACAACACCTTCATTCTTTTAAAAAAACCTTTGGTGGAGCTTGTGTCACATTATAGAACACTTGTAGTTGCAAAGAGAAACTGGGAATAAGGTAAATCTTCTTGGAAAGTTATCTTACAAAAGCCTCAATGGTTAACATCTTTGGGTTAACCATTTCTACTTTTATGATTCTTTCAAATTTTCAAATTTTCAGTTTCCTTCATAAATATGTAGATGATATAGATTTTTTTGGTTAACTTCCTAATGGGGAGTTAGCACATTCCTTCAATTATTTCTATGTTTGAGGGGGATTTTACAAAGTATTTTAGTACCAACACACCCTTTACCATTGATGTCAAAGGAAGAGAGATATTCAAAAAGTTACTTGGTGTGATACTTTAGGAAAGGAAGAATTTTTTTTGGTAAGCATGTTGTCGTAAATGACAAAAGGAGAGATTGTTGGAAGATTTTCATTGATGATGTTGTCCAACAACATGGGAATGGTATGTATATTTTGCATGATCTAGTTGTCTCATTGATTTCTACATTGTTGTGGATCATTCTAGCATGATTTATAAGTTATTTTGAAGACATTTGTATAGGATAATTTGGTCTGAAAAGTATAGCTACACATAAATTTGTCTAAGTATCAAACCTACTTATAAAGTGGTTCAGTGCATCAGTTTTTGGGTCCACACTCCACTACAAATAGAGATATCACTTTGTGATTCTAACAATAATTTTGTGATCATTAGATGCATCTAAATCCAAGATTTTTTGTTCTTTGGTGAAGCATCCTAGAAGATATGAATGACAAAGTTTAGTTTTATTTATTGCAGTCATTTCCTTTAATAGAGTGCATTGGTGTGGGAAATTCACATTCTTTCACAGATGATTATTTCAAGTTGTGATGTTGAAGATAAGCTATTAGATGTTAGTTGAATAGGAATTCTAGATGGGATCGTGTTTTGAGTTCCACATGTGGTGAGTTGGGACAACAGATGAAGGTTTTTGTGTTTAGGTCTTATTTGGGGCCAACCTAACATGTTTGAAGGATTAATATGTGTTGTAATATTATGTAGGACCTATATTAGGTTCATCTTTGTTAGTGTAATTAACATTTAATTACACTTAGATAACTTTACTTAGGTAATATTTAATTCCTAGGTTTATTATTCTCATCATTATCTTATTGAGCTATCTTGTTACTCAAGATAAGATTGGGGTTATGCATCTTTTCTTTTATAAAGAAAATAATATCTTGTAATTAAGAATTTCTAAATAATAATATTTTGCACATCTTTTGCAAAGATTTTTTGTTTTTTGTTTTTCTCTTCTGTGGAAGGATTTTTCTAGTTTTCATTTCAGATCTTGCTTTTCTAACATGGTATCAAAGCCTTGATTTGCATCCCCTTCTTAGATTATTGAGAAAATCATTGTAGAGTTCATTCAGGATTCCTCGAGGGTTTCATACCTTGAGATTATCTCTCTATTTGGGTTCTTTTGCATGGTTACTTTTGACGCACGTTGGAGGAAATCTAAGCTCATATTCGAGTTCAGGGCTATCAAAAAAGTCAAGATCAACTTTTGTTTCGCCTGAATCCAACATTTTATGCCAAAGTTATGAGGGTTTGAAGATTAGCTAGATCTAGGAGTTGTGACACTTCTGGTACTTTTTGAGGTAGATCGGACCTCACTATCAGATCCAAAGCATCTGAGAGATGAAAATTGGCATATAACTCAACCTATTTTGGCATCGGGAGCTTCTCAGGAATTTTTTTTTGTTTCAAAAGTCGTATAGTTTGTGTATGGCCCCTGTGCACGATTCTAAAAAAAAAAAGGTTTTTTAAAATATTTTTCCTACATGTCAAAAAAAAATTATTAGTTTTTATTTTTGAAAATCAAAATAAAAAAAATTATAAAAAAAACATGTAAAGTTTTTTTTGAAAAAGGTTTTAAGGCTTTTAAAAGCATATACACAAGGTACAGGCCCGTACCCTAGCAGTAGGCCCAAGCCAGCTAGTGGCCCACTTGTAGTCGGTGACACCCTTTGCAAGCCCTCACTGGCGATCAATACCATTCCGGTGGCTCCCTTTAACCGACCGGTGTTCAACAACCAATAGCCCTCATAAAACAACGATGTTGCTTAATCCTAGGTTGGTGTACCTGCAATGGGCCCTCTAAAAAATCCACCCCAAAGAATATTCCCAGCATCAAAATACTCTGATTCCAAAACTTAGATTCTATCAGCATCTTGCAGGCATATTCCAGCAAAGGGTATCTTTTTAGATAGACGTCAATTTTTTGCAGGGGGAATTTTTGTCATGACAGCTAGATGGCCATCAAATTTAACATCATGAAGTGTTGACATCAGCATGACATCATTGGTTGTACAACCCTCTTTGCCCCCTCCTAGCCCTGATTTTCCTTCAAGGAGCAATTTTTCTCTTTTGGGCATAACTTGGGCATACAGTATCAAAATTGGGCAAACAAGATATCGTGAAAAAGATGGTTTTGATTAATTTCCAGTGGTGTAGTTTATTTTTTAGTACTTTTTTGTTTAGCTATATTTATTTATGTTTGAAGTGAGATGTTCATTTACAGCTTCCAAGCTCATAACTTTTTGCCACGATCTCCAATTTTTGTCTTCTTTGTAGCGTTGGAAAGGTATTGAGGATCTCTATTTTTTTGTCCATGCACTTTTATTTGTATCTGTCCCAAGTTTATCATTATTCCAGATTTGTCCTGATGGGTGTTTTGGATATTACTTGGATGTTTTGGCAGTTGGAAAGGTGAAACTTGAATATTTGTACTTCATATCTGTACCACATCATCTTATTTTCTGTTTATCCATGATTAGCATTCTATCCTTTTACAATCATTGGGTTATTGTAATAAATGAACTAAGATAAAGTTCCATCAGTGGGGTTTCTTGCATAATAATCTGATTAGAGTGTAGTTTTCACTTTGATCTCCATCTTGTTTTGATGGCAACTTGCATCATGGGTTATCTGATTTCCTAGTTTCTTTTGGCCACATCTTGTCTTAGCTTGACACATATCAGATTCACATCAGTTCACACTTCAGTTAAGAGATTACGGTTATTGATCCACATTGGTTCAGATCCTTCTTAGTTTGAGGGCAATGTTCTTATGGTTAATGTTCCAGAGTATTTATGGTACTCCTTCCTATGGAAGATTTTTAGTCTCAGTTTGGAATTAGCATCGAGATACATAGTTTCTAGATTCTATCATCATCTCATCTATGGTTGCTTCATGGATTCTAGGGTTGTTCTAGTTTGTGAGTTTTCCAATGTTCCGTGGCATCGGGTCTGCTATCACATTGTTATAATTCTATTTTTGGTTTCTTGTAGACAAAAGTAAATTTCCTTGCTTTTCAGATTGTGGTTCTAGTGTTACTCCACAGTGTTCTTCTAGTGCTTCTCTGCAACAATCATCTCATTGTAGGGGGGTTTTGTCCCACTAGGTTTTCCTTCTCTACCTCATTATTTCATTTGTACTTGGGTACCTGATCAGGCCTTATTGTCGAGACCCATTCATTCATGCTTTATTGCATTCATCTTAGTTTTAGGTGCATGCTTTTTTAGTCTCCCTAAGTTGCACTTATGGGGGGTGTTAGTGTAATTAATATTTAATTACACTTGCATAACTTTACTTAGGTAATATTTAATTCCTAGGTTTATTATTCTCATCAATTATAATTATCTTATTAAGCTATCTTGTTGCTCAAGATAAGATTAGGGTTTTACATCTTTTCTCTTATAAAGCAAATCATATCTTGTAATTAAGAATTTTTGAATAATAATATTTTGCACATCTTTTGCAAAGCTTTGTTTTTTCTATTTTTCTCTTCTATGGAAGGATTTTTCTAGTTTGCATTTTAGATCTTGGTTTTCTAACAATCTTGACCTATCTTGAGGTAATTTTAATTTTAAATTAAGGCATGAGATGTTGATGAAATTTTTTAAGACAAGTTCAATTTTGTGTGTTACTTCGAATTAGTCTGACCTATATATAGGAGATTGATATTGGTGTTTTGAGAAAAAGTGTTAGTGATGAGCAATAAGTGAGATGTATGGCGTGAATGTGATAAGAGTTGTGTAAATTGTGTGAATTCAGAGTAGAGTAGTACAATGATCTAGATCAGTGCAAAGATTGATTTTGTACTTCATTGGAACTATAATCTAGAATACTATAGATGCAATTGTATCAGTTCAATAGGTTGTGAGCCACCCCTTCTTTCTTTTATCTTATTCTTTGTTGATAGTGAGCATTTCTATAATATACTATATCTAGATATAATATTTTGTGAGCTAACCCTCACCGTGGTTTTTCCTATTTTGGGTTTTCCATGTAAAAATATTGGTTTTCATGTGTTATGTGATTTTGTGGATGTTTCATGCTTTAATTCATTATTGTAGTTGAATATGTTTTGGTAATTGGATGGTTAATGTCTTAATGGTTTAATAGTTGTAATACTAGTTCATCCCCCCTCTCAGTATTCTAGGTACTCTACATATAAGATATGTTTTATTTTGAATTTAATAGATAATTATCATTGATTTTCTACATGCACTATGTGTAAAGTCTTAATTGATAGGCTGATTGAAAAACATATATAAATCCTAAATGGTTACACATTTTTCAAATCTAAAATATTCATCACTCCATGCTTCACAAACTATTAGTTGAAAAAACATCGAATTTCATTATTTTTTTACAAAGTAAGGGTGGTAAGACAAATTTTTTTAATATTTTAAAAACGTCCTAAAAAATTCATAACTAATTGTTTACTTGCAAAGAAATTATAAAAAAATATGCATCATATCCAAGCATGTGTCCTCGACTTATAGTGACATTGATACATTTTGGTATTTTTTTCGACGGCAGGTCGTCGGAATTCCGACGACTGTTCGTTGTTGTTATTGCGTCGGAATTTCGACGGCATTTGAAACGTCGAAATTCCGACCCGGCATCCAATGACCTGCCGTCGAAAAAAATACCAAAATGTATCAGTGTGAAAGATTCATTTTTTTGCTTATATACTTAGATTGGCAAAACAAACACGTTTTTTTTTTCAACAATTGAATTACTACTCCATCAAAATTTTAAATTTTAACCAAATAGAATTATGTTTTTCCAAAAAAAACCTAGTAGCCTAAAAACTACATTCAATTTGCTACAAATTCTATTCCTACATATTTTCCAAATTATGTTAATAACCTATTCAAATTTTTATGTGAAGTTTCTTAAGTCTATTTTTTTGTAATTTTATTGCCACTTAGAGGTATGGTTTGGACCATCATGATCTTGTACATGCCTAATGATTAAAATAAAATAAAATAACATATACAAGATGGTAAACTCCACATCAAGGTAATGTTTTCAATAGCCCAAGAAAAAAATAATCAAGATAATATATGTTGATCAAAAGTTGATCAAAAGGCCTAAATGAGATTTCTTGTTAGAAATCTTACACAAACATATTGTTGTCACTTGATTGTTATAATTTTACTTTCTTTCATTTTCATATAACTTTATATGTTTAAGAAGGAAAGGGAGATGCTAAGATTATTGAGTAACATGAATGATTAGATATGCAAGCTTTTAATTTTTGATAGATACTTGCAACCTACTTGTTTAATCTCACACTCGGTCCTAAAACATCCTTTCCATTATGTGGAATTCATATGATGGTATGTTTATCGCAAGTTATCTATTTGAAATAGTTACCCTCAAATTTTGATTCCTCGTTTAATTCATTATCTCCATTAATGATGAAAAACTTTCTACATAATCCAATCCAAAAAATACATAGTACCTCATTACCTCTAATTACAAGAAATTCCTAAATATGCATCTTTTCATCAAATTTGTGTATGGCCTTTAAATGTAGTACTTCTTTATGACATTTAAATTGTTTAATTTAAGTTTCACACACACACACACACAACAATAGATGTTTTTTCAATTGTCTAGTATTATATTTGTTCATAGTAACTATAGTTGATTTTTTCTTAGGTATTATATTATATTTTTTCTATTTAATAGTACTTGGTCAATTTTTCATGCTATGCATCATTATGAACATGTCTATCCACATTCTACTATTAGACAATCCATCTACCTTCATGAACCACTTTATAAATTTATAGTTTTCAATTATGGCCTTTATTTAAGAAAGGGATTGTATATACATTTTTATTGATGTTTACTATCATAATTCTATTTTGTTGATTTCTCTTTCTTGTCTTTTTTGAAGATTATTCCGAAGGAATGTTCAATCTTGTAGAATCTAGGACATGGGAATATAGTGTTACTATATGGTAACAAAGTTTTTCCATCAAGCCCTTATCCTTTTTAACATTTTTATTTGAGACAAGAATAAATGTTCAATTTATAAAATTATTCAATAAAGTATTTGATGATCGCATCCATCTATATCGAGGTGTATAAATTTTTGTAAAGATTCATTTGATAGCTTATGAGAAATATTTACTTCCATCTATATATGATCCCATGAAAATAATGCACGATAGTTTGATTTCATAAACAAAAAATACCTTATTAGGGTCTTTTATGGACTCATACTTAATGTTCATATCTAATTTTATAATCATATCTATTAATTATTCTATATATAAACTCCTCAAGAAGCTTAGAATTTCCATGTGTAATTTGCCGCCTATCATGGATATGGCTCTCAACAATCTACCCTCTATTGGATCTTGATAAAATTCATCCATGTGCACTTTAGACACCTCATCATCATTTGAATCGATACCCGGTTCTCTTTGTCAAGTTTTCTCTATTAATTTCAACTTTATTTGGAGGTGTTGCATCAGGTTCAACAAATCTACCACTCTAGAAAATCTATTTCTTTCTCCTCTTCAAAGAGGAATCCCTCTATTTTCTATTTTTTTTCCTCATGTGAGCTTGAAATAAATTTCACTCACTACACCCTCTACCTAATAGTCTCTACATTAGAAGATGACCTAACTACTTTCTACCCATAGTAGCAAAGGTAGAAAATAAAATTCTCTTTGCAAGTTGAACTTTGTTTCACAACAATTGATCTAATAATTATTGAGGGCCTCAAAAGAAGGGATTTCGTAGACCCCAAATGAAGGGATTTCGTAGACCACACAACCACTAAAGTTATCCCAATAATTCTAAAATAGGTTTACATAATGGAGAAAATTACCAAATTAAAATCAATGGAGGAAAACACAAAATAGGTATGTGAACATTTTTCTATTATATTGTTCAAATAGAGAGATTACAAAGATCCTAAATAAGATATCAACAAAAAATGTTATTGAGTGGTCTTATTATCTCATAGGGCTCTACCTAAATTAAAATAGCTATTTCACACACAAGTTGCAATCACCCATTGTATTCTCTTAGACTTGGCTACCAACTTTCCAATCTCCCACCTTCTTTTTTTAAATTTGACTTAAATATTTTAAAGGCATAAGAACTTGTAAAGGAAATCAAATGGTTCACCTTCTTCATTAATCATTTGTCCATTCACAACACTATGTCTTCTCTCATTGCAATTATTCACAAGTTTAAATGGTTAAAAATAATCATTTAACTATTTTCTTACATTGTGCTTGGTATTTTGTATAATTTTTTAATCACTATAAACCAAGTTTCAGTTTGGTATCAGTCACATGTGTACAAGAAAAATATTTTATTTGAAAGACGTTGCAAGTTCTAGAGCAAACTACCTTTATCCTTCTTCCTTTTTTTATGACAATACGTACATTTGTAAAAGTAACATTATGCCAATTATTGTTTCTTATTCTAGGTTAATTTATGTTTATGTGTATGCATCTTATTAGATTGCGCTAGACTTATTTTAAGGATTTATTTTTTCTCTTCACAACAATATACCATTTATATAATAAACCTACTATTTTAACATTGCAATATAATTTATTATAATAAACTTATATTAATAATTTGACTAATCTTTTTAATTTTAAAATCTTTCTAACTATAAAAAAAAAAACACTTACCCTTACATAATAAATAAATTTTATAATTTATTGTTTATTTTATCAATTTAATTATTTATTTATTACATATATATTTTTAAATAATTTTATCAATTTTATTATTTATTCCATATATATATATGTTATCATCAATAAAACACTTTTATGATTAATAGAGAGACTCAAGTAATTGAAATGAATTAAAAACAAATTCCCACACGACACGGCGCACGTAAGATGAAACTGAGGTAACTTTCCACTACTTGGGATTTTTTCTACCATCTCTAGTGAGAAGGAAAGTCAAGAGTCTGTTGGAAATAGATTGACATGAAGATTAACCAACTAAATATTTTAATCTTTATCGTTTCTTTTCTATCCACTAAACTGTGCATTTTCCACGCTACTTGATTGTTGCTGTGCGGCAGCACAATTTTCCCTCATGAAGATGACGCGCACATCTCATCTCTCCTATTTTATTATTTATTTATTGCCGCCTAACTTTCCTCCCAATTTCTTCTGCTGTGCGACAACACTCACTATTGACCAGCGTAGACTTTGTTATTCAAGTGGCCGGCAGAACCAAAAGACTTTCGACCATTGCACATGGCTTCGCAGCTATTTAATAAGATTTTGGAGAGCCTGCGGACCACACACAGGCTTCGAAAGCTTTATATTTCTCCCTAATTTGTTTCTGAGTTCAAAATGAAGATGAAGATGGCTTTAGCAGTTTGTCCCCTCCTACTCTTGTTTCTCTCTGCACTACCTTGTTCTATTTCTTTCCATTCTGCTGCTTCTGATGAAGAAGCTCTTCTGTCTTTTAAGCGTTCACTTTCTCTCGACCCCAACAATTCTTTGCTCGATTGGTCTCCTCATCATTCCTTTTGCAACTGGACTGGTGTTGCCTGCTCTTCTCGTCATCAACGCGTCGTTTCCTTGAATCTCACAGGTATGTCATTAGTGGGCCCCATTTCTCCTTTCCTTGGCAATCTCTCTTTTCTTACAGTACTTGCTCTTAGGCGTAATAGCTTTCAAGGCCAAATTCCTTCTCAGCTAGGAAGGCTTTTTCGCCTCAGAATACTTAGATTGTCTGTGAATAAATTGGAAGGCCCCATTCCCTCCACTCTAGCTGACTGTCATTCTTTGCAAAGTCTCATATTGTCCTTTAATCTTTTGAGTGGTAGTATACCTTCCCAATTTGGACTTCTTTCAGATTTAGAGATGCTTGCTTTAGGAACAAACCAACTGACAGGCACAATCCCACCTTCTCTAGGAAACTTATCATCTTTAGAGATGCTTGCTTTAGCAACAAACCAACTGACAGGCACGATCCCACCTTCTCTAGGAAACTTATCATCTTTAGTTTTTTTGGATTTGCAGGAAAACAAACTCCATGGTGTTATTCCTGTTGAACTAGGTATGCTTGCTCAACTTAGAGAGCTTTATCTTGACGAGAACAACTTGATAGGAGTAATTCCTATTGAATTAGGTATGCTTACTCAACTCATAGTACTTCAACTTACCAACAACAACTTGATAGGAGTAATTCCCATTGCCCTTTTCAATTGCACTCTTCTCCAAATTTTGGCATTATCCAATAACCAATTAATTAGCCATATTCCTATTGAACTAGGTATGCTTACTCAACTTAGAGTACTTCAACTTGACACCAACAACTTGACAGGAGTGATTCCTAATGCCATTTCCAATTGTACTCTTATCCAAATTTTGCAACTATGTGAGAACCAATTAATTGGAAACATTCCCTTTGAGTTAGGAAAATTGATCCAACTTGAAAGCCTTTTTTTATGGGATAATCATCTTGTGAGCGGACCTAGTGGCTTGTCTTTTCTAACAGCCTTATCTAATTGCTCTTCTCTAGAATATCTAGAGTTGTCTACAAATTATCTTACTGGCATTTTACCCTCTTCTATTAGCCAGCTATCAAGCAAACTTTTTGATTTGATATTGCACTCCAATGAAATTGAGGGAAACATACCAAGTGGAATTGGAAACCTCACAAAGTTGTTAACATTAGATTTATCTAACAATCATTTCAATGGTTACATTCCATTATCTCTCAGTCAACTTCCAAATCTTCAAATGTTATACTTGGGTAGAAACAATTTAGATGGAAGAATTCCAAAAAGTTTCGGTCTTGCAAAGCGACTTGCATTTTTGTCATTAAGTGAAAACATGATTTCAGGTCAAATTCCAGAAAGTCTTGGTGACCTTCCACAACTAAGAGATCTTGTTCTTCATCACAATCAATTGTCTGGAAAAATACCTACTAGTCTAGGGAAATGCATCACTTTAGAGAAGGTGGACTTGTCTCACAACAAACTAGAAGGAAATATACCTCTTGAATGGATAGGTCTTACAAATCTCCAATTTTATTTCAATATTTCCAACAATTTTTTACAAGGTCCTATCTTAGTAATGAGTAAAATGGTAATGGTCCAGGCTATAGATATTTCTATGAATAACTTCTCAGGCGAAATTTCAACTACATTGTCAAGTTGCACAAACTTGCAGTATTTGAATCTTTCATGGAATTCATTTGATGGACCAATACCAACATCACTCACAAGTTTGAAAAATCTTCAGGCTATTGATCTCTCAAGCAATAATTTGTCAGGTGTCATCCATATGGCTTTCCAAGAAATGAAAATGCTTCAACATATTAATCTCTCTTCAAATAACTTAACAGGGGAAGTTCCAAATGGAGGAGTTTTTGCAAGAATTGATGAGTCAGCAATTTCAGGAAATGTTGGCCTTTGTGGCAACTGGATTAAATTACAACCATGTTCTAATTCCAAACATAGACAGTTCTTGGTCTCCAAAAAGGTGATAGTACCAGTTGTGATTGGCATTGTAATCTTCATCTTGTCTTTTATACTATTTATAACTTCCTACAGGAGGCATACAAATCAAAATCCCTTTGACCTTAATATTGGTCCTAGAAGGATTTCATATAAGGAGCTTGTAGATGCAACTAGTGGGTTTAGCCAAACCAATCTATTAGGAGTTGGTAGTTTTGGATCTGTTTATAAAGGGATTCTCAACAATGGTACAAATATTGCTGTTAAAGTTCTCAATTTGCAAGATAGAGAAGCTATCCAAAGTTTTGAAAGAGAATGTAATGTGTTAAAAAGAGTTAGGCACCGCAATGTGATCAAAATCATTTCAGCTTGTTCCAATCTTGATTTTAAAGCATTGGTTCTTCCATTAATGTTAAATGGAAGTTTAGAGAGGTGGCTATATCCTGAGGGAGGAGATGGATGCAGATTAAACTTGAATGAACGATTAAGAATAGCAAAAGAGATATCACAAGGAATGGCATATCTGCATCATCATTGCTTTGTACAAGTCATTCACTGTGACCTAAAACCTTGCAATGTGTTATTAGAGGATGAAATTATTGCACATATAGCAGACTTTGCCATTGCAAAAAAATTATTTGGCAATTCAATGGATTCATTGACTTCTTCAAATACAATGAAGGGATCCACTGGCTACATTGCACCAGGTATAGATTTTTATATTTCAATATAGATTGTCATTAATTTTCTTTTTTGTTTTATATTGATATTTCAAGTGGATTGATAATTACTAATTATTGTATTATATTACAGAGTATGGAATGGGTGGAAATATTTCAACAAAAGGAGATGTATATAGCTATGGAATTCTACTTTTAGAGTTGTTGACAAGGAGGAGGCCTATAGATGACATCTTTGTAGAAGGTATCAATCTACCAAAATGGGCAAGTATGGATTTTCCAAATAGAATGATAGAAGTTGTGGACAAAGATCTACTGAGAGATGTTCATGAACCAAATATGCCAATCGTATTGAAATGCCTGACTCAATTTATACAAGTAGGATTGGTTTGTACAAGCGAGCTACCACAACAACGCCCAAATATGATGGAGGTAGTTGAGAGATTAGAGAAAATAACAAGTACATTTCTTGCTACTCCTAGAGCTTTTCAATTTCCCATAGATATCTCGTCTTTGCTTGGGAGTACAAGTGGTCCTAGAAATACCACTGAAGATTGGTCTACGTCTACATATTAGCTACATATTTTTTAATTATTATTGTAAAAATTTAGTATTTTAAGCTTTTCCATATTGGTTTAGTTTAAAGTGAGATTGTGTAAGTAGTCAATTCTTCAACTTGGAAAAAATTATGGGAATTTAAAGGTGGTGTATGATTTCAAGCCAAACATGTTTATTGATTGATTAATTATGTAGATAAATAAATAAGAATTGAAAAACTTATTTTAAGCTTTTATTCTTAATATGTATCTTGATTCTTCGTAATATGTAAAATTTAGCTAAATATAGAAGTTTCAGGTCATTTCTTTTTGGAGTGGATTTAATTATTTTATTTGATAGGACCACTATTTTCTTAAAGTGATCAAATGATATAAAATTTACATACCTATAAAGAAATCTTTTAAAATAACAAATGTATTTAAAAAAAATTATTTAGCCCCAAATTAAATGAGGATTTTTTCCACCATCAATTCATCAAGATAATTATTGTTTTTGTAAGCGTTATATGGAAAAACAATGGAGGGTGTGTCTTTTCATGTAAAATTTGTTGAGTTATGTAATAGATTCATATCAAAGATGTGAAATTTAATCAATTGTAATTGTCTCTTACAATATAATGTGTATGTTTATCAATAAAACTAATAATAAAATAAAATAAAATTTACATTACTCTTTGACTACCAAAACAAAAGTATAAAAATATTATTGAATAATATTACTGGAGAGATACTATAACCTCCAAAATGTAATTATACCACACATTCCTCTCATTATTTTATAAAATCAAGTTATTAATTATTTTGTCATACTACATTGACATTTGTTGTGAAGCTAAGAACTCTCTTGTACATGTAAATCTTTGTATATATTTTGCGCCAAAATTTAATATAAAATATAAATGGACAGATATATTATACTTGCAACCCTCTTTATAGAAAATATATATATCAAGTTAACTTTGAAAAAATGGTAGGAAATGATTAATATAAATAGGAGTAAGATTAGACATGGTGGGGTAAAGGTGAGGAATACAATCTAGATAGGAATAGACTAGGATTGGTAAATACATCCACCATGGTAAGAAGGGGGCGTGAGAAAGTAAAAATGAGAAGGGACATACCAATGTCCAATTAGGAATTAAATATGAGAGAAAAGAAAATGAATCACATAAAGGATGGATTAGGATATGCATAATTAAAGGAATAAAATAGGTTGTAAAAGGATAAATGAGAAGGAAATGTGTTTAAAGGTGGGAAGGTAAAGAAGGATGCTTGAGTAGAAGAGAGGTGTAGGAAAGGTTATTTGTAAATTATCCATGTTTTATAAATATGTTTGGTGATAGAATAGTGTTTGAATTAGAAGTGATAAATGATTATAATGTTTTAGTTCATTATTTTGTATGTGTATTAGTAGAAGAAAGTGAAAGTATATCAAGTTCACTAAAAGAAAATTTAACCCTCCTATTTTGAGATTAGATTAAAATTTACTTTCTATGTGTCTAAAATACTAAATAAATCAATCTCATGTTAAAATTTAGAAGCAACAAAAATAATCTCATAACTATCCTAGTATAAAAAAATACATAGCTGAGAATTAAAATTGGTAGGATTATGCTACAAAAATAAACCTAGAAAATGAGTAGAAAACATGTTTTATTAAGAAACAAATCATGTAAATGGGTTAAGGATGACTACATTATCATTCCTAGTAAATTTGATTCTATTTTGAGGTTTAATATGTATAAGAATTACACACTCATGTCTAGGTTGATAGTGCTCACGTACTTGGATTTAAATGCCATGCAACTTATGTGATCTACTCACCTAATTTTCTTGATCCTTTGTTTCTTTACAAAGTTATGAGGTTTGTATCCAATACTAGGAAAATAGTGATGGCACATTAGAGGAAATGAGAAAAGGGATTTCACTATGGGAAACACTACCTCATTTAGTTGTCTCTTTATCATTTTCATTCTCCAAATAGTAGAAATAGTAATATTGGGAGTGTGTATATCCATAAATGAGGCATATTTGGTGGTGTGTGAAAATAATTTTTATATATGGAAATGAAAAGTTCTATAGGTTAGATTTTAGGTTATATTCACATGTGTAAGTGGAATGGAGGATATTAGGAGACGAAAAATTCCATAAGAGTGTGTAATGAAATATATTGGAAATAAAGAAAAGGATTTGGATCAATTAGAAGATGAATATTAGGAAGATTTTTTGTAGCAAGAAACATAGGGAATAAAAGGAACATAAGATAATATTAAGCAAATGGAGGATGGGGATGAAGGAAATAAGAGAATTTTGTTGATGTTGATGTAGAGTTTGGCAAGGGATAGTTATTATGTTGCAAGAATGAAGAAAGTAATGAAGGTGTTGTCATTGATGTCAACTAGTCAACTGATTATCTACTAGTTGTTGTTGGCTATATATGTTGAGGATATTGAGAAAATTGTATTGAAGAAAGTTTACAGGTATTCAGTTATTGATCTAGTATTTGCCCCATGTTCATGCATTTCAGATATGTTGGCCATGGTTGTTGAAGGTTGCCATATATCCAAATTTTTGGTTGTTGGTTGGTTGTGACGTTTGAGTTGTGTTCACTAGTTCTGAACTATGCTTTTTTGTGTTTTGGTTGAGTTCCGAGAGAAAAGTTGTTGGTCTAGATTTCTCTTTGATGAAGTCTTTTGACTTGTGGTTCTAGAGTCAAGATGTTCAGATTGCATTGAAGATATTTTTGGTTTCTAGAAGTTTTGAGCTTAATTGTTCTATTTGTTTTACACAAGTTTGGTTGACCTTGTGTTAAGCACTATCTTTGAAGCTGATGAAGTGTGTTGGATCTATTTTGGGTCTCAGTGAAGTCTGTGTTTGGGTCGCCTTCATTCTAATTCCACCCTAGGATGTTTGGCACTGACCTAATTTGAATTTTAAGTTGGATGGCCAACATTGTATCTTTTTCAAGTTTGGAGATAGTATAAATACAGGATGAGCTAGTAATGAAAATCATACAAAAGAAAAGAAGGAAGATAAGTGAAAGATTATACGTGAAATTGATGCTATTCAAAAAGTGTGTGTGAGTTGTGTGTGGAAGATTAGTGTGAAGCTTAATGTTGAGTTTTTGTATGTAGTGAGAAAAAGGCGAACTCTATCATTTATGCAAGTTGATCAAGTAACTATGGTGGAATCCTTTGTTGCATTGAGATTGTAGTCTCTATGTAGCAAGTATTATTTTTCTTCTTTGTATCTCTATGGAAGTGAGCCCTCTGGGTTGTAACGCTATGGATAGTGAGTTCAGATAGTGAATCCTTATTTCAGGTAGTGAGCCTTATCTTAGGCAGTGAGCCTTATCTCAGCCAGTGAGCCTTGTTTCAGGTAGTGAGCCTTTTTGTAAGAGGTATTGATATTCTCTATAGTGTGAGTTGATCCTCCCCATGGTTTTT
Source organism: Sequoia sempervirens (assembly GCA_007258455.2). Lineage (NCBI taxonomy): Eukaryota > Viridiplantae > Streptophyta > Pinopsida > Cupressales > Cupressaceae > Sequoia > Sequoia sempervirens. Next base: position 20,027,662 of record VDFB02358134.1, on the reverse strand, counting down.
CCCTCATTAGGTTTTCCACGTAAATCTGGTGTTATTGTGTTATCATGTTGGATTTGAGTTTCTGCACTAGTATTTGATGATTAATCATTTAAGCAATTTTAAGTATTAGTTCTAGTGATTAAATTAAAGGTTAAAATCAGTGACAAATTATTCACCCCCCATCTCAATTGTCCTATTCAACTATTGGTATTAGAGCTTGGTTCCTTGGTGAAGAGCTTAACCACTTGAGGAAGGTCTAGGATGGCAAGTAAGATGATCTTTGATTATTCGAGGTTTGATGGAACTAATTATGGTATTTGGAAAGTATTGATGGAAGAATATCTAGTGTATTGTGGATATGATGTGGAGAAAGATTACAAGAATCCTTACACCCCTCCTACTAATGGTCCAAATACACCTGAAGAGATCATAGCACATGAAGTGAATAATAAGGTGAAGTTCATCTTGAAGACTAGTCTGGTACATTTTGAGTTGATTAAGGTTCAAAATTTCAAGATAGCTAAGGAAGTCTAGGATTGTTTAGAAAGAGTGCATGATGGTGATGAAAGATTTAAAGAGGAAAAATTATAGAATTTGGAAACATAGTTTGATCTTATACATATGTACGAAGATGAAAATTCTAAAGCTTATGTACAAAGATTGGATGAAGTAGTGGTTGGAATGCAATCGCTTGGCACTACTATAAATGAAACTAGGATTGTAAAGAAGATTCTAAAAACTCTTCCTGATGCTTATAGTGAGAAGGTGAGTTTTATTGAGAAGACTATAGATTATAAGACTTGTACTAAGGATCTGCTGTTAGGATTTTTGACATCTTATGAGATGAGGAAGTCGAGTCTAAGAAATGGAGGCAAATCAAAGACTGCTTTTAAAGATACAAAAGCTGAAGATCTGGATGGAGAGAACTTTGATGAAATAGAAGCTAAATTTTTAAGAAGAATGAGAAAAGTTTCTTGCAAGTATGAAGGTAATTTTCCCTTTAAATTCTTCAGTTGTGGAGAAATAGATCATTATGCTAAAAAATGTCTGGAAAGAGCTAAAAGGAATATATGAGAAGGAAAAGAAAGGAAAGAAAATTAATAGAGTTTACTATGTGAATGAGAATTCTAGTATTTTAGATGAAAATTTAGAATATGAAGATCTAGATGACAATGAATGCTTGTTCTTGGCAATTAAGGATGAACTTACTTCTACTACTTCAAAAAAATAGGTAAAGGAAAGCCCTCCAGAGATGGAGAAGGAGAAAGATGAAGGCATGGTTATCTCTGCCCTACATGCTAAATAAGAAAATATTTTTTGGGTAGCTAATAGTGGTTTTTCACATCACATGACTGGTGATAAGAGTAAGTTTGTCAAACTTGAGAAATATGATGGAGGCTTGGTTATGTTTGGAGATGATATTGGTGCTAAAATCTATGGGATAGATTTAGTAAGTTTTGATAGAAAACATCATACTGATGATGTCTACTATGTTAAGGGTTTGAGGTATAATTTGTTGAGTGTTGGTCAAATGTGAAGAAAAGGATATGATCTTGTGTTTAAGGATGAGAAATGTGAGATCCAAAAAGGATTTGGAACATTGATTGCTAGAGGAAAGAAATATAAAGGGAATATTTATCAACTTAAGGTTGTTGATGGATGATGCTTTATGACTCAAATAAATGACAGTTGGTTATGGAATAGGAGACTGTGTCATGAATTTTGATAACTTGGCAAGGAATAGTTTTGTTTAGGCCATGAGAGATCTACTAAGAATTACAAATCCTATTAATGTTATTTGCAAGAATTGTCAGTTTGGGAAGCAAGAAAGAAATCATTATAGATCAAGAGAACAATATACTTTTGACCATTGCACATGGCTTCACAGCTATGTAATAAGATTTTGGAGAGCCTACGGACCACAGACAGGCTTCGAAAGCTTTATATTTCTCCCTAATTTGTTTATGAGTTCAATATGGAAGATGAAAATGGCTTTAGGATGTCCCCTTCTACTCTCCTTTCTCTCCACACTACCTTGTTATATCTCTTTCCATTCTTCTCCTTCTTATTATTCTGATCAACAAGCTCTTTTGTTCTTCAAACATTCTCTTTCTCTCGATCCCAACAATGTTTTGCTTGATTGGTCTCCTTATCATTCTTTTTGCAATTGGACTGGTGTTGCCTGCTCTTCTTGTCACCAAAGAGCAGTTTCCTTGAATCTCACAGGTATGTCTTTAGTAGGCCCCGTCTCTCCTTTTCTTGGCAATCTCTCTTTTTTTAGAGTACTTGTTCTCAAGAATAACAGCTTTCATGGTCAAATTCCTCCTCAGCTAGGAAGGCTTTATCACCTTAGAATACTCAGATTATCTTTGAATAAGTTGCAAGGATCCATTCCCTCCACTTTGGCTAATTGTCATTCTTTGCGACGTCTCATATTGTCCTATAACCTTTTGAGTGGCAGTATACCTTCTCAACTTGGTCTTCTTTCACACTTACAGAAGCTTATTTTAGGGGTGAATCAATTAATAGGAACAATCCCACCTTCTTTAGGAAACCTATCATCTTTAGTTGAATTGGAGTTGGCACAAAACAAACTCCATGGTGATATTCCTATTGAGTTGGGTATGCTTACTTAACTCAAAGAGCTTAATCTTGGTATCAACAACCTAACAAGAGTTATTCCTATTGAATTGGGTATGCTTACTCAACTCGGAGAGCTTTATCTTGACACCAATAACTTGATAGGAGTGATTCCTAAGGCCATTATCAACTGTACTCTTATCCAAATTTCGCAATTATATAGGAACCAATTAACTAGCCACATTCCCTTGGAGTTAGGAAAATTGCTCCACTTGGAAGCACTTTTTTTATGGGAGAATCATCTTGTGAGTGAAAGTAGTGGCATGTCTTTTCTAACAGTCTTATCTAATTGCTCCTCTTTAGAATATCTAGATTTGTCTAGTAATTATCTTACTGGTAATGTGCCCTCTTCTATTAACCACATATCAAGCCAACTCACTACTTTGTCATTAAGCTCCAATGAAATTGGAAACATCACAAAGTTATTATGGTTAGATTTATCTGACAATCATTTGAATGGTTCTATTCCATTAGCATTCAGCCACCTTCCAAATCTTCAAGTCTTGTATTTAGAGAAAAATAATTTAGATGGAAGAATTCAAAAAACAATTGGTCATACAAAACGACTTGGGCTATTATCATTGAGTTAAAACATGGTTTCAGGGAAAATTCAAGAAAGTCTTGGTGACCTTCCACAACTAAGAGATCTTGTTCTTCATCACAATCAATTTTCTGGAAAAATACCTACTAGTCTAGGGAAATGTACCACTTTAGAAAAGGTGGACTTATCTCACAACTGACTAGAAGGAAATATACCTCTTGAATGCATAGGTCTTACAAATCTCCAATTTTATTTCAATATTTCCAACAATTTTTTACAAGGCCCTATCTTAGTAATGAGTAAAATGGTAATGGTCCAGGCTATAGATATTTCTATGAATAACTTCTCAAGACAAATTCCAACTACATTGTCAAGTTGCACAAACTTGCAGTATTTGAATCTTTCATGGAATTCATTTGATGGATCAATACCAACATCACTCACAAGTTTGAAAAATCTTTAGTCTATTGATCTCTCAAGCAATAATTTTTTAGGTGGCATCCCAGTGGCTTTCCAAGAAATTAAAATGCTTCAACATATCAATCTCTCTTCAAATAACTTAACAGAAGGATTTTTTGCAAGAATTGACGAGTCAGCAATTTCAAGAAATGTTGGTCTTTGTGGCATTTGGATTAAATTACAACCATGCTCTAATTCCAAACATAGATAGTTCTTGGTCTCCAAAAAGGTGATAGTACCAGTTGTGATTGGCATTGTAATCCTCATCATGTCTTTTATACTATTTATAATTTTCTATAGGATACATACAAATCAAATTCCCTTTGTCCTTAATATTGGTCCTAGAAGGATTTCATATAAGTAGCTTGTAGATGCAACTAGTGGGTTTAGCCAAACCACTCTATTAGGAGTTGGTAGTTTTAGATCTGTTTATAAAGGGATTCTCAACAATGGTGCAAATATTGTTGTTAAAGTTCTCAATTTGCAACATAAAAAAGCTATCCAAAGTTTTGAAAGAGAATGTAATGTGTTAAAAAGAGTTAGGCACCACAATGTGATCAAAATAATTTTAGCTTGTTTCAATCTTGATTTTAAAGCATTGGTTCTTCCATTAATGTCAAATGGAAGTGTAGAGAGATGACTATATCCTTAGGTAGGGGATGGATGCAGATTAAACTTGAATGAACGATTAAGAAAAGAAATAGAGATAGCACAAGGAATGGCATATTTGCATCATCATTTCTTTGTACAAGTCATTCACTGTGACCTAAAACCTAGTAATGTGTTATTAGGGGATGAAATTACTGCACATATAGCAAACTTTGGCATTACAAAAAAATTATTTGGAAATTCAATGGATTCATTGACTTCTTCAAATACAATGAAGGGATCCACTGGCTACATTGCACCAGTTATGGATTTTTATATTTCAATATAGATTGTCATTAATTTTCTTGTGTTTTATATTGATGTTTCAAATGGATTGATAATTACTAGTTATTGTATTATATTATAGAGTATGGAATGGGTGGAAATATTTCAACAAAAGGAGATGTATATAGCTATGGAATTCTACTTTTATAGTTGTTGACAAGGAGGAGGCCTACATATGACATCTTTGTATCTAGAAGGTATCAATCTACCAAAATGGGCAAGTATGGATTTTCCAAATAGAACATGATAGAAGTGGTGGAAAAAAATATATTGAGAGATGTTCATGAACCAAATATGTCAATGGTATTGGTATGCCTTACTCAATTTATACAAGTAGGATTGGTTTGTACAAGAGAGCTACCACATCAATGACCAAATTTGATGGAGGTTGTTGAGAGATTAGAGAAAATAACAAGTACATTTCTTCCTACTCCTAGAGCTTTTCAATTTCCCATCGATATCTCTTCTTTGCTTGGGATTACAAGTGGTCCTAGAAATACCACTGAAGATTGGTCTACGTCTACATCTTAGCTACATAGTTTTAATTATTATTGTAAAACTTTAGTATTTTAAGCTTTTCCATATTGGTTTAGTTTATAGTGAGATTATGTAAGTATTCGATTCTTAAACTTGGAAAAAATTATGGAGATTTAAAGGTGGTGTATGATTTCAAGCCAAACATGTTTATTGATTTATTAATTATGTAGATAAATAAAAAAGAATTGAAAAAATGATTTTGATCTTTTATTCTTAATATGTATCCTAATTCTTCGTAATATGTAAAATTTAGCTAAATATAGAAGTTTTAGGTCATTTCTTTTGGAGTGGTTTTAATTATTTTATCTAATAGGACCACTATTTTCTTAAAGTAATCAAATGATATAAAATTTTCATATCCTATAAAAAAATCTTTTAAAATAACAAATGTATTAATATATATATATAGCCCCAAAATAAATGAGGATTTTTTCCAACATCAATTCATCAAGATATTCATTTTTTTTGTAAGTGTTATATGGAAAAACAATGGAGGGTGTGTCTTTTCATGTAAAATTTGTTAAGTTATGTAATAGATTCATATAAAAGATGTGAAATTTAATCAATTGCAGCTGTCCCTTACAATATAATGTGTATGTTTATCAGTAAAACTAATTATAAAATAAAATAAAATTTATATTACTCTTTGACTACCAAAAAAAGTATAAAAATACTATTAAATAATATTATTAGAGAGATACTATAACCTCCAAAGTGTAATTATACCACACATTCCTCCCATTATTTTATAGAATAAAGTTATTAATTATTCTCTCATACTACATTGACATTTGTTGTGAGGGTATGTGCAAGATCATGATGGGCCAAAAAGTGGCGTTATGTAAGTGATATGATGGACCATGTGGCTAATGACTTTTTTTCTACCCAAAATTGATGAAATGAAAAGGGTTTGTAAAGGAGATTCTCAACTTTCTACCAATATAAATTATGCTTTACTTTGAATTTAATAAATAATTATTATTCATTTTCTATTTGAATTACAACTAAAGTCCTGATTGATAGGCTAATTGAAAAACATCTATAGCTTTCAAACGACATCACAATTTTGAATCTAAAACATGTGTCACATTCTATGCTTCATACTATAGGATTTTAAAAAAATGAATTTCATGAAGTTTTGACCAAGTTAAGGTGGTCAAACAATGAGTTTTTATATTTTTAAAAGTTTTAATAAAAAATTCATAATTCATTATTTACTTGGAAAAAAATTACAAAAATATATCTCGGACATGAGTCCTCTACTTATATCTAAAAATTTATAAAAAATATTATCATTTTATTGTGGTTAGGGTGGTCGGACATACACCTACTTCTTACTTTTTCCTTGAAATTTAAGTGCTACTGCATTGAAATTTAAATTTTCACCAAATAGATTTAAAAAAAAAAAAAAAACCTAGTATTTTACAAACTACATTCAATTTTCTATAGATTCTACTCTTACATTATTTTGAAATAATATAGATAACTTATTCAAATTTTTACGTCAAGTTGCCTAACTCTAATTTTCTGAATTTTCATCGCCACTTAAGGGGATGTTTTTTCCATGATGATCCTACACATACCCATGAACCTAAGAACACTCTATTTGTAAATATTTCCATATATTTTTCACCCAAATTTAATATAAAATATAAATGGAAAGATATATTATACTTGCAACCCTCTCTATATAAAATATATATATCAAGTTCACATTGAAAAAATGGTAGGAAATGATTAATATACATAGGAGTAAGATTAGACATCGTGGGGTAAAGGTGAGGGATACAATAGATAGGAATAGACTAGGATTGGTAAATACATGCGCCATAGTAAGAAGGGGGCATGAGAAAGAAAAACTAAGAAGGGACATACTAATGTCCAATTAGGAATTACATATGAGAGATAAATCACATAAAGGATGGATTAGGATATGTATAATTAAAGGAATAAAAGAGGTTGTAAATGGATAAATGAGAAGGAAATGTGTTTAAAGAAGGTGGGAAGTAAGGTAAAGAAGGATGGTTGATTAGAAGAGAGGTGTAGGAAAGGTTATTTGTAAATTATCCATGTTTTATAAATATGTTTGGTGATAGAATAGTGTTTGAATTGGAAGTGAGAAATGATTATAATGTTTTAGTTCATTATTTTCTATGTGTATTAGTAGAGGAAAGTGAAAGTATAACAAGTTCACTAAAACAAAATTAAACCCTTCTACTTTGAGATTAGATTAAAATTTACTTTCTATGTGTCTAAAATACTAAATAAATCAATCTCATCTTAAAATTTAAAAGCAACAAAAATAATTTCATAACTATCCTAGTATAAAAAAATACATAGTTGAGAATTAAAATTGGTAGGATTATGATACAAAATGAACCTAGAAAATGAGTAGAAAACATGTTCAAATCATCTAAATGGGTTAAGGGTGACTACATTATCATTCCTAATAAATTTGATTCTATTTTGAGGTTTAATATGTATCAGAATTACACACTTATGTCTAGGTTGATAGTACTCATGTACTTGGATTTAAAGTCCATGCACAATTTATGTGATATACTCACCTAATTTTCTTGATCCTTTGTTTCTTTACAAATTTATGAGGTTTGTATCCAATACTAGGAAAACAGTGACGGGACATTAGAGAAAATGAGAAAAGGGATTTCAGTATGGGAAAAACTACCTCATTTAGTCATCTATTTATCATTTTCATTCTCCAACTAGTAAAAATAGTAATATTGGGAGTGTGTATATCCATAAATTAGGCGTATTTGGTGGTGTGTGAAAATATTTTTTATAAATGGAAATGAAACTATAGGTTATATTCACATGTGTAAGTGGAATGGAGGATATTAGGAGATGGAAAAGAACACAAGAGTCTGTAATGAAATATATTGGAAAGAAAGAAAAGGATTTGGATCGATTAGAAGATGAATATTAGGAATATTTTTTGTAGGAAGAAACATAGGGAATAAAAGGAACATAAGATAATATTAAGGAAATGGAGGATAGGGAAGAAGGAAATAAGATAATTTTGGTGATGGAGATGTATAGTGTGGTAAGGGATAATTATTCTGTTGCAAAAATGAAGAAAGGAGTGAAGGTGTTATCATTGATGTCAACTAGTCAACTGATTATCTACTAGTTATTGTTAGTTGTATATGTTGACGATATTGAGAAAATTGTATTAAAGAAATTTTACAAGTATTCAGTTGTTGATCCAGTATTTTCCCCTATGTTTGTGCATTTCAAAAATGTTGGTCATGGGTGTTGAAGGCTGCTATATCCAAATTTTTGGTTGTTGGTTCGTTGTGAAGTTCGAGTTGTGCTCACTAGTTGTGAACTATGTTTTTCTATGTTTTGGTCGAGGTCCAGGAGAAAAGTTGATGGTTTGGATTTCTGTTTGATAAAGTCTTTTGACTTGCGGTGCTAGAGTTAAGATGTTTAGATTGCAATAAAGATATTTTTGGTTTCTAGAAGTTTTGAGCTTAATTGTTCTATGTGTTTTACACTGGTTTGGCCGACCTTGTGTTAGCACTATCTTCGAAGTTGATGAAGAATTTTGGATCTATTTTGGGTCTCAGTGAAGTGTGTGTTTGGGTCACCCTCATTCTAATTCCATCCTAGGATGTTTGGTTCTGACCTAATTTGAAATTGAAGCTAGATGGCCGACATTGTATCTTTTTCAAGATTGGAGATAGTATAAATACAGGATGATCTAGTAATGAAAATTATACAAAAGAAAAGAAGGAAGATAAGTGAAAGAGTAGACGCAACATTGATGCTATTCAAAAAGTGTGTGTGATTTGTGTGTGGCATATCGGTGTAAAGCTTAATGCTGAGTTTCTAGATGCGGTGAACAAAAGATGAACTCTATCATTCATACAAGTTGATCAAGTAACTATGCTGGAATCCTTTGTTAAATTGAGATTGTAGTCTCTCTATACCAAGTCTTCTTCTTTGTATCTTTGTGGCAGTGATCCCTCTAGGTTGTAGCCCTATGGACAATGAGTCCTTATTTCACACAGTGAGCCTTGTTTCAGGCAGTGCTCACCTTTTTCTAATTGGATTTGATATTCTCTATAGTGTGATTTTATCCTCACCATGGTTTTTCCCTCATTTCATTTTCCACATAAATTTGGTGTTATTGTGTTATCATTTTGGATTTGAGTTTCTACATTGGTATTTGATGATTAATCCTTTAAGCAGTTTTAAGTATTAGTTATAGTGATTGAATTAAAGGTTAAAATATGTGACAACTAGTTCAACCCCCTCTCAGTTGTCCTATTCAAAAACTGGTATCAAAGCTTGGTTCCTTGGTGAAGAGCTTAACCACTTGAGGAAGGTTCAAGATGGCTACCAAGATGGTCTTTGATTATTCGAGGTCTGATGGAACTAATTATGGTATCTAGAAAGTATTGATGGAACAATATCAAGAGTATTGTGGATATGATGTGGAGAAAGCTTACAAGAATCCTTACACTCCTCTTGCTAATGGTCTGAGTACATCTAAAGATATTAGAGCACATGAAGTGAACAATATGGAAAAGTTCATCTTGAAGAATAGTCTGGTACATTCTGAGTTGGTTAAGGTTTAGAATTTGAAGATAGCTAAGGAATTCTAGGATGCTTTAGAAAGAGCGCATGATGGTGATGAAAGAGTTAAAGAGGAAAAATTACATAATTTGGAAACATAGTTTGATCTTCTAAATATGTCTAAAGATGAAAATGTTAAAGCTTATGTACAAAGATTGGATGAGGTAGTGGCTGGAATACGATCACTTGGCGCTACTATAGATGAAACCAGGATTGTAAAGAAGATTCTTAGAAATCTACCTGATACTTACAGTGAGAATGTGAGTTCTATTGAGTAGATTATAGATTATAAGACTTGTACTAAGGACCTGTTATTAGTATTTTTGACATCTTATGAGATGAGGAAGCCAAGTCTAAGAAATGGAGGCAAATCAAACACTGCTTTTAAAGCTACAAAAGTTGAAGATCTGGACGGAGAGAACTTTGATGAAATGGAAGCTAACTTTGTAATAAGAATGAGAAAAGGTTCTGACAAGTATGAAGGTAAGTTTCCCTTTAAATGCTTTAGTTGTGGAGAAATAGGTCATTATGCTGCAAAATGTTCGAAAAGAGCTAAAAGGAATAAACAAAGATATGAGAAGGAAAAGAAAGGAAAGGAAATTAACAGATCTTACTATGTGAATGAGAATGCTAGTATTTCAAATGAAGATTCAGAATATGAAGATCTAGATGACAATGAATGATTGTTCTTTGAAATTAAGGATGAGCCTACTTTTACTAATTCAGAAAAATAGGTAAAGGAAATCCCCCTGGAGAAGGAGAAGGAGAAAGATGAAGGTATGGTTATCTCTACCCTACATGCTAAGCAATAAAATAATCTTTGGGTAGTTGATACTATTTGTTCACATCACATGATTGGTGATAAGAGTAAGTTATTCAAACTTGAGAAATATGATGGAGGCTTGGTTATGTGGAGGCTTGGTTATGTTTGGAGATGATACTAGTGCTATAATATGTGGGATAAGTTTATAAGCATTGATTCCAAGCATCATACTGACAATGTCTACTATGTTAAGGGTTTGAGGCATACTTTTTTGAGTTTTGGTCAAATGTGCAGAAAAAGATATGATATTGTGTTTAAGGATGAGAAATGTGAGATCTGAAAAGGATCTAGAACATTGATTGCTAGAGGAAATAAATCTGAAGGGAATATTTATCAACTTAAGGGTGTTGATGGATGATTCTTTATGACTGAGATAAATGAGAGTTGGCTATGGCATAGGATAATGTGTCATATGAATTTTGATAACTTGGAAAGGATTAGTGTTGTTCAGGCCATGAGAGATCTATCAAGAATTACAAAGCCTGTTAATGCTATTTGCAAGAATTTTTAGTTTGGGAAGCAAGAAAGAAATCATTACAAATCAAGAGAACAATCTACTACTTGACTAATGGATTTAGTTTATACAGATCTTTGTGGTCCTATGAGAGTATGAAGTCTACTTGGTGAAAGGTACTTTATGCTTTTAATTGATGATTATTTAGATATACATTGGTTCTATTTCTTAGAGAGAAATCAAATGCATTAGATAGATTTAAGGAATTCAAGGCTATGGTTGAAAATGAAGTGAATTTGAAGATAAAATGCTTAAGATCTGACAGAGGTGGAGAATTCACCTCCCATGATTTCAATATGTTTTGTGAAGTGCATGGAATAAAGAGACAATTATCCGCTCCAAGAACTCCTCAGCAGAATGGAGTTGTTGAAAGGAAAAATAGAATAGTTCAAGAGGCTGCTAGATCAATGATCACTGAAGCCATATTATCATAAATTAAATAGAAGAAAGCTATTCATACTGTTGTTTATGTGTTTAATAGAGTTCAAGCAAGAGAAAATAGTACAAAGACTCCCTATGAGCTATGGCATGGAAGCATTCCTACGGTTAAATATTTGAAGGTATTTGTTGATGACAATTTTACTCACAGTAAACAAGGTGAATAAATTCTTCACAGACAAGACCACAAAGAGCCTATCCTTCTTGAAAGATATGGAACAAAGACAACCTAAAGGGGAATTCTCCATTAACAGGAAAATACTGGCTTTAGTTCAATCCCAAGTCTCTGATAATCAGGTCATGATTGCACTAGGGTCGCTCTCAGGTACTGATGTGATATTGTTGTTAATCTCAAAGGGACTATGGTTATTTCTAGTTTTGTTAAGAATCAAAAGCATCATACATAAAATTCCCACTTCATTCATAAAATAAAATCATGAAATAGAAAGATTTGCCATAATATTTCATGAACATCACAAATTATTTGCTATCACTTAAGTAGATTTAGCATTAAGAATTCAACAATTTTATGGAAAACAAAATATTTTCAATAAAATTTAATCTTTTCACTCAAATTTTGGAACACTTTCAAGCATTTAAACATCTACTCTAAAATAAAGCATAAAAATACTAAAAATTAAAAGTTTCTCCCAGTTGTTCTCCATGGATGCCCCAAAGAATCAATTAAAATAGAACAAACTAATTTATACTTCACTAGATTGCTTAATAGCTACATATAAAATGGCACAAGCTTTTAAAGAGAGGGGTTTCATTTCTGGACACCGAGTAGGTTGTATATGCACCCTTAAATAGCGTAACATACAGTCTTGTTCGACTGAACTAACAAAACCCGCTACAAAAGATACTGAGATAGTTAGCTATCTAATAAGCTCTGATATTAATCAATGTCTATGTGCATACAGATTTTTATTGTGGAATGGTTCAAAAAGTAGAAAAAAAAAAAACAAAAATTAAAATTTTATGCTCCTCCGACATCCAAAAATTCTGATCTTAAAATAAAAATATAGTAGGAAACAACCTTTTTTAGGAACAAGGCCTCAAAATTTCAACTTAAAGTCCATCTAGAGAATCAAAAATAATAAATTAAAATTTGGCATGTGGCATCTAAAAAACTGTCATCAAGAATATTCTAGACTCATTCAAGGCTTTGACTTCATCAACAACAACACTTTTACTTCATATTCCAACATGAACACTTCACATATGTCGAGGCTATCAGCTTCTTTCCAAAATACCGAAATAAGGAACATCTAGTGGGACTAGGATCAACTTGTGAACTCGAAATTGTAAACAAAAATAAACTCTCCATCACACTTCTAATGTTTGGTATCTGGTTCTTCATCTTCTTGCTCATGACTTGGGCTTTGAGATTCTTTCTCCACCTTTCTTAAACTGATACTCTTGGAAATAATTTAATACTTGATGCATATGTTCTTTCGAAATCCCTTGTATTTCCCTCCAAGTGAGTTTGAGCCTAGTATATTCTTCAAATATATGTAGTATAAGACCATTCTTCCACTTTGTTTACTTCATATTTAGTTATAGTTTCCCAGCACTGTATAATTTCATCAATGACCTCCCGCATTAACAGCTAAACAACATCTCTGTTTATTCTTTCAATCCATTCCTTGAAGGCTTTAGCGTATTTTCCCTCATATCCTAATGTTTGGGGATCACAACCTTGATGTGCTATCATTTCAATAAATTCTCTATCTTCATTAATCAATTTTTTGAATTCTATGGTGACCTTTTCAAATCCTTCAATACATTGTATTAAAATGTCACCTTCCCATTTCAATTGTTTCTTCCATTTTTCTAGCAATGGAAGTTATTGTTCTGATATTACATCACCCTGTTTTAAGTCTTGGATATTTAACTGCATGAGAATTTCAATGTTTCTCCTTTCTTCAGTAACTTGCTCCTAGTGAAATCTACATTCATTTTCAAACCTTTTGATTTCTATGAATGGTGGTACATGCTTCCTTGTGCTTCCTTATTGCATCTATAATTAATTCTTCCCATTTCTTTACCCAATACTCAATCCATTCTTCAAACATATTCATTTTATGGTGAACTGTTACAATTGCATCTACTCGTTCTTGTGACATCAGTATTGGATGTTTGGGCAGTTCAGCTTGTTCTTGACTGGATAAAGTTAATGAATTTATAAAATTCTCCAGAGTAGTAACCTATTCTTTCAATTGTCTTTTCTTCTACTTGTATTTCTGCAGACTGGCAACAATAGCATTCAAATTCTATTTTATTTCCTCTAACTCTTGCTTCCAAGATGAGTGTCCAAGGTTAATACTTTTTATCTTGTATTCCTTAGGTGTTATTTCATGCCTATCTTTATCAACTATTAGAATAGCTATCTAGATGGTTTTGTTACCATCTACATTTCTTTGTATGACATGTTTTTTCTTTGCTTTGCACCTAGGTTTAGGAGTGTCTACTTCTTTTATAAAATGATTAAGATTCAGAGGCAATACTTCTACTTCCCTTGGAGAAGCCAATTTCCTGATCAACCAATCAGGTGTGCCATCATCTTGCTCTACCTCTATAGCATTTCTTTGTTCCTATTTCCCACTTGATTCAGGAACTTCTTCTCTTTGACCTGTCACATTTTCTGAAATGGGAATTTCTTTAATGATTTCTGGTATAGATTTGGGATTAGTAGGGTTTGGCACTGTCTCCTCTATTTGAAGACTTATATTTTCCTATCTATCCATATTTTCAACTTCATCTCTTTGAACCTTACTTTCTTTATTCACTTCTAGATTAGGGTTTTCCTCATTTTCAATTTCGTCACCTAAAAACTATGTAGCTTCATCTTCTTCAACTTCAACTTCAACATCAACATGGCATTTCTCTGGTTCTTCAAAGACCTGTGACTATTCATTAACATTTGGGATATTCCTGAGTGAAGGCTAGGAATCAAAAGTATCTTCAACAATTCTTTCAGTAATAGGATCCTACATTATAGTCTCCCCTATTTCCATTTCAAGGATATTAGGGTTTCCCACCTTTGAGGCAAGTTTTCCTTGTATAAACTCTTCTTTGTCAACATTTATAGGATTAGAAATTGTATTTTGAATATGTTTTGTCACTGGATGTACCATGGGTTTGTCTTTAGACTTCTCTTCTTTCACTTTCTCCCACATAGCACCCCATTTTTCCATCTATTCTTTAATTCTAACTTCATCTTCTTTATAAATTTCCTCCAAAACCATAGGAGTTCCTCCCAGTGCTTGCTTCATATTAGCCATGTTAACATGACGAGAAGTAAACAATGTTGCAACCTTTTGAGATGCAGACCTGGTTTGTACACCAATACTTTTTGTTACTCAGGACTACTTCTTCATCAATAATCACTTTAGTTCTTGGTTTCGCTATAGGTGAAGATGCACCTTTAGGTATTATTTTTTATTTATCTTTACATGTTTGTGCATTCTTTCTATTTATTAGATGGTTTCATGGGAATTTCTTATCTTTAAATTTTAGGGGTTCTTTCTTCAATTCTTATACCTGGAGCTACCTTACTAGTTTTCCTTCTCTTCTTAGTAGGCTCTCCACTCTCAAATGTTGTTTCATCTCTTCACTTCCTCCTTTTATCTTTTAAGAATGTGGGCACAATTCCTCTTTCTCTCAAAACATTACAAAAATCATCAATCTAGTTTTGAGTATACACTAAGATTGGTCTAGTGAACTCATCAATTCATGTCATATCTTCATCATCAAAGCTTGGGTCTAGGATGGGTTCATCATATACCCTATCTTCATTATAGAACTTGTTCAACACTTGGCCATCATCCTCTTCCAACTGGTCTGGAATGTCATGAAGCTTGAGAATCCAAGATAATTCTAGAGACAATCTTTCATATTTTCTTCTTACTACGTGCTCGTCTTCACAATTAATCCAATAATCTTCTAAATGTGGCACATGAGCATGATAACCAGCTATATTCTTGGCAATATTTCCTTCAATATCATAATATATTCTCTAGAGCAGGAATTCTTCAAAAAGGTATGTTCTTAGTTCTTCTTCACACAAGTCAATCAGTTTGATTGCATTACACTTATAATTTCCTATTGCAATGGGAAATTTAAAAGAGGTCTTCTTGTGAGCATGGCTATAAAGAGCTTGAGATGATTTCAATTGTCTCACCAGTTCTAATAAGACAATTTTATCTGTTAGGTACCTAGGCAACATGAATGGATGTCCATCAAATCTCTCCACCCTAATGTAGGAGTAAGGAACTGTATGTACTAGCCTCCCGTTGGTTGAATGAGACTTTGTGCTTCTAGGGATAATCTCTTGGCTTTATCACCTTCCATTGTTCTAACCAATTTCATGGAGAACAAATCATTGACTTTCCTATAATCATCTTTATATCCATGAATGGTGATATGGGGTAGATGTGCATATATCAAACTATTTCCCACCTTTGTGCCTAGAGTACCAATCTCTTTCAACCCTTGTTTACTAGCCCTCATAGCATAGAAGTAAATAACATATGACAACATATAAAAGAACTTGGTTTTGGAAAATATTGTTATTTTTTCATACAAATTTTCACTTAAAAGCTTTCCCCAATGCAATTGCATAGGACCTTCCATCAGGCTGGACTTTATTACAAACATCCAGGGTTCAAATTTGTTCACATCCCTTAAACCAACAACTCTACTCAAAAAAGTTATAATATTTTTCATTTCTTCTTTCAACATAGACCTCTGCATTACCTTGGTCTGTGGTGTAATTGGCTCTTAGCACCATTGGGTACTCATAATTTCTCAATTGTGCTCTTCAACATTCTAGTATGTCTTGCCCTTAGCTTTCATATCAACATTGTACATTTGTGTGTAAATGGGGAGACCAAATGTGTATATGATTCCTTTCTATGAGAGGTTTGTATAAATAAACCATTCTTTCTTAGCGACCCTTTTGGCTGGGTTGTAGTAATTTATACATTGCATAACTAATTTAGGGGCCTCCATTGCTGGCAAAAACCCTCCTGCCAAAAGTAACCCATTTGCCGCAACATTCTTGGTACATTGAGAAGAATTTTATTGTAATACCCATGAAAATATTTCAATATCAAAAGACCATCCCATATGATTGTTTGCAACCACTACATTAATTGGTATGACTTGTGAATTGCAGTAATTAAATTCATCCTCTGACCTTGCGTCAGAAGTACTCATTTTCTTTGGTGTGTTTTTCATTTTCCAGAATGTGTGTCTTGTGTGCGAGTTAGGGTTAAATTTAACCAAAACTTACAATTTATAAATTTTTTAATTCATTTTTTATTAAATTTAGAAAATAAGAGAATAATCAACATTTCAATTTCTAAATGGAAATACCATTATCGAGATATTTCAGCCTAAAAATCACTTAACAGAATATCAGTCATCTAAAACATACCTGGTTCTGGTTGATAATGATGATCTTTTATAATACAACTTCAAAACCCTTGGTAGTTGTGTTTTGGTTTCTCAAATTTTACCTCTCCTTGCACACTAGTGTCATTTCATTCTTTCAATGTCTTTCACAAATACACAGTATGACGCAAAGTGGAGTGTTACAAAAGTAATTACATGCTCGAGGTGGTGCCAAGTACATAGGTAGTTTTCCACCTTTATTAATTACCTATTATTTCACATTAATTCCCTGAATAAAGGTGGGGTCCAAATCATGAACACATAGATTTTTGCACAGGCTTTCTTCTAGAGGAGAATGACGATGTGATGACTATATGTGGCAATCAGATGTCACGCTAGTTCCTTGTAAGGTATAGGTTACTAAATATACATGATCAATTGGTGATCACTGGGATTAAATCTTTCTGTTATTGTCTTTAAAAAGAAACACTAGGATCCGAGAGTTAACCTCTAAGCTTCAGAAAGAGAAAACCAAAACAAGAGGAAAGACCGAAAATTGATTCTAAGAATTTACAATTCTCCAGACCTGGCATGTGCATAAACCTAGGCCTGTCTCTACCAAGCTTGTAGCTGACACACCCCTCCCAACCAAAAAACGTGTTTTTGAGGCTCTATTTCCATTAGGAACATGTGCATTTGGTTGTGGGAAATATATGATTAGCCAAGCACTTTCAAAGTATTCTAACTCTGACACTATTGTCTATGTCAGTTGTGGTGAGAGAGGAAAATGAGATGGTTGAAGTCTTAATGGATTTTCATCAACTCACTATGACCTTGCTTGATGGAAATGAAGAATATTTGATGAAAAGGACTACTGTTGTTACAAACACCTCAACCATACCAGCGGCTGCATGAGAGGCTTCAATTTATACAGGTATCACATTAGCTGAATACTTTCGTGACATGGGATACAACATCAGTATGATGGCAGACTCCACTTCTCACTGAAATGGGGAAGAAAAGATAAGCAAAGCAGTTGACTACTGAAGATTTAGGATCTTTCAAATAAGTTCAATAGCCTACAATGGTCCTATTCTAATGACATCACGGTGCCTTGCTATCCAAAGGAATGTAGAATTTGGAAAGACATTTCAATAACTTTTCTTTTCCCTAACTTGTTTCAGTTTCTCTAAGGGAAAAATTTTCATCGAGAGTTTCTTTTATAATGAAAGAAAAATCAATCTCAAGAATTTGTTACACACAACTGTGAAGGTGAAGGGAAATGCTATATTTTTGGTAACACCTACATCAGTTTTGAAGCAAACAGTAAAGCTTGAAGGTATAAACCAATGGTCTTTGAGTTGGTCAAATAAAGATAATACGAAGTAGTATCAAGGATAGTAGCAAGGAAGTTACAAAAGGAATATTTGGATAACTAAAAAGAATCAGTTGCGACAAAGGAGCAATTAGGTGAGACCGAAAAATGCTCATTTTGGGGGAAGATATTATAAATATGCAATTGGAAGCTATGTTGGGTATATATTTTCTTAGCTTGGGAACAAGAGGAAGAGGTAGATTTTTCTTTCAAGCACAGTTTGATATATCAGATGTAGAGTCTTTGAACCTATATATTGGAGAAATAAGAGGATTATTCTTGAATCTTTGAATTTATCAATATTCTCTTTAATTGTTGATGTCCTTTGTGTCTACGTTATTGTTCTCCAATATTATATTTGCTATGTCAGATTGTGTGATGTTTTATTTCTAAATATGTGAATTCATGATAAAATCATGTTTTGAAAATGTTCTATTGTTCATCTATTATTGCTTGTCGATTGAGGTTGTGGGGTATGTGAAATGTGAGTCATTTAACTTGCATCCTTTTCATTTCAGTTTCAATCTTTCACATATACTTCATGGTTATGTGTACATGTTAGTGGGCTTTTCTTGCTTTTTGGTTAAAAGCATACCCTGCGTTTTAATTCATTGCATATCATAAGAGGGAGTTGTACCTCTAAAATTTAGAGGAAAGTTTTCAATTCAATGACAACTTCTCCAACTGTTAGTGTTGTTAGTTCTTCTTCCTCAGCATTTTCAATCATTTTCTATAACTATCTTCGAAGGAAAAATCTGTTCACTAACAGATTTTTGGTGACTCCGCTAGGGAAAGAATAGACTGGTGTTCTTATTTCCTTGGATATTTAATGGTACCTCCACTAGAAAGGGGGTTGGTGACTCTATTGTACTTAAAGATCTCATAAAATGTTTCGGTGCCAGGAAAATTGAAGAAATCAACCCAAATCCAAAAGAAGACCAATGCCAACGATTGAAGAGATATTGTTTGAGGATGATGGAATACTCCAATCTTTGTGGAATGAATTCAAAGAAAGCATCTCTGAAGCTGAAAAAAGAGGTTGCATCCATCAAATGACAACAAATATTTACTGTTACTCGAAACGGTATGCTGCAGATACTATTTGATTAAAGATTTTAAAAATGAAGTTCACCAATTGCAAGATGCAATGAGGAGATTCAAACGATCTAAAGAAGTACCTAAAGATAATAATGTTCTTACTAGTTCATATTCCTATTCTTCTTTCAATTTCTCTGTACTTGATGAGCGGACTGCTACAGAGACATATATTACACCTCAAAAACTTATGAAAGAGTCTAATCAAATTAAAAGAAAAGAGTCAACAACCTCCATCATATGCATGCAAATGGGAGAAGTTGAACCATCACTTGTTTCTCCTAAAGAAGAGGTATCACCTAAAGACTCTAATACTATTTGAATTCCCAATTGGTGTTTAGAAATTTCAAATAATGACTTTTTGTGTGGAATTGTGGATGAAAACGACCATGTTACCAAAGTTGAAATGAATGAATTAATTTGTGACTCTGCTAAGATGAAAGGAGGTATGTGAAATGATGCATCTATGCCTACATTCTTTCTTGAATCAGAAACCTTTACTTTTGATATTCCTGAAATATAACATGTGGTAGAAAATGTTTTTAACAATGCGGTAAAGGAAGAAAAAAATTATTTTTTGAGGCTCTTCTCTACACCAAAGTTAGAAACTTTCAGCTTTGAAACCATGGAAGATCATAAAAATTGTGGAGATAAAGCATCAGATAATCAGATTATGCAACTTTCAAGTTTCATAAAGAAGATGGTGAAAAAAATTTGCAGCAAGATAATGTTAGTGATGAATTTTCCTTTGAGTCATTTCATTTTGAAGATGAGATAAACTTAATACCCATAAGTTTTGGAAATAGGGTTTTTGTTGAAAGTGAATTGAATGAATATTTGATTGATGACTCTTCAAAATATGAAATTGCAAAAGAGAAAGAAAATTTTGAAAAGCAAAAGAATGGTCAAGCTTACAAAAAGTTAAAAATTTTAGATGATGACCCTCTTTATGGAGAAGATATTATACTTCAATTTTTATCATCTATTGAAGGAAAAGATTCATTTGTTGAAGTTCTAGGTATTGATATGTCTACCTCTTCAGTCGTGGATAAGGGATTTTCTGATTTGGTTGCAATTAAGGAAGATTAAGTTTCTTTGATTAAAGAGGATCCCATGTTTTATGAGGCTAATATTTATTTTAAACTAGAAGTGAATCAAGATATCAAGAGTGGTTTTATGCAACATGAGTTCGATAGTTGGAGTATTGAGGAGGATGCAACTTTTATTTTTGAGAGGTCTAATTTTTTTTGCTTGCAATAAAAAAGTGGAACACCTTTCTGTAGTTTATTGTTCAGTTATGAAAAAATAATCAACATTATACAAAGAAAGTATCAAGAGGTTCAAGAGGATTCAAAAATCTATGATTGTTCGATAGATATCTTTATGAGTCATTTCATTTCAAAATCTTCAACTTTGCATTCATGGGTTTAAGTATATCAATGATTTTGCAGTCACTTCATGCATGCACGCCTTTGTTTCACAATGGTATTTATTTCTCCCTACCAATCAATAGTTTTGTGAAGTTCCATGGGAAAATTTGAAGTGTTGCACCTTGTTTGGGTGCGTAGAGGTCCTAGGTTTTCCATTTCAATCATGTTTGGTTTCCTTCAATAAGTTCAGTTGTCAGGTTTGGTTTACTTTAAGTTCCCCTTTTTTCCCTATGTTATAAGGAAATTCAAAGCCTTCAAAAACAATAAAAGATACACACCCAAAGGCCCTATCTACTGGTTAGATGGCTTTACAACAAGTTGGTAGTGTGCTCAAGAATCCAGAGATTTCTACTCTCATCTCCACATTACTACTAGGCATTTAGATCCTAATCAGCATGCAAAATATTCCCTTGACATTATTCTATAGACAACTTTTTTCAATACAATTGATGCACCTTCTATAGCATTGTTAGTACCTATAGTTCATTGTGGTCTTAGAGAGAGAAGTGTAGATACAAAAAAAAAGAGAAAGTAGCTCAGATAGTTGGGAACATGTGCTCTTTGGTAACAGAGCCAAAAGATATGCTTCCATACATGGGTTTTCTTCTTCCAGAAGTGAAGAAGATACTTGTAGATCCTATAGGAGAAGTACGTGTAGTTGTGGCTAGAGCTATTTGGATCCTCATCATGGGAATAGATGAAGAGAACTTCCCAAATCTAGTACCATGGTTATTAGAGACCATGAAATTAGACAACAGTAACGTTGAGTGATTGGGAGCTGCATAGGGCTTGAGTGAGATCTTAACTACTTTGGGTAAGGAATATTTTGAATCCTGTTTCCCAGAAGTCATTTGAAATTTTTCACATTAAAAGGTTGATGTTCAAAATAGCCATCTCACTCTTTCTAAGTATTTTCCAAGATATCTGAGAACAATGTTTAAAATTTATTTGCCATGTGTATTGCTAGCCATATTATATGGTCTTGCAGATGAGAATGAATTTATATGTGATACAGTTTTGAGTGCTAGACATGTTCTGGTTGAGGATTATGATACCACATCTTTACCACTTTACTTCGAGCGGTGGCAGATAGGCAGTATGGAAAATATGCATATAGTCCCTTTGATGGGAAACCTACATCACTTACAGGTGAAATACGTACACTCTCCAATCACTTAGATTCATCTTACAGTATCTTGAAGAGCATTAAGGCATCATTTAGTACACTAGTAAGTTTTACTGGAGCTAATATGTATCATGCCTGGTCCCCCATCATTAGCTATGAATAAATGGAGGAAAGAGAACAAAGCTTATAGAAAAAATTTTATGGAAATGTATTAAAGGTGAAAGATTAATGTCATTTTGAATGGTGATGCTAGGATTCTCTACATTTTCTACAAAAATACAACCCCTGGTTGGAGCCCATGTTACACCCAATTCTGATTATCAAAATTTTTAAATTTTATCCCTGTATTGAAGCACCAATTTAGCTTATGATTGTTTTAAAAGTGTGTCTTCTGAGTGTCTGATCTATCATTCATCTTGAAAGCAAAAAATTTGATATGGAATCAAGCATTCCTGATGATCTTTGAAGACCATGCAAGAGGATCCTCATTCAGATTTAAGTACTCAATTTACAAACAAGTATCTAGTGAGAATGATATGAAATAGGGGATATTGATTTCAAAATTTTGAAGGGTCTTTAGTTGATGTTCATGGGTTGCCTTTGGATAAGAAGCCAATTAAATGTTGCAGGAGCCGACCTTTCTAATAGGTTATAACATTCAAGCCATAATATGATAGTTTCTTGGGAGCTTCACTGCTTTGAATGGATGATGACACCTCACTAGAAAGCTGCATTTAACATCAAAGGCCAACTTTGGGCTAATACTTTCAAGTCTTCAATGGATCTCAAATAGTATAATGAATCTTATTGTGCAATGGTATCAAATGAAAGAAGCAAGCTTATTGGTCCGAGGCAGCTTATTATCATACTTTGAAAAGATAAGGAAACTCAGAGTCCTTGTAATTATGAGCTACCTTTTTGTTTGTCTTTTGTAAGGAGTGCAGACAAATTTGATTGGGAAGATGGAGAAGTCCATAGAGAACAAGAATTTTGCACAGAGCTTGTTCCAGGTCTTTTGTTAGGTCACATGGGAGAGCTTGGGTGGAGAAGATCGATATTTAGATCTTTCACAATGATGTGACATGCCTTTTGGTAATTTCACACTCTAGGCATAGGCAATTGTTGGAGGCTTGCATGTATATTGTGGACTCAACAATGCTTCCAAGATACTTTTCTCGGAGGATGAATTGGCTGCGACATGTGTCATGGTTTTTCTCTTTGTTTTAAGATGATGTAGCTTGATTTCATTGATTGCAGTAGATCTGTGGATGACAAGGGTGGAATGAATCTACTTTATTAGCTCCTTAGTTGGAATGGCAAGTAGCAATGACTTTAGTATTTATCAACGATGGTGTTATAACCATTGTCAACCTCAAAAATATACTTTCCCAATGTGAATATTGGTGCAAAGAATGAAACAAGACAATATAAAGGTATTGAATGTCACATAGGGTGTTTCAGAATTTTATTAAGTTTGAAAATCACTTGTGGACCCCTTCATTATTGAGTAACTCATGAGTTTCGAAACTCCAAATACTCCTGACTAAGTGGTTCTAAAGTTCTTAAAAGGCCCAACCTTTCGATTCTCATCTAGAAGGATATCGTGCTAGAGTTGGAATTTAAAGGAGTTAAGAAGCATCTTACAATGCTCTAGACCTGGCATGTGCGTAAACCTAGGCCTGTCTCTACCAAGCTTGCAGTTGACATTCCCCTCCCAACCAGACAACGTGTTCTCAATGCTCTATTTCCATCAGGAACATGTGCATTTGGATGTGGGAAATATATTATTAGCCAAGCACTTTCAAAGTATTCTAACTCTGACACTATTGTCTATGTCAGTTGTGGTGAGAGAGGAAATGAGATGGTTGAAGTATTAATGGATTTTCGTCAACTCACTATGACCTTGCTTGATGGACATGAAGAATCTTTGATGAAAAGGACTACTCTTGTTAAAAACACCTCAACCATACCAGTGGCTGCATGAGAGGCTTCAATTTATATAGGTATCACTTTGGCTAAATACTTCTGTGACATGGGATACAATGTCAGTATGATGGAAAACTCCACTTCTCACTAAAATGGGGAAGAAAAGATAAGCAAAGAAGTTGACTACTGAAGATTTAGGATCTTTCAAATAAGATTAATAGCCTACCACGGTCTTGTTCTAGTGACATCACGGTGCCTTGCTATCCAAAGGAATGTAGAATTTGGAAAGAAATTTCAATAAATTTTCTTTCCCCTAACCTATTTCAGTTTTCTCTAAGGGAAAAATCTTCATCAAGAGTTTCTTTTATAATGAAAAATAAATAAAACTCAAGAATCTGCTACACGCAACTGAGAAGGCAGAGGGAAACATTATATTTTTGGAAACATCTACATCAGTTTTGAAGTAAACAGTAAAGCCTGAAGGTATAAACCAATGGTCTTTGAGTTGGTCAAAGAAAGATAATATGAAGTAGCATCAAGGATAGTAGCAAGGAAGTTACAAAAAGAATCTTTGGATATCTGAAAAGAATCAGTTATGAAAAAGAAGAAGTTAGGCGAGACTGGAAAATGCTCATTTTGGGGGAAGATATTATAAATATGCAATTGGAAGCTGTTTGTGGGGGATCTTTTTTTTTAGCTCAGGAACAAGGAGGAAGAGGTAGATTTTTCTTTCAAGCATAGTTTGATATATCAAATGTAGAGTCTTTGAACCTGTATATTGGAGAAATAAGAGGATTATTCCCAAATCTTTGAATTTATCAATATTCTCTTTAATTGTAGATGCCCTCTATTTCTACGTGATTGTTCTCCAATATTATATTTGCTATGATAGATTGTGTGATGTTTTATTTCTAAATCTATGAATTCACAATAAAATCATGTTTTGAAAATGTTCTGTTATTCATCTCTTCTTGCTTATCAATTGAGGTTGTGGGGTATGTGAAATGTGAGTCATTTAACTTGCTTCCTTTTCATTTTAGTTTCAATCTTTCAAATATACTTCATGGTTATGTGTATATGTTAGTGATCCTTTCCTACTTTCTAGTCAAAAGCATACCCTACGTTTTAATTCATTGCATATCATAAGAGGGAGTTGTACCTCTAAAATTCAAAGGAAATTTTTCAATTCAATAGCAACTTCTCCAACTATTAGTGTTGTTATTTCTTCTTCCTAGGCATTTTGAGTCATTTTCTATAACTATCTTTGAAGGAAAAATCTGTTCACTAACAACTTGCAAGCAATGAAGCCCACTGTTAGGTTGGGAATTACAGTGGTAACAAAGGTAGTCTTTTGATTTTTTAATTAGTGCAAACAACTGCTATACCAATTTTCAGTAGAATGATTTAATTGTATTCATTTGTAGCTGAACATCAACTGAATGAGTCATGCTAATCAAAGGATAAAGAGTTGAATAAATCTCAGATAATTTATAAATAGAAGACTATTTTGGGTCAGGACATAAATCAAATTTCTAGAGTTGACGTTCTATTAACTTGTTCACCTTCAAAAGTTTCTAGTCACTATAAATTCAAACAATGCAATGCCCAAAAGAGAAAAAAAAGTAACAAACGACTATTTAAAAAACGAGGACAAAAAAACTATTTACAAAAAAACTAAAATCTATATACAAGAAAACTATATACCTATGTCTAGAAATAATGCTTTAGGTACTACCCATTGATAGGCAATGGGATATCTTCACCAATCAAAGACTTCAATCTATAAGTGCTATCACCCAATATTTTAGAAATTTGATATGGACATGTCCGTAATTTATCAAATTTACCATGTTCACCCTTTCGTTCATGGGCTTTATTCCAATATAGGACCAAATCAACTATTCTAAAACTCTTTAATCTAGCTCTCTTAAATCAAACCATCTTTTAACCACAGATTGATGCCTAGAAAATGATCTATAGCTCGAGTATGTTTTTCATCTTAATGCATTAGTTGCAACAATTGATCTTTTGTTTGGTTATCTAATCCAATATATTCTTGTGAAAACTACCAAGTAGGGATCTTTAAGTTTATTGGTAATATAGGATCTACCCCATAGACTAAGTGATAAGGATAATTCCCTAATACATCTTTCATCCTAGTACAATCTACCCAAAGTCAGAATTTTAACAAAGAATTCCATTCCCTAGGATTCTTTTCAATCAATTTTCTAATTATATCCAGCTGATTTTTATTTAATGATTTACCTAATCCATTTCCCTATGGATAATAGTTAGATGAAAATTTCAGTGTTATGCCTTATTCAAATGCCTAGTTAGAATATTTCAATGAAGCAAAGGCAGGGCCATTATCACATACCAATGCATATAGTGTTCCAAACCTAGTGATGATATTATCTTCCAAGAACTTGATGACCACTTCCGTAGTGTAATGCTTGCAAGGACATGCCTTTGTCCATCTGGTGCAGTAGTTTGTAATAGTTAATATAAATCCATGACCAACAAAGGATGGAGGATTAATGGTTCTGAGAAAGTATAGTCCCCATTGTGAAAAGGGGCGTATCTCCATCGCCAGTTGCAATAGTTGAGCATTGAACATTCCTTTATCTGATGTAGTTTGACATTAATAGCAGTGTTTAACATGTTCATATGTATCTTTGAAATTTTTTGGCTAGTAGTAACCAGCTCTGAGAATGAGGTGTGCAGTGGCTAGGGGTGCTCCTTGAGCTATTCCAAATTTATCATGTAGTTCTTGCAACACTTTATTTTCTTATGTTCTATTTAAACATCTTAAATAGATTCCTTCTTGGTTTCTTTTGAATAGAGCTACTCCTTTGATCATGTAACTCTATTATTTTATCTTTAGGGCTCTTCTTTGATTTCTTTGCATATGATCAGGGCAAGTATGGCTAACCAAATAGTGCCATATATTTGAATACCAATCTTCTTGATCTTCTACATCCAAAGTATATTGTCAACTTGAAATTTGCAAGTCTATTTCTACAATAGATATAACCAAAGTTTGCCCCCGAACCAATCTCATAGGTATGATTTCTAGATCAAATTCTTGTAAAATTGCAACCCATTTGGCTCTTTTTTCTCTGAGCTTGCTCTATGTTAACAACATTTTGACTGTAGAATCTAAAACAATAACTTTGACTATACTCCTAAGGATGTAATGTTTGAATTTACATACTACTTTGACCAAAGCAAAGGCTTGTTTTTCAATATCTGTGTATCTCAGCTCTACTTCTTTGAATGGAGCACTCATAAAAGCAATTAGTTTTATTCTTTATTTTTTCCTTTTTGTCTTAATACTATTGCACAAGTGTGAGCAGATGCAAAAGAGTAAATATAAAAAGGTTTGACATAATCCGGACTTACCAATACCGGTGCTTCTATGATTGTAGTCTTTATAGTCTCGAAGGTGATCTTAGCTTCGTTTGTCCACTCTATTTTGGAATCTTTCTTTAACATATCATTGAGTGGTTTCACTATTTTAGCAAATCCGGTAATAAATTTTTGAACAAAATTAATCTTACTGAAATATGACTTCAATTCTTTTCTACTTCCCGAGGGATGTAGATTGAGTAATGCACTCACTCTGTTTGGGTCAATTGAAATACTTTGCTCATAAATGATGTGTCCTAGTAACTTGCCTTCAGTTACCCTAAAATTACACTTTTTAGGATTTAATGAAACTCCGTAAGTTTCACACTTCTATAGTATCACTCTGAGATCTCGAACATGATCTCTTCTATCTTTAGAAAATATTGTAAGGTCATCCATTTAGATAATGATACAATTTTCCTATAAACTTTGAAAAACATAGTCCATGGCTCTCTGTAATGTAGCTCCGACATTTATCAATCCAAATGGCATCCTTCTATAAGCAAAAGTTCCCCACTTCATGGTGAAAGTTGTTTTCATCTAATCTTCCCTTGCTACCATTACTTGGTTATATCTAGATCTGTCCAAAAAGGACATCATTTGTGAACTATTAAATATTTGTAGCACTTTTTCAAGTGAGAGTAGTGGATAATTGTCTTTCTTAGACTCCTTGTTGAGATTCTAGAAATCTACACATGGTGCAGTCATATGCCTCCATTTTTCTTTCTTATAGGGACCAAATTCGCCACCCAAGTAGAATGTTTGATAGAAAAAATTATCTTGGTTGATAAATTTTTTTGAACTTCCTCCTAAATTAGAGGCTCTAAGAGTGCATTTACTAGACATTTATGTTGGAAAGGCTTTGCATTAGGTTTCAATGGTATTGTGTGTGTAATGATGGAAGTTTCGTAAGTCCTCAAGTCTTCATATGTCCGAGCTATGACTTTCCAATAATCTTTAAGTGCTTGAGCAATACCTCTCTTTTCTTCTTCAGTACAAACCTTTCCTATGAGCACATTCTTAGGATCTTCTTCAGTATGCAAATTGTACAATTCAAATAGTCCTTTGTCACTTTGAGGCAAATCTTTTTGTTTAACTATCTGATCAATGTTGAGCAACTATTCTAACTCAATTATTCCTTTTAAAATGTTATTATCTCTGGCTTGAATTAATTCTTCACCTTAAATTTCATCATCAGGGTGATCTACTTCTTCAATTATTTGCACTTCAAAAATACTAGAATTAGTGATGAATTCCAATATGTGCATGTCATCTTCAAACACCTGTGAATTAGTAACTTTATCGGGAACCAAAGGTAATTGTACTAGTTTGACTATAAATATTTTAAGATCTGATGTCTCTAGAGGTTCTAGAGTACTGGAAATAGTAGCCAAAGCATCAGCTCTTTGATTAAATCTTCTAGGGATATGAGTAATGTTGAATGCGTTGAAATCTTCTATTAAATCCCATAATCTGTGTTGATAATTAGACAACCTCTTGTAGTGGAAAATATTTTACTTTTGGACTTTTTTTACCACCAATTCTGATTCACCAAACACTTTAAGGATTCTAAATTTCTTCTTGATTGCAAGGTTCAAGCCATGTATAAAGGCTTCATATTCTACCACATTGTTAGTACATTGAAATTGCAATCGATATGTAGCAAGAAAATACTTACCTTGCAGGTTGACAAGTTCAACTCTGATTCCAATTCCTTATTTTGATTTAAATCCATCAAATTTAAGAATCCAGGATTGAACATCTGTAGCTAGTGCTTTACAATTTTTTGGTATCATTGAATTAACCTTTTCAATCTATATGTCTTGAGTCTTGTTTTCATATATTTCTGATCCAAATCTTTTGACCTTATCATGTTCTGGGAAATACCAATTCTCAATTCTGTGAATTATCTCTAGACACATCATACAACTATTTTTTCGAGTGTGTTGCATTATGCAACTTGAACCAATCTTGCAACAACAAACTTTTTAGTGAAAATTTGATTTTACCACTCTCCTAAGCTTTTGTAATAATATTATTTGGAAATTTATCATAAGGACTATTCTCTTCTTCAGAAGAATCACAATCTAATTCAATTAGAACATCTATTCCAGGAGTCAATTGATTAGGTTTCTTAGCATCACAGGTGAGGAATTATTTGATTTTAACTCATGAATTTCATATTTTTTAAACTCCTGGTTCTACATCAACATATAGAACTTCATTTTTCTGATTATAATCTATAATCATGTATTTCATGTGTGGTTCCCTTTCAATCTTGATTTGATTAGGAACTCCCTTCCATGGTAACCAAATATGTGAGAAATCAGTAGCCATGTGTCCATTCAATGTTTTAGACCAATCTCTACTCAAAATCATACCATAAGTATCATGTATTTCTATGACTTGAATGTCAATGTAATACTGGATTCTAGGATCAGAAGCCAATTGCATGTGAATATTCATTAACTCTTTGACTACATTTACCTTTGTCTTATCAAGTTGAGTGAATTTCTTTAAAGAGCTTGTCAGAGTTAACCCTAACATCTGACATATGGATAAAGGTATCATGTTAGTAGACACTCCAGAGTCTACTAAGCAATTGTGAAGATTCTTGCTGAATATTCTCAATGTGAGTGAAAATGGTGGAGACTCCAATTTTCCTTTGTAAAAGGCTACTTGCGCATCTGCTATGGGAACAATGTTTTTTTTCTTTTGTCTTAGCCTAACTATCTCTAACCTGAATGTCTTTGAATTTTCTTTCTTTAGGGAATTCTTCTAGAGTATTTAAGAAAGCTTTATTGATCATAAGTGTCTTGAGAAATTGTTGATAGAGAAAGGCTAATCTTTACCTTTTTTATTTCTTTTGATAATAATTAGTCAAATTATTTTGGTCAGCGGAATCTATCTTTTCACCTTTTGGAGTATTTTATGAATTGTAGTGAGAGGTTACCTTAGGTAACCCTGGGTTATTACTTGATTTATCATCAGGTGGAGTATTAAATTTATTAGGTGGGATAGATGTTGTTAAAGGCTCATTGAATTTACCTCCACTATTAGCATTATTCCTTATGTTGTAATTATGTCCCTTTTGATATTGTTGAAAGGCATGAAATTTCATCAATTTCTTCCTGAGGTTCATTTTCATCTTGATAGGGAAAGATATATGTTTCCAATGTCATAGTTGAATTATCACTTTCATATTCATGAGCGTGACTTGTGATAACAGCAGGTGGTTTGAAACATTTATAACTTTCCAAAACTAGAATAGAATCATAACCTACTAGAACTAACTCATTTCCTTTAGGAGGATGACAGTCACAATGTTCATTGTAATGTGTAGCAGTTAGAAAAATGTTTGAAGCAATTTTGAATTGTGAACAGTCTACTTCAGCATGATCATTTGTGTTATGAATTCTACACCAATTATTCATTGCAAGATAAACTAAATTCACTTTTGATGTAGACCTTTCATTAGTAAGATCAAGATTATCTAAAGGTGTTGACACTCCCCCATCATTAGGTCATGTATTCCAAGGTCTAGGTGGCCTAGGAGCATTATACATCTGATTTTACAAATTTTGGTTGTTATTTTGAGCATAGAAATGTTGATTTCTTAATTGTGTAACCTATGTGGTTAATCTCTTAAGTTGAGCTATAACTTCTTTCATGTCTTCATTTTCATCAGAAATCTTGACATTTTGATTTTCTTGAGTTTGCGAGAAAAAAGAATTTCCATTAGGACGTAACTTTGTAATAGATGGAATAGGGTGAGGGACTAAAGCTTGACTGTTTCCTGGTTGGAAGAAATTATTTTGAGGAAATGTCCCATTCTGGACCACTAAAGGATAAACATTAGGAGCTATAGATTGACCTACAGGGACTCCATTTACATTCAGGGTAGGGTAAATATTCAATCAATTTTCACCATTTGCAGACGATCCATTTCCAAGGTGGTTCATTTCTAAATTCACACTCACGGCTTCGGCATAGGCTTCTAGTAAAGTAGTAGGAGGATTTTCTCCTCACTTCATAAACATAGCAGTTAAAGGATCTACTACTGTATGATAAACCATGATAGCACACAAATTATCCACTATGTAAGGTGATTGTAATCTATAATAAGCATTTTAAAACCTATCATTAAAAGAAGTCATAGGTTCTCTTTTGAACCTCTTAATTTGAGAAAATTGATGATATAACAAAGTAGGGTCAATTGGTGTTCTAAATCTAGCTAAAAATTGAGTTTCCATGTCCTACCATGATCTAATAGAATTGCAAGGTAGGTTGATATACCACTGGTAAACTTCACAACTTAAGGTGTATGGAAACAACCTACATATGACATCTTCATGTTGAATCCTCACTCTAAAGCATGTATCCTTGAATATACTAATATGTTCTTCTACTTCTTTATGGAAATAATATTTAGGACACAACTCGTTAGGATTTTTTGGTAAATCACTATATATAGCAAATTGAATCGATAACTCAACGTTAAATAATTTCATCACTATGGGAGGTGGTGGTACAACAATAGTTGGATTCTTTGAACTTTCACTTAAACATCCAAAAATTTGAGGTCTACATGATGTTCGACCACTAAGCTCGACTAAAGTCACATGAAGATCACCAGATCAAGATCTAGTGATTCTATGGAAATCTAGTTTTAAACTTAACAAAATAAAGAATGAAAACAACTGGCCCTCCTTCTAGTGCCAGTTCCCGTTGATGATGATTTTACTTGCAAGAAATAGGGTGAATAAATTCTTCATAGACAAGACTGCAAAGAGCCTATCCTTCTTGAAAGATATGGAACAAAGACAACCTAAAGGAGAATTCTGCATTAATAGGAAAATATTGGCTTTAGTTCAATCCCAAGTCTCCGATAACCAGATGATGATTGCACTAGGGTCACTCTCAGGTACTGATGTGATAGTGTTGTTAATCTCAAAGGGACTATGGTTACTTCTAGTTTTGTTAAGAATCAAAAGCATCATACACAAAATTTCCACTTCATTCATTAAATAGCATCATGAAATCAAAAGATTTTCCATAATATTTCATGAACATCACAAATTATTTTCTATCACTTAAGTAGATTTAGCATTAAGCATTTAACAATTTTATGGAAACAAAATATTTTCAATAAAATTTCATCCATTCATTCAAATTTTTGAACATTTTCAAGAATTTAAACATCTACTCTAAAATAAAGCATAAAAATACTAAAAAAAAAAGTTTCTCCCAGTTATTCTCCATGGATGCCCCAAAGAATCAATTAAAACAGAGCAAATCACTTTATACTTCACTAGATTGCTTCATAGCTACATATAAAATGGTGCAAGCTTTTAAAGAGAGGGATTTCGTTTCTGGACACCGAGTAGGTTCTTTATGCACCCTTAAACAGTGTAGCATACAGTCTTGTTCAGATGAACTAACAAAACCAACTACAAAAGATACTAAGATAGGTAGCCATCTAATAAGCTCTATTATTAATCAATGTCTACATGCATACAAAGTCTTATGCTGGAATGGTTGAAAAAATAGGAAAAAAAAAAAAAACTTAAGAGTTTATGCTCCTCTGACATCCACAAATTTTGAAGTTAAAATAAAAATAAAGCAAGAAACAACCTTTTATGGGAACAAGGTCTCAAAAGTTCAACTTAAAGTCCATCCAGAGAATCATAAATAACAAATTAAAATGTGGCACATGGCATCTGCTAACTAACATCAAGAATATTCTAGACTAAGTCAAGGATTTGACTTCATTAGCAGTAGCACTTTTACTTCATAGTCCAACACGAACACTTCGCATATGTTGAGGCTATTAGCTTCTTTCCAAAATATCAGAATTAGGAGCATCTACTAGGATTGGGATCAACCTACAAACTCAAAATTGTAAAAAAAAATAAAATCTCCATCACACTTCCGGTGTCTGGTATCTAGTTCTTCATCTACTTGCTCATGACTCGGGCTCCGAGATTCTTTCTCCTTCTTTCTTCAACTGATACTCTCGAAAAGATTTTAATACTTTATGCATATGTTCTTTCGAAATCCCTTGTATTTCCCTCCAAGTGAATTTGAGCCTAGTATATTTTTTAGATATCTAGAGTATAAGACCATTCTTTAGCACTTTCTTTGCTTCATATTTAGCTATAGTGTTCCTGCACTATATAATTTCATCAATGACCTCCCATGTTAATAGCTGAATAGGATCTTTGTTTATTCTTTTAATCCATTCCTTGAATGATTTAGCTTCTTTTCCCTCATGTCCTAATGTCTTGGGATCGCAACCTTAATGCGCTAGTATTTCAATAAATTCTCTATCTTCATCGATCAATTTCCTACATTCTAAGGTGACCTTTTTGAATCCTTCAATACATTGTATTAACATGTCACCTTCCAATTTCAATTGTTTCTTCCATTTTTCTGGAAATGTATGTTCTTGTTCTAATATTACATCACCCTGTATTAACTCTTGGATATTTAACTACATGAGAATTTAAATGTTTCACCTTTCTTCAGTAACTTGCTCCTAGCGAAATCTATATTCATTTTCAAATATTTTTTATTTCTTTGAATGGTAGTATGATTCCTTGTGCTTCCCTATTACATTTGTAATGAATTATTCCCCTTGCTTTACCTAGTACTTGATCCATTCATCAAACATATTCATTTTATTGCAAACTGTTGCAATTGCATCCACTTGTTCTTGTGACATTAGTACTAGATGTTTGGGTAGTTTAGCTTGTTTTTGACTGGATAAAGTTAATGACTTTATAAAATTATCCAAGGTAGCAACCCATTCTTTCAATTCTCTTTTCTTCTATTTGTATTTCTATACTTTGGCAACAGTAGTATGTTCAAATTTACTTTTATTTCTTCTAACTCTTGCTTCCAAGATCAGTGTCCAAGGTTAATAGTTATCTTTTATTCCTTAGGTGTTATTTCATGTCTATCTTTATTAGCTATTGGAGTAGCTATCTGCATGGTGTTGGAATCAAGGAGCACTGAGAGGTGGGGTGAATTAGTGTTCTGCAACTTTTAAATTTATTGATCTAATCTTTAAAGAACTTATAACATACAACCAAAAGTAAGATGCAGCAACATAAAGCAAGCATCCGCAACACCATAACTCAAGGAATTTTTACGTGGAAACCTTGTTAGGGGAAAAACCATGGTGGAGGTCAATCCACAATATTATCTAAGTATACTAAAAAAATATGTTTTACAAAATGGGAATGCACTTGCATTCAAGCACACTTCCTAGAGCTCACTACTCAAAAATAGAAAGGCTCATTGCCTTACAATCAATGTCAAAAGACAACTAGAGTGGTGAACTATGAAATAGCATCTACAAATGCCTGGGAATAGTTCTGGTTAAGCTCATCAACCAATTTCTTGACCTTTTATCTAATTTTGCTCTTCTGCTTTGTTTTTGCTATCATTCTCATAACAAATTCTTTTATGCACAAGTGAAACTGTGAATAAAATCTTCTAACATTTGCAACACACATCTACACACTTTGCTCATATATATCAAAATGATGTAAGTGATCTCTTATATATATCCACTACCAAGAATTTAATCACAAGTCGGCTTCAATAAAATAGGAAAATATTTTCAAATTGTCGGCTCAAATCATGAATAATATTCAATGTGCATCCACCAAAGTCAGCCACAACATAGTGAGGACTGAAATCAAAATGCTCAAGCCCAAAAACACTAAAAAATTGCTCCTCAAAATTTGCAACATGCTATATTCACTTAGTCGGTCTTCATGAACTGATGAACAAAAAATTAATCAACCAGATCTTCTAACTTGCACATGGATCGCTACAATGCTCTAAAATTCAAGGATAACATAGATGATACACCAAAAAACCTTCCTTGAGATCCACAACCTAGAAAGATAACAGAGAATTGCATATGAGTCGATGAACATAATTCTATCGGATGCTCTATTCTAGTTTGACAGTTAATCACTGATCTTCAAACTGACTGTCTGTATGATCAAAGATGACGTGTGGATCGAATCTCTAACTAGTTTTTTCATAAATGACAACACCAAACAACATGTGCAATGTCTCTTTCCAAAAATCTCCCCCTTTGGCATTGATGGCAACAGTTAGCAAAAAATGACTAAGTGTCAGATCAGTACCAACATGAATACACTACCAACCTTCAAAACTTCAAAAAAGGAACTCCAAAAATACAACTCCCCCTAAGATGATTAAGGAATTTTTCATTGTTCTACTCTCCCCCTTTGACATCAATGGTAAAGACAAGAATCCACATACCAAAAATCAAATAAAAACTTCAAGCTGCATATGTACAACTTACACAAACTTGAAAATATCTACAAAATTGTTCTTCAACAGGTTCAAACTTGTGTCCCAACCTTTCTTGAGACTCTCCAAGATAGTCATGTGACCAAAAAATAAATAGATTTGCATCTCTGCATACTCAAGGTTCACTGAATCACTGACCACCAAAGCATCTTCAACTTCCTTCAATGCACTCAACATTGTTTCCATCTTTAGACCAATTAGGCCTCTACGATCACATGCTCTTTCAACAATTCTATCATTATCATGCTTTAGAATCTTTATCTTTTCAAGTAGGGATATAAATTGACCTTCTTGCTTTCCAACAAAAATGGTTAGAGAATCAAATGCTTCAGAAATATTAGCTAACTATTTATCATGATCCTAAATCTTCTTCTCATTGTCCTCAGTAAATTTAGACAAAGATAAACATGATGTATAGATATTTCCACCTTTAGACAAAGCATCTTGAATATTCTTCACATAGGTAGCTAATAATGATTTTCCATTAGAAATCATGCATTTTATCCTATTGAACCTTTTATCATCAAATTCTTTGTCTACCTTGACCTCAACTAACTTCTCAAGGGAATCAAAATGAGTACTTATAGAATCAATAAGCTTCTTCAACTCACTGGAGGGAGAACCAGATGGATCCTTGACATGAGAGGGCATGATTCTCTCCAAGATGCTAGATGCAAGACTCATCAACTCACTATCCTTAGTGTGAGACTCCAACAATTATTCCCTAGCTTTCGCCTGAGCAAATGATGCAACTTTCAATTTCTGAATCAGAGACAAAGTAGCCAAATTAATAGGACCTTCACCCAATTCCAAGTCAAACTCTTCTTGTTGCACTTCTAGAAATTTCTCCATTGCCTCTACAGTATCTCTTGCTTCCACAGGAACTTCCTTTAGTTCGACCTTCTTTTCTTCAAACACTATTTCCTCAGCTATAGATTTTTGCTTGTCTTCAGGAATCTCAACTTCTTCAACTGTCACAATTTTAGGTGCTTTATTTTCCATAGGAATGTTAGAATCATGCACATCAGGAGGAATCTGAGTGTCCTCAACTGTATCTTCTTTTCTTGGACCAGATGGAGCATCTTCATCATGCACTTCTTCAGAAACAACGTTGATTTTGTTCTTCAACAGAACTTCCTTAAGGACTTTCTTAGTGTCTTTTACAACTTCTTTAGTCTGACCAATCATCAACATATTCATCCTTTTTTGCTCCTAAAATCCTTCTTAGCTTCCTTGAGAATTTCCTACATATCCTCAATAAACATTATCAGACATAAATCTGTAAGAATGCACTCTCTCAACTGCTCTTCTTCAGTTCTTGCATTCACTCTCCTCATTTCAAAAACTTCATACAAACTTCTAGGTAACTAAAATATTATTTCAATGAGATTCCTATTGAAATTATTCAAATGCTTTATTGTAGCTTCCTCAAGAGTTCTTTGACCAACACTATCAAAGGTATCATACCATTCACATAGTGGCTTAAGATTACCATCCTTAATCAAGTATTTTTCCACTTCTTCTAGAAACATACCTAATTTATCAATTTTCATCTTCTTCTTTCCTTTCTCTTCTTCATCAGAGGGCTTGTCCTTAGAAACTATTGTTGCATTAGTGCCCTCTTTCTTAATTTCTTTTACCTCTTCATTAGATTATGTTTCTTCATCTTCCTTAACTGCAACATAATCTCTCTTGCTTTTATCCTTCTTCATCTTTCCTTCTCTACTCAATGTCTTTACTTGAGCTTTCACAGGACTTGATTTCACTGTAGAACCATATAACGGTGTAGAACTCCTTGTTTCTCTAGATAGGGAAGAGGATATTGTCAGACTAGCAGATTCAGTTTTAGTTGGCTCTCCTACTTTAGCTTGTTCTCTCTTTCTCCTAGCTTCCCTCACAGATTTAGTAGATATACCCATGCTCTCTGCAAAGTCTTCCACTTATTTTCTTACTCTCCAAACTATCATTGGCTTCTTCAACTGATCATGCACTTCCAAATCCTTTTCTTCATATGTTCCAAAGCTCTCTTTTGATGGATCCAGAGGCTTACCCAACAAATGTTGAGCATAAAGCTCCAAAATTTTCTCCTCAACTTCATAGCCCATTGACATAATCCTCACTATTCTAGGATTTGTAGCTTCCATCAGGCATTGATCAATATCAACCATAAAGCATAAGTATCCTTGTACTTATCTACAATAGACTTAGGAATTCTTGCTCTTGCTTGCATCTCATTCTGAAAGTTCTTGAGATAACCCTAAATAGTAGCTTTTCTAGCTTTGTTATCACCATTTCCATACAAGAGATCTCTAATTTGAACAGCCACCAGTTTATTACCTTGCCAATGCAGTTTACCAACTCCTAAACTTCATTCATGAAGTAGAAAAATAGACATAACAAAAAATTTCCATACTTAAAGGAATTCTTCTTATCTTTTTTGATCTTACCAGGATTCTCAATAAGTTGACTTCTGAGTAACTCACATAGATCATACTCTGCATTCTCCTTCACCATCTGATATGCTACATAGATAGTTGTACTAGACACAAAATTGTCCCAACTGGAGTGATAAATCTTGTACCTAATGACCATAGATGCAAATATGACATCTACATCAACAATATCATCAATTGTCATAGCTCTTTTATCAAACAATGAACTGGTTGCATCAATAACTATTTGATTCTTTATAAAATTCAAGATTGGCAACCCACCAGAGGAATTTCAACCATTAACAATGCTTATGGCTTTTTTTGTAATCTTAAAAGGTTGACTCAACCACATAAATTCAGCATGAACTCGGCTCAAGATATACCAAACCCACTCGCTTTCTTCAAACACAAGGAATTTTACCATTTGTGTGAATTTCTTCTCCTCTAGGGTTTTGAATTTGGGATTTACTATGAAATCTTCTCCAACTATATAATTTGTATACAAATTCAACAACTGCGAGCTCCGTAACTCCTCAATGTTTCCATGAATGTATGCCCTAATATATTCAATATGCAAGACATTGTATGAAATGGATGAAAATGCACCTAAGGGATTTGTCTCAATAGACTTGAAAGGATGCCACTTGAATTTTGGATGGGGTTTTTCCTTGACATCAACTGCCAATGGAGTAGCCATTTTCACAAATTCACAAATTCACAAGTTTTCCCACAAAATACCTTTTTGTAGGTTAGGGTTTGATCACCAAAATGCCTTCACATTTGAATCTTTGCCAAACTTCACCAAAGTTCACTTCAAAGTTCTTCAAACTTATTCTTCTCAAAGTGAAAAGTGACAAATGAATATTACACATGACCTTTTATCATTTGCACACCTAAATTTTTGTCACAATAAATGCTTTTTCCCTAATTCATCTGGATACCCTATTTCCATACTTTGTGAAAGATAACTCTTTTGTGGACCTTCAATTTTGCATAAATATTCTCTCCAACTATTTCAACATTTGTAGATAATCAATGCAATCACTACACTTATTCATATCCTGATACCAACTACCGACAGGGGGTTTGAAGAATTTTCTTGAGAACTCCCCCTAGGCCAAAGGCCTTAAACTAATTCTCGGATGAGTTACCAGATCCTTGTTCTGGTACTGCCTCATTTCCTACAACAAAGGGACTCTTCTTCACCCATGTCTTCTTCATTTACTTCCTGATCTCACGTATATTCACTTTTCCTTTTCCCTTTTCATCCTTCTGCATGTTTCTCCTTTAATTTACCGGACCCTTTCTACTTCTACAAAATCTAGCAATGTGTCCAGTTTTTTTGCAATTGTAGCACACCACACCTCTTTGTCCAGACTAGTTGTTCCATTGACTTTCTCTTGATCTGCACTGGTTAGCAATATGGCCAAATCTATTGCACTTATACCATTTGACATCTGTATAAAGGTTGTTCATCATATTTATGCATTTATTTGACTTATGACCATACTTATTGCAATTAAAGCACTGACCTAAGAATGATGGACCACTTGGATTCATTTTGTTTCTGCATTGAGCCGCCATGTGACCAAATTTATTACAAACAAATTAGTAACCATTGAACCTTTGGGCATTAGGTTGTCTTACCAGATACCTTCTAGCTTTGTTCATCTGATTTCCTTGCCTAAATCTCCATTGTCCAGATTTGGAACTTTCTCCTTCCTCATATCCAAGACCTCACTTGTCACCTTCAGTCCTTTGACTTTTAATTAGTTCATTAATCTTGGCTAAGCTAATCTTGAACTTCTCCTTGAATTCATTTGCAATAACAAGTTCATCTCTAAGATCAACAATCTGCTTTTCAAGCTCTTCTTCATTATCTCTAGATTGTTGAAAATCAAGCTCCAGTTGATTGCATCCATCAATAATTCTACTACATTCTTTATATTTTTCTTTCAAGGACTGAGCAAGCTTCTCTTCATTCTTCTTTTTTTCTTCAATCTCCTTGGTCATCCTCATCATAATAGATTCCATCTCATGTTTCAGGACATCATAATCTCTAGTAAGCTTTTCACATTCTTCTATATTTTCCTTCAAGGCTTGACTCAATTTTTCATTTTCAATGTGTTAATTGTCTTCCTGTTTGATCTTATCATAGAGTTCCCTTCTCTTCTCCTTGGACTTATTGATTTTTTCTTTCAATGAATCAATGAACCTCTAAGCATTCATGAGATTTGCTTGCAATTCCCAAACTTCATATTTTGACTAATCAAGATCATCTAGGGCCACTAAAATTTGTTGTTGAATACTACTTGAATCCATTGAAACACTTTCCAAGATCTTCCCCAAGTTGTTAAACTTCTTTTGAGGAACTAATCTCTGATACCAATATTTGGAATCAAGGAACAATGAGAGGGGGGGTGAATCAGTGTTCTACAACTTTTAACTTTATTAATCTAATCTTTAAAGAACTTATAACATACAACCAAAAGTAAGATGCAGCAAAATAAAGCAAGAAACTACAACACCATAACACAAGGAATTTTTACATGCAAACCTTGTTAGCGGAAAAACCTTGGTGGAGGTTAATCCACAATATTATCTAAGTATACTCAAAAAGATGTTTTACAAAATGGGAATGCACTTGCATTCAGGAGAACTTCCTAGAGCTCACTACTCAAAAACAAAAAGGCTCACTACCTTACAATTAGTTTCAAAAGAAAACTTGAGGGGTGAACTATGGAATATCATCTACAAATTCCTAAAAATAGTTCCGGTTAAGCTCATCAATCAATTTCTTAACCTTCTGTCTGATTCTTCTCTTCTACTCTATTATGTTGTCATTTGCATCACAAATCCTTTTATGCGCAAGTGAAACTATGCATAAAACCTTCTTACATTCCCAACACACATCTACACACTTTTCTTATATATATCAAAATGATGTAAGTTATTGCTTATATATATCCACTACCAAGAATTTAATCGCTACAAGTCGACTCCAATAAAATAGAAAAATATTTTCAAACTGTCAGCTCAAATCATGAATAATATTCAATACACATCCACCAAAGTCGGCCACAACACATTGATAGCCCAAATAAAAATGCTCGAGCACAAAAACACTTCAACAATTGCTCCTTGAATCTTCTAACTTTTTCGGCCTTCATGCATTGATGAACAAAAAATTAATCAACTGAATCTTCTAACTTGCACATGGATCGCTACGAAGCTCCAAGATTCAAGGATAACATAGATGATACACCAAACAACCTTCCTTGAGATCCACAACCCAAATAGATAATAGAGAATTGTATATAAGTTGATGAACATAATTTTTTTGGATGCTCTATTCTAATTTGACAGTTAATCACTGATCTTCAAACTAACTTCTAGTATGATCAAATTATGATGTGTGGATCAAATCTCTAACTAGGGTTGCCATCAATGACAACACCAGACAACATGTGCAGTGTCTCTTGCCAACAGATGGTTTTGATACCATCTACATTTATTTGTATAGCATGTTTTTTCTTTGCTCTGTGCCTAGGTTTAGGAGTATCTACTTCATGTATAAAATTATTAAGATTCAGAGGAAATACTTCTACTTCCATTGGAGAAGCCAATTCCCTAATCAACTAATCAAGTGTGTCATCATCTTGCTCTACCTCTGTAACATTTCTTTGTTCCTATTTTCCACTTGATTTAGGAACTTCTTCTCTTTGACTTGTCACATTTTCTGAAATGGGAATTTCTTCAATGATTTCTGGCATAGATTCAAAACTCGTAGGGTTTGACACTCTCTCCTCTATTTGAAGACTTATATTTTCTTGTCTGTCCAGATTTTCAACTTCATCTCTCTCAACATTACTTTCTTTATTCACTACTACATCATGGTTTTCCTCATTTTTAATTCCATCACTTGAAAACTATGTAGCTTCATCTTCTTCAACTTAAACTTCAACATCAACATGGCCTTTCTCTGGTTCTTTAAAGACCTGTGACTGTTCATTAACATTTGGGACATTCTCAAGCAAAGGCTGGGAATCAAATTATCTTCAACAATTATTTCATTAATAGGATCTTGTATTACAGTCTCCTCTATTTCCATTTCAAGGATATTAGGCTTTCTCGCCTCTGAGGCAAGTGCTCCTTGTATAAACTCTTATTCTTCAACATCTATAGGGTTAGAACCTGTATCGTGAATATCTTTTCTCACTGGATGTACAATGGCCTTTTTTTTAGAATTCTTTTCTTTCACTTTCTCCCACATAGGCACCCCATTTGTCCATATGTTCTTTAATTCTAGCTTCATCTTCTTCAAAAATTTCCTCCAAAACCACAGGAGTTCATCCCAATTCCTGCTTCATCTTAGACATGTTAACAGAAGGAGGAGAAGTAAACAATGTTGCAACCCTTTGAGATGTAGACCTGGTTTGTGCACCAACAATTTCTATTACTCCCGCTTCTTTATCAATAATCACTTTAGTTCTTGGTTTTGTTGTAGAGGAAGATGCACCTTTAGGTCTTACTTTTTATTTATCTTTACCTATTTGTGCATCTTTCTATTTATTAGATGGTTTCATGGGAATTTCTTATCTTTAAATTTTAGGGGTTCTTTCCTCAATTCTTATACTTGGAGCCGCCTTACTAGTTTTCCTTCTCTTCTTAGTAGGCTCTCCACTCTCAAATGTTGTTTCATCTCCTTTCTTCCTCCTTTTATCTTCTGAGAAAGTGGGCACAATTCCTCTTTCTCTCAAAAAATTATAAAAATCATCAATCCAGTGTTGAGTATACACTAAGACTAGTCTAGCGAACTCATCAATTCATGGCATGTATTCATCATCAAAGCCTAGGTCTAGGATGGGTTCATCGTATACCCTGTCTTCATTATAGAAATTTTTCAACACTTGGCCATCATCTTATTCCAACTGGTCTGGAATGTCATGAAGCTTGAGAATCCAGGAAGATTTTAGAGACAATATTTCATATTTTCTTCTTCTTACTATGTGCTCATCTTCACAATTAAGCCAATAATTTTCTAAATGTGGCACATGAGTACAGTAACTAGCTATATTCTTGGAAATATTTCCTTCAATATCATAATATATTCTCTAGAGTGGGAATTCTTCAAAATGGTATGTTCTTAGTTCTTCAGACAAGTCAGTCACTTTGATTGCACTACACTTATAATTTCCTATTCCAATGGGAAATTTAAAAGAGGCCTTCTTGCGAGCACGGCTATAAATATCCTGAGATTGTTTCAACTATCTCACCAATTCTAATAAGACAATTTTATCTATTGGGTACCTAGGTAGCATGAATGGATGTCCATCACATCCCTCCACCCTAATGTAGGAGTAAGTAGGGAACTATATGTACCAACCTCCCATTGGTCGAGTGACACTTTGTGCTTCTAGGGATAATCTCTTGGCTTTATCACCTTCCATTTTTCTGACCAATTTCATGGAGAACAAATCATTGAATTTCTTGTAATCATCTTTATATCCATCAATGGTGATCTGGGGTAGATGTGCATATATCAAACTATTTCCCACCTCTGTGCCCAGAGTACCAATCTATTTCAAGCCTTGTATACTGGCCCTCATGGCACATGAATAAATAACATATGATGACATATAAAAGCACCTATTCATGGGAAATGTTGTTATTTGTTCATACAATCTCTCACTTATAAGCTTTCCCCAATGCAATTGCACAAGACCTTCCATCAAGTTGGATATTATTACAAACATCCAAGGTTCAAATTTATTCACATCCCTTAAACCAGCTACTTTACTCATCAAATTTATAATATCTTGTATTTCTTGTTTGAACATAGACCTCTGAATTACCTTGGT
The DNA here is from genome assembly GCA_007258455.2 of Sequoia sempervirens. Lineage (NCBI taxonomy): Eukaryota > Viridiplantae > Streptophyta > Pinopsida > Cupressales > Cupressaceae > Sequoia > Sequoia sempervirens. The sequence goes on along the minus strand of VDFB02358134.1, from coordinate 19,983,791 downwards.
TTGTGGTGTAATTGGCTCTTGGCATCATTGGGTACTCATAACTTCTCAATTTCACTCTTCAAAATTCTAATATGTCTTGCCCTTGGCTTTCATATCAACATTGTACATTTGTTTGTAAATAGGAAGACCAAATGTGTATATGATTCCTTTCTATGAGAGGTCTACATAAATTCTTCCTTCTTTCTCAATGACCCTTTTGGTTGGGTTGTATTAATTTATACATTGCATAACTAATTCAGGGGCCTCCATTGCTGGCGGAAACCCTCTTGCCAATAGTAACCCATTTTCCATAGCATTTTCTTGTAATACCCATGAACAGATTTCAATATTAGAAGACCATCCCATATGAGTGTACGTAACCACTACATTGATTGGTACAACTTGTGAATTGAAGTATTTAAATTCATCTTCTGGCCTTTCATCAGAAGTACTCATTTTCTCTAGTGTGTTCTGCATTTTCCAGAATGTGTGTCTTGTGTGCGAGTTAGGGTTAAATTTAACCAAAACTTACAGTTTATAAAATTTTCAATTCATTTTTTTAAAATTTAGAAAATCAAAGAATAATCAACATTTCAATTTCTAAATGGAAATACCATTATCAAGATCTTTCAACTTGAAAATCACGTAATAGAATATCAGTCATCTAAAACATACCTAGTTCTAGTTGATAATGATGATCTTTCAGAATTCAACTTCAAAACCCTTGGTAGTTGTGTTTTGGTTTCTCAAATTTTACCTCTCCTTGCATGCTAGTGTCGTTTCATTCTTTCAATGTCCTTCACAAATACACAGTATGACGCAAAGTGTAGTGTTACAAAAGCAATTACATGCTTGACGTGGTGCCAAGCACATAGGTAGTTTTCCACCTTCATTAATTGCCTGTTATTTCACATTAATTCCTTGAATAAAGGTAGGGTCCAAATCATGAACACGTAGATTTTTGCATGGGCTCGCTTCTAGAGGAGAATGACGATGCGATGACTATACGTGGCAATCAGATGTCGCACTAGTTCCTTGTAAGGTATAGGTTACTAAATATACATGATCAATTGGTGATCACCGGGATTAAAGATTTCCGGTATTGTCTTTAAAAAGAAACATCGAGATCCAAGAATTAACCTCTAACCTTCAGAAAGAGAAAAACAGAACAAGAGAAAAGACCGGAAACTAAGTCCAAGAGAGAGATTAACAAATTTCAAAATAGACTCTCTGGTTTTTGACTTTTGAGTAAGAAAAGAAAAGGAAATAGTAAAATACCAGACTTCAGTAAAAAGGAAACTTCTAGGATTGACGATTCCAGTCAATGAAATACAGGGCAGAGCTAGGACCAAATGAAGATAGAAATTCCCTTTGTTCAAACACAGGAATTCAGGATTCCAATTTTCAGTAATAAGCTAAACTTTATGAAAAGACCAAAACACCGAATCCAGGAAATAAAAGGATAGAGAAAAAGACCAAGCAAAATTGAAAGAGAGATCAACAACCAACCGAGTTGCAAAAAGACACCAAAGCAAACAAAAGCAAAAAGGAAAAAAAGAAAAAAAAGGGGTCCACATTTTTCCAAGGGGAAAAATGGGGCCTGTTGTGAGACCACACAACAGTATTCAGAAGAAAATGCTATATCAGAAGAGATGAGGAAACTTTAGGCAAGTTTGGTGCAAGAAGTGATGAAGGCATATTTCTTGGATACTCTACTAAAAGCAAGGCATACATATGTTTCAATAAAAGATTGAGAAATATTGTCGAGAGCTTGAATGTGAAGGTTGAAGAGATAATAAAGAATTCTATTGATATTGATGGATATGTGTCTGATGAACATGATTGTGCGAAAATAGAAGAAATTTAGGAAGAATAGGATTGATATGAGAAGAAGAAGCTAAATGAATAGAATGAAAGAGAAAAAGATGCTCTAGTAATGTCCCCTAGGACACAAAAATATGTACAGAGCAATCATTCAAAAAATTAGATTATTGGAGACAAGAAAAAATGTGTGTTAATCGGAAGCAAAGCTACTGTTGAAGTAAATTTGTGTTTATTCTTGAAGATTGAGCTAAAGATAGGAAGTGAAGCCTATAAAGATGAACATTTAAAGAAAGCAATGAAAGAAGAACTTTTGCAGATTAAGAAGAATTAGACTTGGGAATTTGTCCCAACTCGCAGATAAAAATATCATTGATTCAAAATGGGTATTCAGAAATAAGTTGAATGAGAAGGGATAAGTTGTCAGAAACAAAGTGAGGCTTGTGTGTAAAGGCTACTCACAAGTAGAAGGCATAGATTTTCCAGAGAATTTTTCCATCATAGCAAGAATGGAAGCTATAAGGATGTTCTTGGCATTGGTTGCTTATAAAGATTTCAAATTCTACCAGATGGGGGTGATCCAACAAAGTTGGTTTACAATTTCTGGGAGATTCTTATTTTTGTTGAAATCACATAATTTTAGAAAATATAATTATTTAAGCCTTAAAAAATTTCATTTGAAGTATTCCAATTGAAGAGGGTTTTATCAAACTACCTTAGATCAAACCCCCTTCAATAGAACCCCGCTAGTTTTAAACCATACCTATAATAGAGTCTCCCTTACACCTATCAAAATGCTAATAAATAACCACTTTTGGTTGACCTTTTGGGGGATCAAATGAATTCATTTAAAATTTATTTTTTGTAAGTATATAGTCCTTATTATAAGCTTCCCATAAAGTATAATTTTAAATAAATTTAATTTTATTATTATCTTTTATTTTTATTTCTTGTGAATGTAGGGTTTTCACCAAAAATCAAGCTCTCATTTCTGCACATGTGGAAAGATAGAATATTACCAAAAAAAAATTGAAAAATATGAGTGCACTAGATACTGAAGTCCTTGATCTAACAAAAAAAAATTGAATTTCGATACATACAAAAAAAGTTGTGTTATACAGTCCACCTATGTCTGAATTGTAATTGGTTTGACTTCGAAACTTGATTTAGGAAAAAATATTCAATAAAACACTATGAAACCAATTAGAGCACTAGATATCATAGATATAAATCTAAACTCAAAAAAATTAAAATTTTATCCTTAATGGAAAAGAAGTTATGTGTTAAACAGTGAGTGTCACTCCTTAAAAACAATGTTTACTGAAAAAAAACTAGTTTTTGAAGGAGATGGAAAACGAAGTGCAATCTAATTCAAAAAAAATTGAAAAAAATATATTTAGAATCTATAGACAAAATTTCACAAATCACTATTTTACACCATCTTCAAATTCCTCATGGTTTAGCCGCTATAGGTGCCCGAAGGTGAAGATTTAGTTAGAAAAAATCAGTTCAGTGTCTAGTTTGGCCAAAAATTGTAAACAAGTATTGTGGGGTCACCCATGGATGTCAAGTCAACATTTCTAAATGGTGAGCTGGAAGAAGAAGTTTACATGCAAAAACTGGAAGGATTTCAGTTAATAGAACAAATGGATATGGTGTGCATATTGAAGAAAGATTTATATGGATTGAAGCAAGCTCCTAGAGCTTGGTATGCAAGGTTAGATAGGTATTTGATTCAACAAGGATTTAACAGAGGTACTATAGACAGTAATTTGTACTTTAAGGTAGAAAATGACAAAATCTTGATTGTAGTTCTATATGTTGATGACATTATATTTGGAGGAAATGAAATGATGTGGAAGATGTTTTTGGAAGAGATGCAGAAAGAATTTGAAATGTCTATGTTTGGGGAGATGAATTTATTTCTTAGGCTATATATTAATCAAATAGAGAAAGGAATTTTCATTTCACAATCTAAGTATGTGAGAGAGATGTTGAAGAAGTTCGGGATGGATGGTTCCAAACTGGTAAGTACTCCTATGGTGACTGTTTTCAAATTGGGTAAAAGATGCTGATCCACCTAAGGCTGATCAGATCAAGTATAGATCTATGATTGGTGGATTACTATATTTGACTGCTACTAGATTAGATATTATGCATGTGATCTATCTTGTGGATATATTTCAAGAAGATCCGAAGGAAACACATGTTGTTGCAGTTAAAAGAATATTTAGATATTTGAATGGAACTCCAGATTATGGATTGTGACCTATCCTAAAGATACTGACTTTACACTTAGTGCCTATACAAATGCAGATTTACCTAGATGTGTAGATGACAAAAAGAGTACAAGTCATGGTGCATTATTTCTTAGATGCAGATTGGTGGCATAGTTGAGTAAGAAGCAAAATTCAATCTCTTTGTCTACTACGAAAGCTAAGTATATTGTTGCTGCATCATGTTGTACACAAGTTCTATGGATGAAACAAACATTGAAAGATATCACAGTGCTATATGATGATCCCATTTCTATCTTTTCTGATAATGCTAGTGCAATTAACATTTCAAAGAATTTTGTGTTGCACTCAAGGATAAAGCATATATCTATTGGATATCATTTCTTGAGAGAGAATGTCATGGAGAATGAAGTCAAGCTTGAGTATGTTCTAAAAATGAATAAGATTGTTGATATATTTATGAAGGCTCTTCCTAAACATACTTTTGAGTATCTCCTAGAGAAGTTAGGGGTTATTGCCCCTCCTTTCACAAACTAAGATGCATTTGGAAATGCATCAATCCGGTGGATTCATGGTTCTATCTTTTTGGACTGATGTTTTTGTGGCTACCTCTCAAGGGGAGCAGGTAGTTTTAGGTGTTGTCATTATGAAGTATTTTTTTCATGTCAAAGGAAGATTCAATGAACATGTATTTTTCCTTTTCCATTGATGTCAAAGGGGGGGAGAAAGCATGTTAAAAGGAGAAAAAGCTAATGAGAGAAAGCAGGTAATGAAGAAGATGATCTTCTGAGGAGGAGAAACAAAAAGAAAAATCTTGAGAAGTATATTTAGATCTCGTATGGTGTCTTTGATGGTTTTTCACATCATGTGTTGCCATCAATGAAAAAGGGGGAGATTTTTGCAAGAACGAAGAAAGGAATGAAGGTGTTGTCATTGATGTCAACTAGTCAACTGATTATCTACTAGTTACTGTTGGTTGTATATATTGAGGATATTGAGAAAATTGTATTAAAGAAAGTTTACAGGTATTCAGTTGTTGATCTAGTATTTTCCCCTATGTTTGTGTGGTTTAGATATGTTGGTCATGGATGTTGAAGGTTGTTATATCCAAATTTTTGGTTGTTGGTTTTTTGTGAAGTTTGAGTTGTGTTTACCAGTTGTGAACTATGTTTTTCTGTGTTTTGGTAAAGGTCGAGGAGAAAAGTTGTTGGTCTAGATTTCTATTTGATGAAGTCTTTTGACTTGTGGTTCTAGAGTTAAGATTTTTAGATTGCATTGAAGATATTTTTTGTTTCTAGAAGTTCCAAGCTTAATTGGGTCCCAGTGAAGCGTGTGTTTGGGTCACCCTCATTCTAATTCCACCCTAGGATGTTTGGTGTCAACCTAATTTGAATTCGAAGTTGGATGGATGACTTTGTATCTTTTTCAAGGTTGGAGATAGTATAAATATAGGATGAGCTAGTAATGAAAATCATACAAAAGAAAAGAAGATAACTGAAAGAGAAAACACAACATTGATGTTATTCAAAAAGTGTGTATGAGTATGCGTGGTAGATCATTGTGAAGCTTAATATTGATTTTTTGGATGCAACAAGCAGAAGGAGAACTCTATCATTCATGCATGTTGATCAAGTAATTGTGGTGGAATTATTTGTTGCATTGAGATTATAGTCTCTTCGTAGCAAGTCTTCTTTGTCTTCATATCTTTGTGGTAGTGACCCCTCCGGGTTGTAGCCCTATGAATAGTGATTCCAGACAATGAGTCCTTATTTCAGGCAATGAGCCTTACCTCAAGCAGTGAGCCTTGTTTCAAGTAGTGAGACTTTTTGTAATCGGTTTTAATATTCTCTATGGTGTGAGTTAATCCTCACCGTGATTTTTCCCTCATTGGATTTTCCACATAAATCTGGTGTTATTATGTTATTGTGTTGAATTTGAGTTTCTGCATTGGTATTTGATGATTAATCATTTAAGTAGTTTTAAGTATTAGTTCTAATGATTGAATTAAAGGTTAAAATATGTGACAACTAATTCACCCCCCCTCTTAGTTGTCCTATTCAACATATTCAACCAAACATTATTCAATTATCTTCAAAACCCTACAAAAATAGATTGAATGGAATGGAAAATCTCCATCCTCACCTATTTCCTACTAACTTTCCTTCCATTATCCTATTCCTTTTATTTTTCATGAAAGAATATCAATACTTAATTATTGACTAGTGTATAATATATTATGAAAGTGGTTAGAAAAATAAAACTAGTTTTTTCCATTGCACATTGATTTGCATCCTTTTAATAAGATTAGGGAGATCCTACAAAGAACAAAGAGGCTTAGAAAGCTTTATATTTCTTTTTCTTTTCTTTGTGCTTGATACAAAATAAAATGAAGATGGTGAATCTGTTTTGTCCTCTCCTATTCTTATTTCCATTTGGATTCTTCTCATTATTTTGATGAAGAGTCAAGATTTTATCTTGTATTTTTTCTCTTTCCCTTGCCCCAATTATTTTTTGCTTGATTGGTCTCCTCATCATTCCTTTTGTAATTAGATTGGTGTTATTTTTCTTCTCACAATTGGTGCATACTTTCCTTAAATCTCATTGTAAATTTCCTTAGTGGGGCTCATCTCTCCTTTCCTTGGAAATTAATATCTCTTTCCTTAGATTACTTTATTTCATAGATAATAGCTTTCAAGGCCAAATTTCTCCTCAATTTGGAATAGTTTTTAAACTTAGGATACTTAGATTGTTTATAGATAAAATAGAAGGTTACATTCTCTCCACTTTGGCTGATTTTTTATTCTTTGTAATGTTTTATATTATCCTATAAAATTTTGTGCACTAGTATACCATCAAACTTGTCCTTCTTTAACATTTATATTTAATCTTGGTCTAGGATCAAACACATTGGCATGGTAATTTCCATATTTCCTAAGAAATCTATTATATTTGGCTACTTTGAATATGGGGAAAAATAGACTCCATAGTGATATTGATATTGAATTGGGTATGCTTACATGACTTAGAGTGCTTTATCTTGATATCAACAAATTTACATGATTTATTCTTGGTGTCATTTCCAATATCACTCTTCTATGACCTTTTTCATTATCGGATTACCAATTAATTGGCCACATTCCTTAGAAATTTGAAAAAATATCAAATTTACATGAACTATATTTATGAGGAAATAAACCCACTGGATAAATCCTATCTTCCCAATAAACTTGTCATCTTTAGTTTATTTAGAGTTGTAGGGAAACATACCACATGGTGATATTATTTTTTATTGTGTATGCCTACTCAAAATATAGTCCTTGAACTTGAAACAAACTACTTGACATGAGTGATTTCTAATTCCATTTTCAACCACAATCTTGTGAAAATAATTTAATTAGATAAGGGTGTGTATAAAAAGATGGGGAAACAAAAAGTGGCCACAACCATTTTTTGGTCCATCTAGGATATAGCATAAGAATTCTATAGTGCACTCGCATTACATGTCTAAGCTAAATAGAAAAAAAATCATGAGGTCATTTGAACTTGAGCCCCTATCTTTACAATAGCTAAACATGAGAAATAAATATCATGTATAAATTTTGGAATTGATCAAGTCACTATAATAATTATGTGGTGATGTCCACAAGGTTGTGGAGGTAGACTTTTTTGGTTATTTAATTGTATAAACTCAATAGAATACCAATTTGGAAATTAATTTTATTGAATATTTTTTAACTATCAAGAATTGAAAATGCTTACAAAACTTGTTCACCAAATGATGAACCTAGTGAAGAGTATGTACAACCTAACCCTCAAAAAAATACTTCATCAATTGCATGACATCCTCCTCAAACACAAGAAAAAATTATATGTGAAACTAAAAATAAGAAAAGGGAACTTGAAACATTGACTGATAACTTGTTTCTAAATTCTAACTTATGTTTATTCTTTGGGTAGATAGTGAATTGCAGTTAGCTGGAATTTGGCATAATGGTGGTAAAATTTAGCTGGGAACTCACACATACAGGGAATAATTAACTGAGTCTTTTGGGAATTGGTGAAACAATGAAGGGATTTGTATTGAATGAAAAATCAAAAAGTAACCTTTGCTCCACTATAATTCCAAACCTAATAGTGGGATTCATTGCCTGCAAGTTGAAGCAAAAAAGCTTACAAAGAAATATCAAATGAAATAATGAAAATGAATATCAAATAAATATCAAAAGAGAAAATTAAAATCTTTAGGCTATCCAAATATCTTTACCAGGGCTATAGAAACCTAACTGGTAGTAGAGCTATGTTTAGGGGAATTACATAGATAACCTTGCCAGGGCTATGGATGCTTGACTGGCAACAAGGCTCTATCCAAGGTTGTCTTTGGAGGATTACTAAATTATGTAGTTCAATGTCAATGAACTAGTTTTTTCACCAAGTTCTAGAGATTGGAATTAATCAAAGCACACACTAATACATTCTAGAGAAATTTAATAATTTTTATGTCAGAATTTAGGTAAAGATAAGGAGTTATTGTTGGAAAATATGCATGTTATAATTTATAGCTAGAGATATGGTCCTAGGTTTCTTTTAAATTTGATTTTGTTGGTTGCAATTTGTTGTGTGGTCTCACAACATGCCCCAATAATGTAAGGCTTGGGGACCCAAGTGAAAAAAAATGCTTATGGTAGGTGATGGTTGGTAGAGGATCACCGGAGTCAAGGTTAAAATGAAGTCTTGAAGTAATTTGTGATTCGGATGTACTGGGTACTGGGTACTAGAAGGATAGGTTGGTTGGAATTTCTAATAGAAGGTTTGCTAAGTTGTTGTGGTTTGGAAGTAAAGTCTAGGAAATGTGAAATTTCTAGTGGAAACTGGGATTCGGGTGAATTTTGTTTTGATAAAAGCTGAAAATGTCAAGTACCAGGTACCGGTAACAATTTCAAGTGTCAAGGTTTAATTGTTTAGTTTTTCTCAGGAATTTAAAATGTTTGGTAACTTGCCTAAAAGGATAATTATGCGAGAATGCATTTAAAGTGTGTTATTTATGATTTTTTTAAAAGGATGATTTATTAATCATGATTTTATTTTTAATGATAGCTTTATAAATGTTTTAAAAAGGGATTGATATGTGGAATTTTTAATGTGGAGGAGGAATAGATTGTGATGCAGTATTCGGGTATGGACAATCAAGAAAATTTGGATCACGGGTAATGATATGACCAGGTTGGGCAGCGTAGTCTACGAGTCCATATGAAGGAAGAGCTTGAGATAAAGAAATACCAGGAAGCCCAGTATTACACATGCAACAAAGGAGAGTACCCAGATCTAGGGTAATTTACCTCTGGGTTTTTTAAGCCTAAGTCAAAACCTGAGTGTAGGAACCAAAGTGTTGGTGGATTACAGTATCTATGTCTAGTTCCACCTGATCATTCTGAATATCCGACAAAGGAAGTTCCTACAGTTTGTTTGTCAAATCTACTTAGCTCCAAGTTAAAGTCCTAATTATATTTTAAAGATGGAGGTCCTGAAATATTTTAAAGTTTTGAAGAAGGTTGACATCCATTGACTTATTTAGAAGTTCTCCTGCCAATTGTTATATGCCATGTTTCTTGTTATGATTCATCTTTTAGATTCCCTCTCATGTATTGGTTGAATTTCCTAAGTGTCTCATTCTTATAAAATGCTGAGAGATGTTTCATTTTAAGTCAAGCTCAAAATTTTTGGATGTTGGAGAACTAGATCTTTCTCAAGTTTCATTCTTTTTCCTATTTTTTCTTCCATTCTAGATTAAAAACTTGTATGTTTAATTAGAAGTTAATCAATATCAGAGCTAATTTGAAAGCTATTTCCTGATATATGAAATCTTACATAGCTGATTATTTGTTCCTATCGAACAAGATTTTGTGCTACATCATTTAAGGGTGCATACTAACACTATCCAATGGCAAATATTCCCCCTTTTTCTTTAAAATATCGCATCATTTTGTGCCTAGTTGTGAAGCAATTTGGTGACATATGGAATGGTTTTCTCTAATTTCATTATTTCTTGAGGTATGATGGGATAATACCTGGGAGAAATTTTACATTTTTCAATAAGTTTTTATGCTTTATTTTAAACTAGATGTTTAAATTTCAGAAAATGTTCCAAAAAAGTAATAAATGCATGGAGTTTTACTACAAATCTTTTGATTCCATGATATTGTTGAATGCTTAAAGCTAAATCTACTTGGATAAATGCAAGTTATTTGAATTTCATGAAATATTGTTGCAAATTTGTTGATTTCATGAATTTATTGAATGAACAGACCAAGATTACTTTTATGTCTGATGGCACCTTCAAATTTGAAGTGCCCATGATATAAAATTTCCTCTGCACACTCAGAAATGCACCTAAAAAATTTGCTCCAGTGACCTACTTTGGAGGGTCATAATTCAGAGCCAGTTAACTTTCATGCCAAACCCCTTGGTGAGTGTATTCATTTGACATATGTGAACATGTATGTCTGATTTCAGCTTCCCGTGATGAGTTTTGACAAAATTATGAAACACAAAGCTGGAGGGTTTTGGGACTATTTTGTTTTTTGCAAACTCTTAGGCCTATGAAGTGGCCTCTTGTTCAGATTGATACTTCACAGCTAGATGATTTTCATGGAAAACGGATTGGTGCTTTGTATTACCCTCACATTCATATGCTCCTTGGTCTAGTTTTAGAGCCACATGATCAAGTTTGATTATTTTACCAAGTCAAAAGCAAATGCAGTTTGTTATGTTTTAACATCCGCATTTCTAGAATGTTTTAAGGAGGTCAACTTTGACCCTTAATATCTTGTGAAGAATTTTTATTGAAGGAAATCCCTCTTGCACACATACTCAATGGATCTAAATGATATAGTGTTTCTAGTGGAAATCTCCCAGGAGATTATTTGGTATTTTTTCGAGATGGTGACTTGGTGAGCCTTAATTGGTTTCCGACAGGTGTAGTTGCAGAAAAGTTTGAGTGATCCACTTTGGCATTGAATATCTTGCACCTCGAGATCTTTTTTTCCAATCCATTTATTCCATTGAATTCTTGGGTCAAATTTCTATATACCTGTGCATTTTCATGACTTCAAGAGGTTGTTTGACTAGTTTTCCAAGGCAATTCCAAAGGCCACTTGATATATTTTAACTACTATACAAAATGTCAGAAGGTGGATTCTGATAGTTTCCCACTTCAATTTTTTCATACCAGATGCATATGGAAGCAGTTTCAGGTCAATTGAAGATGAAACTTGTTTTAAAACATTTTTTTTCTTAGCCAGACCCACAAGGGGACCCAACATGCTTTACACAATTATGACATTGTCAGCGTTGCAAACACCCAACTTTCTTCATTGGGATCAAATGGGGAAGCATCAAAGAGCTGGAAATTGATACTAATCATGCATTTTCAGAGTGCATTGATATGGAAATTTTATGATTTGATAGGAAATTGGATGAGGAAGGTGAAGTCTATGATTAGTTCATGCATGAGGCATGTTCTCTTAATTCTATATTTGGTAATAATGAAAAGATTAACTTACTAATGGTTGAGAAGAGTGATAACATGTCTTGCAATGATAAAAACGTTTGTAATCTGGACATATATGAAAGTTTCTTGTAGCAGTATTGTTACTGAAAAGGTAAAGGAATGCATAGACATCCAATAATGAAAGATCAGTTTATGGAATGGATGCTTAAGATGATGTTTTATTGCAATTCAATAATAGTGATAATGTTCATCTTGAAGAATTTGAATATGAAAAGGGTATTAGGATTATATCCAGATAATGAACTATCTTAGATTTTCTATACTTTGTTGCTCCAAAGTTGATGCAACATGGAGATGCTCATTATTCTTATGGTGTTGTTGAAATTTAGATGACCCAAAGTATGAAAATTATAAATAAAATTCAAATGTTAATGGAATGGATTTCTTCCATTGATTAAAAGAGGGTGAAATTTCACTTAAGTTTCCATGGGGTAAAGCCACAACACTTTTTAATCTTGCTAGGGTTCTAAACAACTACATGATAGTAAAAAATTAAATCAATTATACAAGCTAGTATTGTTCATGTTTCCTATCTATGTGGATGCACATATACTTGCAACCATGGTCTGAGTTTGGAAAATTGATGGCTGCATAAAACTTGATGTTCTACCAAGAAACTTTGAAAAGTAGCTTCCTTGCAGTCGATATCTATAACCCAATACCCTAGTCTGAAGGAATTCCCTCCTAGAATTAAAGTACTTATGGCCTTGAAGGAGTTTTTTTTGGAAAGATGCATCAACATAACTAGTTTCCCCAAGTGCTTTGAAGGGCTTGCATGTTTGAAATGATTGAAATTGATAGGCCGATTGTGGATGATTCTATCGAATGATCTAGTGAAGCTTAGAAAGCTAAGAGAGTTAATCATAGACAACTGTCCTAAGTTGCAAGCATTCACAGATGTGAAATGATGGAAGGGGAAACCATTGCATCATCTGGAAGGAATCAATTTGATATTGAAATAGAAATTTCACCATAGGTATAAGGATCTGATGTTGGAAACGTCCTTGCTCGATGCCTTGATGTGCAGGTAGATCTAGTGCATGTTTACTCTGTGCATGGAAAGATTATGCTTGTAGTGAAAATGTATCAAAATCGTTTGAGGAAATATTATATTTAGAGCTTCCACCCAATTTCCATTTGGTTCTACTTGAATTCATTATGAAAGAGAATAGTAATGAGTTTGTGAATATGCATTATGTTTAGTCTTGGGCACCCTCATATTTCATGTTATTATTTGACATTAGGGTAGCAAGGCAGGGTTTTCTACTTCAACTCTTCAAAAGCAATATTTATACTGGTGATAGGATATATTGAGTAGTATCAACATTAATGGAAGGCACCCTGTATTCACGGTTTCAGCTGATTTCCTGCATGATCAATGAGAAGCAGCAAAGTGAACAAACAAAGGAATTAGGGCAAAGCAAAATCAATAGTCTTGGTGCAAGATGAGATGTGGATGAATCTCCACCCTAGCTCACCAGCCCCATGATATTAAAATATTAGTTTCCAAAAGGTATTGGGGTTAGTGGGATATTTCCATGTGGAAGGTGGGCTCAGGCAAAAATATTCAAGGCTATGGTGATTAAAAGTGTAAGAGGTTCAAATTGTCGATGAAGAGTTAAATGTTTCCACATTTAAAAGCTAAATTTTAAATGTTGTGTGAGGAAAATATGGACTCACAGGTAAAATTTTTGTTTGCATGAATATAGTATTTAAAGCCCTCGCCATTTAAAATGCAAAATTTTAATATGGAGTGTGAAGTTACAAAGAATACATGGGTAGAGGTTATTTAGGAAGCCAATATTAAAAAATTAAAAGTCTTCACAATTGAATAATGGCTTTGTTGTTGGGAATTTAAAAGTGAAAAGGCACGGGTGAAATTTTTGTGCAGCACAGTGAAAATTAAAAAGTTAAATGGATCCATTATTAAAGAAAAAAATTTTATTTGTTGGGAAGTGAAGATGTAAAGTGTAGCAAAGAAAAGAAAGAATTAAAAAGCTTTCATGGGAAAAATTGAGTGTTTTGAGCTGCAAGATAAATGGTGAAAGGAGGAAGCAGATAATTTTCACTACAGGGATAAAATGTGGAGAGAAGAGAGAAGAATTTTCCAGTTTCTTGTTGCAGATCAATAGAAGATGAAGGATCCAAGTGTCAACTTCCAATTGATTTTAGGGCTTCTTCTTATTATTATTATTCTCATTCTTCCTCATTTGTAAGGGTTCCAATTTCTGAAGTTTTGCAGGGCAGACAAAAGCTCTCTATGAACTTTAAAGTTAGGGTGAGCTATATGACTATTAGTCATTAATCTAAGATGTTTTTGTGTTTTGAATGGTTCTTCATGAATATATTTTATCTAATTACTATCTCCATGATTGAGATGTAATACCTTTTAAATTCAATAATCAAGGGTTATCTAAATTTTTTATTCACATTTGATGCATTTGAGTTGCATTTGTTATTTCCTTTTATTCAAAGAGTAGTATAATTACTTTAATGCATGTAATGGGAGTATTGTATTTCTAGGTGGATTTCTAAGAATGGTCATTTGATAAAGCTTCAGTGGTCTTGTTATCATAAGGTGATAACATTTTTAAGATCTTCAAAACATGTTTAACATTGTAGGATAAAATGTTGGTTATATGACTTGGTAGCCCTTTTCTTGGCATTGGTCAATCCTTGTGCATCTTATGTTTTCAATTTGGTCCTGAATCTAAAATCTAAAAACCCTTTTACTTTGATGTTCATTTTCTTTGTTGTTTAAGTTATCTTTTTCCTTGTATCTCCATAGTGTTAAAAGGGTATACAGGTTGATGTTGAAATTATTACATCTGTCATCCCTCTATGTGTTTGAGATGGAGGAATCTACGTTATTTTTTCTCAGTAGTGTTCAATGCAAATGGGATTATGCTTGAATTTAGTGGAATATAAAATACGCATCACTCATATGTTTGAGAATCATCCTCTCACATAGGTCTATAGTTTGCTATTTGGCATAATTTTATCATGCATTGGACCTACAATTAGGAATTATCTCCTAATTCTTGTGGAGCTCATAGTGTAGAAGGCTTACATAGCCTTGTTTGTTGGATTTTCTTGTCTTCAATCCATTGATAGTGAAAATTCCTTGTCCTAAATATTTAATCCCGTAGTTTAGGCATTGTGTTTCTCCTTAGGGTTGAAGATTGCAAGAAAAATGAACCAACAATGTCTTTATGATACCTTCTAGAACTGTAAAGACCATTTACCCCTCATGTGTAACAACATTATCACAATGAATCCTGAGCAAACCTAGTGCATCAAGAATTGACATAAATGAGCCTTGGGATTAAGCTGAGTTAGCCTTAGATTTAGGTTTTCCTAGTGCAATCTTTCAAGAAAGATAGGTTCCCACAGTGTTTCTATGAGGATTTATCTATTTTTTGGTGTGCAACTAACATCCACATCACCAAGTGGTTGGCACCTTTGGCATGTTATTCTATAAATTGGGACCTCCATTTATTGTAAAGGAACTTCTATAATTATTCTCCAACATGAGAGTTTTGGATTTTTTTTGCAATTTGGAGAAGGGTTTCAAGGTGAGTGCTAGAAAGGCTTATCTAGTTTGAATATGTGGGTATTGTAAGGCTTCACACCAGGGAATATATGATGTCAAGTATGTATGCATGTTGAATTGTAATGTATTTAAACATCATCTAGTTTTGTTGTAAGTTGCTTATTTGACTATAAATAAAGTTTTTAGTATTGTTTCAAGTAGAATTTTTCTTCCTAACTCAGTAGCTTGGAAAGGCCCTTGAGTTTGGAACTGCACCGAAATAGGGTTCCAACATGAAGCATGCAGAGCAGTGATGGGTGTAGACACGTAAAATATATCGATTGACATTGTGCACTTGATCCTGACTACTAACATCATTTCATCCTTAATCATCCCTCGGTCTAACCATTTAATCAAATCTCCTTATCTAGTTAAAATCATCAATATTCTTCTCTTAATTAAATAAATCATTTTATCTAATTAAGTTAATTTATTTTGTTAATTAAATCAATCCATTTGATCTAATTATCCCTATTTAATTAAATAATTAATTTTATTTGATTTAATCTCTAAAGTTTATTCATTAAATTAAATAAATTAAGACCTTATTTGATTTAATCTAACACCATCTCTTTTAATTAAATAAATCAAAATCCTTATTTAATTAATCTCTTATCATATTCCTCTCTTATCTGATTTAAATAAATCCATAAATTTGAGTCAAATAGGTCACATCATCTAATCTCCTATTAAATTAATTAACCCTTGATTAATTTAATTCTGAGTCATGTCCCATCCTCTATATTTTGCAAGTTGCACATGAAAATAGATTTAATTCATTTATTAAATCTCTATTTTCTTCACAAGGCATCTTTTGGAATATTCTCCAAATTTGAATTCAAAAATTTCAAGTCAACATGTACATCCAACAAGGAAATAACTTCATCTTACATGTCCTTTGCCTTGATCCAAGTGGAATTTATTGCATTTTCCCTTCCCTCTTGCAAGTCATTTCAACAAATTTGAAATTCAAAAATATGCATTTATTGGCACAATCCCCAAGTCTTGCACATCCTCCATCCACTCATAGATTGACAAGTGGCATCATGTCATTAGATGAATTTTAGTCCCACATTGATCAAATTTGGACATTTATCCATCTTGGCATTCTATAAATAAAGTGCTCATATCCTCATTTGATCATCCAAAAATTATGCAAAGTTATTATGCTATAATATTTAGCCATTTCCATCCATCACCATTGAGTTCTTAGTTAGGTTTTTGTAGATTTTTGGCTTGGAGCTCTCATCCTTTATCAACAAAGTGGATCAATTATCATAAGCATATCAAGATTGCATCTTAGGAATTGGGAAAGGGCCAATTTTCACATCCAATCGGCACCAATTCCCCCATGGGATCATGTGTTTTCTATTCTAATTAGGATTGAATCTATATTTTCTTGTTTTATTGTGTTCTTCATTTTTTTCTTTCCTAATTTGAAATTTGTAAATGGATTTCATGGGGAATCCTTGTTCATGCTTGCAATATCTAATTTAAGGTGTTTTTTCTCTTTGTTTTGCAGGTATTAGGATTGGGGTTCACACATTTGGTGCTAGAAGGAGGGCTTCATCTCATCTTCAATCACTTTTTCCTACATTTTCCGCATTTTTGCTTATACATAGAAAATTCCAATGCCAAGAGCTCAGCGTCGCTATTTTGGCACCGCTAACTCTTTAGCATCACTATATAGCACCGTGGGAAACTCAAAGTGTGACGCTAGACTCTTCTCGCCCAAAAAATTTAAATTCTAGACTCCCCCACTTGACTATTTGACTCGCAGGAATTTTCAAAAAAACCAAATTGCAATGCTGGGCAAAACTGCAATGCGGTTGAGCTCACTATCCCAACACAAAGTGACATTGATTGGTAAGTGGCGCTGTGAGAGCACCACTAAGAAATCAAAATCTGATGTAGTGATGGGTTGTGCCACTGGTAGGGAGTAAAAAGTGGAAATGAAATTTTAGCATGTGCTTTTTGATTAATGATTAATTTGTCTTCTATTTTCTACTTTTTAATCTCTGTATTTTCTAGAATCCGATTGGTTTTCTCCCTTGTAGGTTGGAAATCAAAAATGAAGAAAGGAGAAAAACGAGGAGGATATTTCATCAAATCAAAGTGTTTTTAAACACTTTAGTGTTTGCTTAACACTTTTTAAGAAATTGATATCACTTCTTTCTTAGGGCACTAATTTTGTTTGGGTTTAAAAAGAATCTTTTCAATTTCTTTCTTGCAAAGGTTAAAATGAACATTAGGATCACAACATATTAGAGTTTGTTTCTTTGGATAACAATTGAACAAAATGTCTATCATTTGTCTTTTGGTGCTCTAAAACGAATTCATTTTGCTTTGTGGATTTAAAAAGAACAAGTGCAACTTTGTTTTCGTGAAGGATTACTTAAACTAAATTCATTGAAAAAGGACGTATGCGCTTCTCTCGTGCTTTATAGTGATCTTGAGAATCAAAAGGCCTTTCTCATGACTTTAGGTTGAGACAAAGCAATCACCTCCACACTTCAATTTGGGTTTTAAAATTGAACAAAATCTTGTGCGAGTGTGAGTGGGGGAATTATTGCATATATTCTCTCTCTTTGTTACCAACAAAGATTGATCGAGTTATGAATATTTTTTTTACTCGCTTTTGTCTATCTTAGAGGACCTTCCTTGGGGAAAAAGTACTCACCCAAGGGAATGACTCAACCGATAACACTCTAAAGCCAAGAATATTTCCAACTGGGATATAAATGGGGGTATTGGAGTAAATGCCAATATCACGCGGTTGATTCCAACAAGATGGATCTGAAAGGGGATTCTTGCCATATGGGTCAATCTCCATGAACAAAAAGTCCTTATTAAAACCCATGTGCTAGAATTTTCCAAAATCCTTTAATCTATTTGTTGGTGCAAGAACAGTCATTCTGAAGCCACCCCACACTTTTATGGTCTTTTAGTAGAAATGGAAAAAATGCCATGGGAGTTTCATGGGTGTTGATGCTTGGCTGCCCCATATAAGTGAGTTTCATGGAGGGGAGCCAGTGGGGTCAAGCATCTAAGCATTCACTAAAGATAAGTGTAGCTAGACTTGTCCATGTGGGAATCCAACAAATATTGTCTTACACATCCACAGGGTTGTACTTATTCTTGGGTTACAAAATGCATTGCTTGATCAAAAACATCTTGAAAACAAAAACTTAACATCATCATCCAAATTTCAAACCCTTTTGGAGACAAATACAATTGACTTAATCCATATGTTATTTCTTTCCCTTTAGATTTACATCCTTAGAGGTTTCTAAACATTGGATTACATCTCGATTTGTCTACTCACTACTAGATTTGACACCATTTTCCCACAGGCATTCGTCAGTCGTTTGACAAATATTTGTTGGAAGAGCGACGCAATGGCGAAAATCTTTCCGTTGCTATTTTTTCGTCGCAAGGCCAACAACAAATTAAACGTCAAAATAACGAAGAAGAATCATCGGTCGATGACATCATAAAATACCTCATGATTGCATCAGAATATCGACAGAAACTTTTTTTATCCACCAATGAATTACACCAGAAGTTCGTCATCGGTTCGACGAAATGGGCAATCAGTAGCGTTGAAACAACAGAAGACGTTCGTCGAAATTGCAACGAAATAGACAAGTAGTAGTGTCAAAACAACACCAAAAGTTCATCGAATGTGTGATGAAATAGGCAAGTAGTAGCGTTGAAACAACACCAAGAGTTCATCGACTTTGCGACAAAATTAGCAAGGAGTAGCGTCGGAAGAACACCAAAAGTTCATCAAAAGTGCGATGAAATGGGTAGGGAGTACCATGGTAGCAACACTTAAAGATCATCGAAAGGGTGACGAAATGGGTAGGGAGTTATGACAAAATAGTCATCACAGCTATAGGAACTTCGTTGAGCCTTTCTGTTGATTCGTCGGTGGTTGTCGTCGAAATTGCGATAAAGAAGCATTTTTTTTAGAAAAAAAAAACATTTGTGGAAATGTACCATTGCGGAGATTGATGATTGATCGTACATACATACTGCATATTGGTTTGATGCTTCAAACGATGCATTTCTTATATTGAAAAGTGCATTACCTTATTGAGCTTCTCTTTGTTTTGAGTATAGTTTAATACTATCTACTTAACAAGGCCAACAACGTGACGGTGGAAGCTCATTTGGCCCCTCCCCCCCTCACATCACTCTCAATTCCCCATACCCAATCATATAACATTAATCATTGATTCATCCATTAATAACATATAACATTCATTCATTAACATATAACATTCATTAATTAACATATTCACATTCATTCATTAACATATAATATTCATTCTTTTAGTTTTTACATATCATCAAAAATATGGTTGTCATGATATGATTACAATCACTCTTTTTTTGTTTCTTTTTCAAAGCTACATAAAGCTGAAGTGGAGTATCATTTTCTAAATCAATATTTGTCCCCCCTTTAGTTGTTTTTCCCTCTACTTGTGATCTTAATGTACGCGTAGTTGTCTTCTCATGACATGGATGCCGCTTCAAGGGGGGATCTGCTACAATAAGAAAGAAATGTTAAACTATATGTTTTATTATTATTGTTACAAGTATTTGATTAGTTAAAAGAATATTAGAGTGGTTCTCTTTACCTGATGGGTCCATATCATGTTCCCGAACTTTTGTTATAGACTCATGCTCAACATGTTGAACACCCTCTAAATCCTGATCTGCAGTTGAAACACGAAAGGTTACATTAATTAATACACCAATTGAAATTAAATATGTTTAAGAGAACATGAGGGTGGTCCTCTTTACCAAATGGGGCCACATCATGTTCCTGATCTTCTCTAGCCTGATCATGCTCAACATGTTGATCACAGTCTACATGCTCTAAAGTTGAAACATGAAAGGTTACATTAATTAATACACCAATTGCAATTAAATATGTTTAAAAGAGCTTAGATTGGTCCTCTTTACCTGATGGGGCCACATCATATTCTGATCTTCTCTAGCCATGCTCAACATGTTGATCACACTCTACATGCTCTAAAGTACCGGGATTCACACCATGACCTTCAATCTGCACATTCTACTCCACCCTCACCAGGCTGCATTCCAATGTCATGTGCAATATATATTATCATTGCTTGAATGTTTAAAACAAATAGGCATGTAATTACTTTATGGTGGAAATTAATACTGAATAGATTGCACAAGTATTCAATTTTAAATAAACTTTATTGAGTTTATTTACTTGCATGTCGGATGTAATGGAAGATTGTGTTTGCCCAGTCAAGACTCTTAGGTGTTCAGCCATAGCTCCATAGCCTTGCTAGAAGGCAATATTCAGGTCCTCTTCTGTGGAACTCTGTTGAATTTAGAGCCCTACATTTTTGTAGAAGATCATGAATTTTTCTTCTATGGTGTGATAAAACCAAAATTGTTTTCAATTTATTATAATTTGGATGTAATATTTCATTTATTGATACTTACAATTTGTGCAGCTAATTTCATATAACCACTAGAGCCAAGTTTGTGTTGCCCATGCTTTTCTAGTCTTTCCTTTGTTGCCTTCGATTTGTTGGAAAGCCTATGAAAAGTTTGAAATACATTAGATTATGTAAAAGGAAAGAGTAATCAGTATATAATTACATTGTTGATAGTATCACACATAGCATACTACTTTTTAAAAAAAAATTAATGGCATTTCCGTAGCATACAGACATTGAGAGCATATAAAATACAGAGTTCAATCCATGAATTATAGAAAATAGATATTTGTTGGTTATATTCATATCGCTGATTACATTGCACAAAACATACTACAACTACATAAATATCAGATGGTGACAGTTGTCTATGCTACCACATTTTTCATACATGTCTACCAAGCATTTTATCAAACAGTTCACTTCCTTGCTGCTATGGCTAAAAGCCTAAAATAGGTGCTTTCAAACAAGCTATGGATGCTTGGAAAAAATCTATCAAAGCATAATAGTAAGCAATGGCATAGACAAGGCAGTGAAACTGTTTGAAAAAATGCCTCAAAGAAATGTGGTCTCATGGTGATGGAATGCCATGACAATCCATAGCAATTTGCTTGTCATGGCATTCATTATGGCATTCCATCACCATGAGACCACATTTTTTTGAAGCATTTTCTCAAATAGTTCACTACCTTTTCTATGCTACCACATTTTTCATACTACTATGGCTAAAAATTAAAAACCTCAAATAGGTGCTTTCGAACAAGCTATGGATGCTTGGAAAAAATCTACCAAAGCATAATAGTAAGCAATAACATAGACAAGGCAGTGAACTATTTCAAAAAATGCCTAAAAGAAATGTAGTCTCAGGATGATGGAATGCCATGACAATCCATAGCAATTTTCTTATCATGGCATTCGTCATGGCATTCCATCACCAAGAAATTTTTTTCAAGTAGTTCACTGCCTTGTCTATGCTACTGCATTTTTCATACATGTCTACCAAAGCATTTTATCAAACAGTTCATTGCCTTGTTGCTATGGCTAAAAGTCTAAAACAGGTGCTTTTAAACAAGCTATGGATGCTTGGAAAAAATATATCAAAGCATAATAGTAAGCAATAGCATAGACAAGGTAGCGAACTATTTCAAAAAATGCCTCAAAGAAATGTGGTCTCATGGTCATGGAATGCCATGACAATCCATATAAATTTTCTTGTCATGGCATTCATTATGGCATTCCATCACCATGAGACCACATTTTTTGAAGCATTTTTTCAAATAGTTCACTACCTTTTCTATTCTACCACATTTTTCATACATGTCTACCAAAGAATTTTATCAAACAGTTCAATTCCTTCATGCTATGGCTAAAAAGTAAAAACCTCAAATAGGTGCTTTCGAACAAGCTATGGATGCTTGGAAAAAATCTACCAAAGCATAATAGTAAGCAATAACATAGACAAGGCAGTGAATTGTTTGAAAAAATGCAAAAATCTGATCTCCGCGGTGATGCAATGCCATGACAATCCATAGCAATTTGCTTGTCATGGCATTAAGTCATAATTCCATCACCATGAGACTACATAAATTTCTTTGAGACATTTTTTCAGCGGGTTCACTACCTTGTCTATGCTACATTTTCATACATGTCTACCAAAGCATTTTTATAAGTTCATTGCCTTGCTGCTATGGCTAAAATCTAAAGCAGTGCTCAAACAAGCTATGGATTGTGGAAAAAATCTATCAAAGCATAATAGTAAGCAATAGCATAGACAAGGTAGTGAACTGTTTCAAAAAATGCCTCAAAGAAATGTGGTCTCATGGTGATGGAATGCCATGACAATCCATAGAAATTTTCTTGTCATGGCATTTGTTAGGGCGTTCCATCACCATGAGACCACATTTTTTTTAAGCATATTTTCAAATAGTTCACTACCTTTTCTATGCTACCACATTTTTCATACATGTCTACCAAAGTATTTTATTGAACAATTCAACGCCTTCATGCTATGGCTAAAAATTAAAAACCTCAGACAAGTGCTTTCGAACAAGCTATGGATGCTTGGAAAAATTCTACCAAAGCATAATAGTAAGTAATAAATAGACAAGGCAGTGAATTTTTTGAAAAAATTCCTAAAAGAAATGCAGTCTCATGGTGATTGAATTTCATGACAATCCATAGCAATTTTCTTGTCATGGCATTCATCATGGCATTCCATCACCATGAGACTACATTTCTTTGAGACATTTTTTTCAAGCTGTTCACTGCCTTGTCTATGCTACTGCATTTTTCATACATGTCTACCAAAGCATTTTATCAAACGCTTCATTGCCTTGCTGCTATGGCTAAAATCCTAAAACAAGTGCTTTCAAACAAGCTATGGATGCTTGGAAAAAATCTATCAAATCATAATAGTAAGCAACAAGCCATGGTCTCATGGTTTTTTTTGCGCAAAAATCAGCTCAATTTTATTCACATTTTTTTGCAGATTTTAAACACGTTTTTTTGGCGATTTTGAAGTTTGAAACGGAAAAAATAATTGACCAAAAAGTCAATGATTTTTTCAAAAAATCAGGGAAAGAATCATCCAGCCTGCAGTTTTTTTTAAATCGTGATTAATCAGGATTTTTTGCAGATTTATGCTTCTATATCACATACCTTCCTTGGCCTAGTGCTGTCTTCTGTTTTTTCTTTTCAGCCTTCTCCTTTCCATCAGACACCAGGTCCTTCCACTCCCTCTCTGAAATCATGGGGGGATGCTCGTACTTTTTGTTCTTCTCTAAATGTGACCTATATTGGTCCTTCGCATACTTTAGATAGGTACCAACTTTCTTAAGGACCTTGGTTCGGTTGAATGTTTTATCACCGAACAACACAACTAAATGGTTAATGAGCTCATCTTTTAAATCTTCATTTTGGGCATTCCACCATGTATGTATGGTGGTCCCAAAGAGCTCCAATGTAATATCACTTAGATGTTTATAAAAACATCATTTCCTGCAAAATGATCATGGGATCAATAGTCTAAAAAGAGCGATCAATAAGTAAATTTTGATTGGATTATATAGAATAATAATTAAAACATTTTAAAGTACCTGGGACCTTCTCTATCTTTATGGGAATGAAATCCCTAGTCAACACAAGTGTGACTGGCAATGTTCCTGTACTAGTAATACACGAAGATCCAAGAAATGCTGCTAAAACATCACAAGTACCAGTGGCCTCTGCATCCCCAGGTACATGTCCTGACGCATGTTCTAGTATGTGTTCACTGCCAGAGGGTGTGTTAATGGATGTTTGCATGGTATGTGTTGCCAACATTTCAAACAACAATATAGGCACAGATGATGGGGTTAGATAATGTGATGTATGCCTAGGAAGATCAGGATGGACACTTGTACCAACCCTTACTCCTCGGGAAGCACTTGCAGTACCCTGATCATGGCCAGGAGCATCATGAGGAGGAAAATAACCCTATAAAAAAACACATATTTTAGTTCATGACATAAAAGAGTACAAAATATAAAACCATGAATGAACTTATATTATAATTAAAGACCTCATGACAACTTACTTGCAAGTTTTGTAATCTCTCTATCAATACTTTAACCCTCTCTCTTATCTCATCTGTTTGAGGCATTTTGAACATCAACTGAGTCATTTCTTCATTGCATATTTCATGATCTTCTTTATCATATCGAAAGGGTTTACTGAATAAGCCATGTCATCATCAAAAAATATTGACTACAGCTCACTATGGATGCTCTTCTCTACTGCTGGTGCATTTCCTTGATCAGTCGACTGCAACAATAATATTAAAAACATTATCGAAATTAACCCAAAAAACTTATGAAAAAAACATAATAATAAAACATTTTCCTTGTATCTAATTTGTACAATTACAATGAGGTAAACCTTTTGGGTAGAAGCGGCTGAAGATGCATTGCGATCTATGCTCTGGGCTAGAGCCTTCTCCATATGATCAATGTCCCCCTGTGACAAAAATTAAATATAAAAAAACATTAACAAAATGAAACCAATAGACTTATGAAAAAAACATAAGAATAAAATGGTATATTGCAGTCATTAATTGGAGGTTGGGTAAAATGGTACATAGTACGTACCACCCCCATAGTAACTTTGTTTGTAACTAAGTGATTCAAATTGTAATCAATTAGCAACTCTTCCCCTACAGTTATTGATTTTACCGCACATACGAATACATGGTTTCCCTCACGCGCCTCGAATATGCAATTGGGTTGCTTATTTGTTGACCCAAGTCGTTTACTATTTATAAACCTTGCAATATTCCTTGATGCTTTTGGCCTTCCGTCAATGTACATAGCCACTCCTTTATTTTGATCCTTATCTTTTAGTTGTATATAATTTCCTAACAGTGCATACCTACGCATACTTCATGTCTATCGAAATAGTTGCATCCAATGTTTGTAACAGTAACAGGGTCCAACATACTTCATCAATTCAGTAACTTTGTCGTAACAGACATTTATGCCATCCATGCAAAATAGGCCCAAACCATGTAATGATGATGGTGCTATGCGATATATCCTCTCGTTGACACAAAAATTGGTGTTTATTGGAGGAAGTTCCTTAGGTACCCATTGTTTCTGTAGATGTTTGTACCTCAAGGGCACCTCGACATCGCCTATGCTCTCATCATCAGAAGAACATGACCCTATTGTATAGTTTTGCACGAACGCCCCACTTAAAGTAGGGACCCTCTTTTCACGATGTCTCTTGACCTTTGGTTTTTATGAGATTTGTCTTTTGAGGTCTTGAGATGTTGGTCTTACTAGCTTTGGTCTTGCCTTGAGGTATGAATTGGTTAAACTTAGGTTTTGGATGAAGTCCGGGTTTTGACCTGGATCTGGGATTTTTCAGCTTAGTCGGATTTTCCCGGGTCCTGGTTTGTTGTTCGGTTATTGCTGAATTATCCAGAATTTAGGTTTCTGCTTGAATCTGATATTTTCCGGCTCTGGAAAATTTTCCTGGACTTTGTTAGAATCCTGAAGAGTGCATTATCCGTGGAATTCTCGATCACCCGGATTGTCCGTTTGGCTTGATTTTTTCTGAAATTCCATTTTTGGCTCGGGTTTCCAGATTTCCTTGACATGTCTTATCACTCATTAATGTTAGAGGTATGTCTTCTCTGACATGGGTGCGGATGGATTTAAAGTCTTTTGGGCATCATTTTGATTTCATTATTCACTTGCTATTTTCTCTGGAGTTTGAGATTCTTCAATTAAGCTCTGATTATTGGATTCGAGCTGCTTGTGTCTGGATTGCTTGAGCACTGGTGTTGAGTTTTCCATTGCTAGGGTACACTGTTTCACAGTCACCTCCCCAAGTTTGGGCTTCGTTCGGAATTGATCCATGGTAAGTCGTTGCTGGCCCATCCTCTTGTTTACACATAGATTGATTCTTTCAAGTTGGTTGGTAGTCATTTTCGGTCGGCCTTTGCTTGTTTTATGATTTTGTATTTATCAAACTAGGGTTTGACCTACCTCTTCACAGTATTTTATCATCCGCACTATGCATGCTTTTGTTTACCAATTGAATGTTGGGTGTATCAGTGTGGTTGGGCGATATGGGTGGGATGGTGCCTTCTAGACGCGTGATTTGATGTATTTTGTGGAGGTTAGGGTTTCGGTGCATTTGCCCGAATTTGCTAGGTTTGACGGATTTACCACGATTTGCATATCTTGTGCCTAGCTTAAATCTGCTCATACCTTGAGAAATCCCGGTGCATTTTAGATTGATCATTTCAAGGATAGTGTTTGAAATTTTGAGCTTACCTAGGTTTTCATGGCAGAGGTTTGGTCATTAGATTTAGGGCATCATTGTTTTACCATGAGGATTGGTCATTTGTGGGTCTTGGGAATCCAAATTCATGTGCATTTGAAGTTTTGCTTATTGGCATCGATTTTGAGACCATTAGAATCCAAATAGGGAAGTTTGCATGATCATCTGACTGATGGTTCCTGCATTAACGATCGTCGGGTTTTTGAGGTGTCCGTGGAATTTCTGCCCACCTGGATTTTCCCGGTTTCTGCCAAATCCACGGTGTTTCGGAGTTTTGAGTTGTCCATGGAAATCTGGCCTGTCCAGATTTTTCCGGTTTCTTGCCTTGTTCCATTTCCTTTCCGATTTTCGATGTTAGGGGTAATGGAATAAGTGCTAAATGGTGATTTCTTGCTGCTAATGGATGAATTTCATGATAATTACATAAATTTTTGTCTGTACTAACAACTTATTTGGTGAATGATGTCTTGGCAGTAGGAGTCCATCTGGGTCAGATTTCTCTAAATTTTGCCCTGAATGGATTTTCTCGGGTTACCTCATTTTCCCAGATTGCTTCATTTTTCTAGATTTTCAAAGATTGATGATTTGTGATGGATCTTAATTGCTTTATGGGGTTTTATGCTAATCCTTTGATTGGAATATGTATGATAATTGGATATTCATGAGGCTCTTTTGTGAATGCAGGCTAAATCAAGCAAAGATGTTGCAAGAAAATCCAAGGGTGATACTGAAGGGTCCTTAGTTACAGAGGTAAAATGATTGAGATTGGATACAAAGAGTCAGGTGCCTGACAGTAAGATATCTTCTGTATGGTCTAAGGTCTCTGACACTAATGTAGGAGCATGGAGGTATGAGGAATTCAAGGCAAGAATAGCCCAGAAAGGTCTATTGGCCTTGACCAGGGAGATGATGAACTCTAGACTGGTCCATGTGGCAGGATTCCCTCCTGCAATCCAGTGCTATGAGTTGATACTAGAATGTGCACAGCAATATGACTTTGACACACAGAGGGTCTTTAGCTCCGAAGGGAGAGTCTTGGAAAATTTCAGTCCCGTTTCTATTGCCCAAGCTTTTAACATGCCAGATTTTCCATCTGTATGTGCCTTGAACATGGATGTAGCCAAAACTTACTATGAAAATGAGCCCACCAAAGCCCAACAGATGATTAATTCTTGGTTGGAGAAACCAAAACCTCACTTTTCCAAACTTCCCAAGCAATTACACAAGATCAAATTCAGATCGGACATATATGATGCAATCACATTATTGAGCAGAGTGGCCGATTTAAAGAGTGCTGGAGTGTTGGAAAATTGGATGGTCCATGTGATTAGCAAAATTGAACAAGGTATTAATTACCATTGGGTAGGACTCATTAGTGCAATGATTGATAGACAACTGAGAGATGTCCTAGAAATAAAGAAGTTTACCATGTCTTCCTATGTGATATATGTGTTGGCTAGATTCTACCCATACAGGGGTTTGAATCAAAAGGGGACATTTGGAGAAGATATAGTCTATGACATATACTCAGAATTTCACCTAGGACATTAGGATTTTAGAAGGGAAACTGATGTATTCACAATGTATATTACTAGGTTGCTCCAAAATGCAGAGCATGTAAGAATATCTGATGGAGCCAAGGAGCTAATAAAGAAATATGGAGCTTGGTTCATACAGGTTCCCTCCTCTTCTTACATCAGAATTGAGGGATGTTAGATTGCTCCATACAGGTTGCCCAGGTATCCTACTGACCACATTGTGCTGTTGGAGGTTACAAGACAAATATGTGAGTTTGATGTTGTTAAAAAGGCAAAGCATAAGACAGGGTTTGGTGGAGATTTCCCTTTGAGAATTTGCATAAGTGAATTTTGTCCTTCAATTCAATCAGCTCATATATTAGGGGATGAATTGGCTGCTTATAGTTTCTCTTTCCACTCTAAAAGGACAAACTTTGATATCACTGGAGAAGCGCAAAAGAAGGCCACCAAAGAATACCATCATAAGGATGACATAGAAGATTACTGGGAAAACATTAAAGATGACTTTGACGTGAGGAAGAAAAGATACTCTAGGCTTCCAGTTGATGTGATCAGACTATACAATGTCAAGTTGATCCCTGACTAGTTGGAGGATGATGAAAATCTGGTGCAAGATCATGCATATGAGTCGGTCAAGGATAGATCAATTGGAGAGGTAAATTGGGTTGAAAATGAGGTAACTGAGTTGGAAGAATTAATGGCCCCTGTCATGAAGTTTACCAAATCATGGTTGAAGCACAAAGTTTGGGAACTGGAGAGTGAGAAGGTACCTTGTACCTTCAATTTAATGGGAAATCTAAATCCTCTTTCCACCTCAGAGGATTCTGGAGAGGATGATTCCAAAGGACAAGCTAAAGGAGGCTCACCTTTCAAGATCAAAATCAAAGGCCCTAAGGAAAGTGAGCCAGAACAGAAAAGGAAACTAAAGGGAAAGAAAAGAAGCTAAACTTTGAAAATAGGCAAGTCTTCTGAAGAGGAGGAATTTGACAAAGCAGAAGAAGAAGACGCTCCTCCACAACTGAAGAAGACAAGGACAACTAGGGTTTCAAAGAGAAAAGGTCAAGATACTTCCAAAGATGAGACTCTAGTTGTTGATGTGGAGAGTTCAGGAGAAAAAACCAGAGTTTACTCAAGGAGATCAAGGACTCCATCTCCTAAGGAGACCTTACAAAAAATAGATCATCTTCCAAAGGCACCAGTTGTGGAGCAATAAAAGGCTAGTTCCCCTTCACCAAGTTTACCTGAGCAGGTGACCCTTCAAGAGAAAGAGACTAGTGGAGAGACAAAACCATTCAAGGAAGGAGAACTCTTTGGTGTAGCAGCTGAACTTGAGGTTGAAGATGTAGAACAACACCCTTCTCCACTAGTGCAATATGAGGATTCTCCAGCAAGCAACAAAGGTAATGGATCACCTGAGAAGGAGGATGCCCCTATTAGAAGCCAATCACCTTTGCAAGAAGAAGAGCCTAAATTGGGTAACCAAGGTGAGTAGTCTCTTGAAAAAGAAAAGGATAAAACAACAGAACAACATGAAGAGGTTGAGAAAAGTGAAATCAGGGTGGATCCTGTTGTCCCAGATTGGTTGGATAAGGAAATTACAAGAAAGAAATAGGTTATTTTTTAGGACACCCCCCTCGATTGGGATGAGATGCTAGCCAAGATTGGTAAAGGTAAGAAGAAGAAGATGGCTAAGGTAGTTTCAAGGATAGAAAGAGATGAAGCAAGTAACAGGGTCATTCAGATTGCCACCCCTACTATGGATAAAACTAAAGAAGAGGTCACTAGAAGAGATTACAATGTGCAGACCATTAATCTTGGACCAACTTCTATGGAGCAGGATATTGTCAAAGAGTATGAAGGGTCCAGTGCAGTAATAATTGGGAGACTAATGAAAGAAGTACAGTCTAAGTATGAGCTTAAAAGGGAAAATGAAAGGCTTAAGAAATGTCTAGAAGATGTGATGAAGCCTTTGCAATCTCTTCACCCATCTTCTTCTGTTGCGGCTAGTTTCTTGCCCAAAGAAACTATTTTTGAAATTGAAAGGATGAAAGCTTCTACCCAGAATGCAATGGATTGGTTGAAAGATGTACAAGTGAAAGGAGATGATGCAATAAAGGAAATCCTTTCAATTGGAAAGGATGCAGTAAGAGCCAAGGACTTGTTAGAACATGTTCTATCTAAAGACAAGGAGGATATCGACCTTCTATTGCAGAAATCTAAAGTGATTATGGAGTATGGTAAAGATCAGTTGGCTGCAGATGGAATCCTTCCTTCATCCAGACTTAATGAGCCTTGGGAATGGTTCGAGGCTTTGCAAATTCGGCAAAAGGCCATCAGGAAGATCCACAAATGAAAGAAGCAGATAGATGTTGATCTGACTAGAGTTTATGATGGATGTGTTGCATTCTTTGAGATAGTGACTGGTAGGAGGAAGATTGCTCCTAAGTATCTGAGCCTAGAACAATTGAGAGAATGGTGGCATAATGTTTATGCTTTGGATTTCAAAAATGTAATAATAGGGCACCAATTGGATGATGCAACAACTTACTTGGCTGTGATGGATAAGTACCAGGCACACAAAGATAATTGGGATAAAATTGTTAAACATTCAAAAGAGGAGATTGTTTCAATTGAATGTCGGCTCAAGATTTTTCCTTTGCCACCTGTCGTCGAGCTAGATAAAGTATTTTTGAAGGTTCATGGATCATTGGATCAGAAGAAGGATAAGAGAGGTGGCAATTAATGCCAATTTTGAGATTTGTGCTTCCCTATTATTATAGGGCATGTGTTGATCCGGGCTGCATCGAGGAGTGTGTTTGGGCCGACCTTGATGATGAATCAGTATTTAATGTGTGCCTTATTTTGAAATTCCTAAGGCTAACTTGTTTTGGCTATTTTATTATGTAAATGTTTGGCTGGGCCGACATGTTTTGAGAATTTTCTATAAAGGGCTTTCTTGCCTCATTGTAAGTGGTTAGCTAATAATAGAGACAAGCTAGATCAGAAAAGAGATAGAACATTTTGAGTAGAGATAATAGTTAGTTCTTGAAGCAAATATTGTAACAGAACAGTGGAATTGTTGCAGCATTGTGGTTTTCCTAGTGAAATCTCTTGTTTTAGTTTAACTTGTATGGTTCCTGTTGTTTCATCTTTCAAATTGCTTAAATATTTAGGATTTAGTGTTAGATTTAGAATTAAATTAGTTTGGTGAATGATGTTCATGATTTCATATTTGGAATTTTTCTAGCAATCTCTGGTCTATACTCCCAGTAACTATCTGATTGTAGTAGGTTGGTGAAGTCAACCTGGACCATATATCTATTTTGTACTTAGTTCGATTATGGATGAATATCTATGATCTAAAAATCTGTATACCTTAGAAGATTGCACCGTTCTTGTGATATTGCATTGTGGGTTGAGTAGGAATTAATGGTTATTTGAGATTGGTCCATTCCATATATCTATCATTTGCATTTTCTATCCTAGAAATAGTTTAGATCTCATTACATCTTTGCACCCTTATCTTTTGTTGTTTCTTTATTATTCAGTTAGATTTAAGATTTAAGATCAAAATATTGCAAAATCTAATAAATTTGGAAAGATACAGTTTGCTTGTAGTAAGTTCCAATTGTGATTACCAGCATTTCACATTTTATCTGAGTTGTTTATGCATTGTCATGACCTGACACTTGAGAGACCTTGGGGTGATTTTTAATAACTTGTTGAAAATTACCTTTCAAGAGAGATAGAATATTGCATTATGTCTGAGTTGTTGCTGTGCAGAAAACACCATGAATAGATTGGCACTAGAAGGAGGGCCTGAATGAGCACACTAGATCGTTTCTTGAACGCCATCTCTATTCAGAGATATAGAAGAAATACCAGATCCACCCCAGG
Organism: Sequoia sempervirens; assembly: GCA_007258455.2. Lineage (NCBI taxonomy): Eukaryota > Viridiplantae > Streptophyta > Pinopsida > Cupressales > Cupressaceae > Sequoia > Sequoia sempervirens. The sequence continues at coordinate 19,951,851 of VDFB02358134.1, read as the reverse complement.
AGAAGAAGATTTACAAGAATTACAGTTCCCCACTAGGTCAAGAGGGACTCAAGAAAGGGGAGAATCTTCATCACCCATCCCTTCACCTATATCATCTACTTCTTCACTTCCTGAAGTTGAGGCCAGACCCATCCCTGAGGCAGTTCCCATTCAACAACCCTGGCCTATCGTTAACCAACCACAACTACGACCCCCACCTTTTTGAATGGCCTTCCTTGCTAATAATCTATCTCCCTTATTTTTCAATGCTTACAATGTAATTCCCAAAAATCTTGAGCATTTCTGTTCAAAATTTCATGTTAATGACCCAAATAGGACTGCAGAAGAACATATAAGGATTTTCCAAACCTATCTCAAAGACAGAGGGATTGTTCATGAGAATGCTGCCTATAGGTTGTTTCCTTATTCACTAGGAGAAGAAGCTTTTTACTGATACAATCACCTCCCATCTAGCTCAATTCTTAACTGGAATGATCTTGAAATTGCCTTTTTACAGAAGTTTAGAATACCTATCAGTACCAATGAACTGTATTTGCAATTCACTAAAGTCAAGAGAGAGGTTAATGAACCAATATCCAGTTTCAATAATAGGTTTCACCATGCGTACACAACACTTCAAGACCCTTATGTTTTAGATAAGAATACAGCCCTGGGAATCTATTATGAAGCCCTGGACAGCCTAATAGCCACCTTTCTGAAATGGAGACCCAATCCTCTAGCTAGCTTAACTGATGCCTATACAGAAGCTGTTAAGGTTAGCACATATTTAAGACAATAATTGATTGGACCATTTCCTTCTTTAGGACTAGTTGCACATCCCAATCAAGTTCAAGCAGTGAATCAGGCACTCTCCAATCATACCCCAATCATGAATCCAGTACCTCAATTACCTTTGGTGCCACACCCTTGTCCCCCCATGAGCTAGGTCTCTCCTATGATGAATTTTCCCCAATAGCAAGTCAACCAACCCCTGTATCAGCCGTAGCCTACTAGCTTCCCTGCCTACTTGTAGAATTCTGAAGTGTTGCATTAGTCTATGGGATCTACTACAATGCCTATTTCCCCTCAAAGTAATCTAAGCCAAATTTCTTATGGAGATCCAAATAAGGACAAGATTGATGAAATGGCTGAGCAGATAAAGAAGCTAAACCTAGAGGTGTCCTACCTAAGGAACCAAAATAGCCAATAACAAGCTGCTCAGAAGAATATACAGTCTAATCAGAATAGAGAATTTCCACAAGGGAATAATTTTGAGAGAGGACAGTGTAACAAAAGAGGACTCCATCAGGATAGGGGTTACAACAATGACAGAGGGTTCGGTAATGATAGAAGACAAAATTTTGATAGAGGACAAAGTAGTGGATCAGGATTTGATAAGAGACAATCACAGGGATAGAGCAGGACCTAGAATACAGGACCTAATAATGGAGGAGTCCCCACCCCATTGGATCAACCAGTTAATCAAATTGTCAACCCATCTGCAAATCAGCCAGTCAGTCAAGACAAGCCTCCCAGTGGTGTATATTTGGCTGAAGCTGCCCTATCAGGATGGTGTAGGATCCATAAGACAAGCCAGCATTTGGAGTTAGAATGTATAGAGTTCCAAACTGTAACCTCTATTTTCCAGTATGATGTGGAGAATAATGTGAATGGGCAGGAGATTGTCCCATCCACCCCCTATGACTCTCCTATGCTGGTGTTAAACCATGCCCCTTTTCTAGCAAGAGAAGAAAACATTCTAGAAGAATAATATGATTCTCAAGAAGATAAAATGGATCAAATCTGCAATGGGGATGAGGTGGCTCAGTTATTCAATGAGGGAGCAATGGATGATAATGGCCCCATTGATAGTGAAGAAGCTTATGTTGAAGAAGTACAGATGTTCCAGAGACAGGGCAAAGGATATGATTTAAGAGATATGCCCATAGGCGCCCACAAGCTAGGGGACCTTTCACCACCTCTATTCCTCCTAATAATTTCAACATCCCTCCAGATCCCAATGCTAGCAATAATCCATCTTTTCCACATGTTTCCAGGGAGTACCTTGCAAAGGAAGGACAAGCTCAAACTGACTCACAGAAAGAGAAAGTTGTTCAAGTAAGATAAGATGGAGGAATGTCCCAGGGAGGTTCCTACGAATCTAAGTGAGGAGCAAATGGCTTCATATGTTGCTAAGGAGTTCAAGAAATTAAAGGTAAATCTTTCAGCATTTGAGTTATTGAGGTTCCCTGCAATTAGGAAGGCAGTTCTAGGTACTTATGATGCACACCTAGTGTCCCTAGATAAATCTCCTAGTCAGGATATCAGTAAGATTTCTAGCTCTCAACCTGTGAAGACACAAAACCAGACTCCTAGTCAGACCAATTTGCCCCTGGAGATAAAGGAAAGGAGAAAGACAAGACTCAAGTGGCCGAGGTAGATACTCAACCAGCTTTGTTTCAAGGGAAGACATAGACCCCACCATTTCTTATCTCTGTACACATATTCAATAAGAATTTACATAATTGTTTATTGGATTCTGGTGCTTCTACTAATGTGATGCCATTCAGAGTATGTAGAGCTCTAGGGATTACACTTGCTGACTCCCAGAAGAAGATAATCTAGTTAGATAGAACTGAAGTAAATGTGGTGGGAGAATTAAACATGATTCACATGCAGGTAGCTTCTGACCCAAGAATTCAATAGGTTATCAATATTCAGGTGGTTGATATCCCTAATGCATATGAGTTGATTCTAGGAAGAGATTTTACTAAGGCCTTAAATGGATATGTATCTACTGACCACTCCAACATGTGGTTTTCCTAGAAAGGAGTACCAAACCAGATCAGAATTGAGAGAGAACCTAGAATGAAATATATGATTAGAGAGTATCAAAACACTTCAAATGAAGTTCTAATATCAGAAGTAGGCATGGAAAATTATATGCTGTCAAATCCTTATGAGGAGTCAAACTCAGAGGAAGTATTGATGTTACATACGATGTCTATGGATGCAGAGATAGAATCCAAAAATGCTACTGTTTTGATAGAGTCAATTAAGGAAGAAGATGATTTTGAAGATAATCAAATTAGCCTACTGGACAGCTTCTAGGAATACATCAAATAGTGTATCGAGAACCAAGTTCACTTGGGCAGAAGGACAAGTTTTGAAGAATTACTCTTACCTAACTGGTGTAGAGTTCATAATGCTTCCCATTTAGAGTTGGTGTTGTTTGTGCTAGGCAGCAGTGGAACGAGTACAGAAATGCATAAACCCAACCCTAGAGGTCAAGATAGATATGCCAAGTTCTCAGGGAGATTACAAAGGAAAGAAAGCAATGTTGTCTAAGGAGACCCCCAGTAGTGATAGGCTGAAGGATGTGATGAAGAGGACTACAACTATTGAATGTTGGACTCTCAGATTTGACAGATCCAAATCCAAGCATGGAGCTGGGGCAGGGTTTGAATTGATCAGCCCAAAAGGTAAAAACTTCTTTGCATCCCATAGACTTCAATTTCACTATACGAATAATGTAGCAGAATATGAGGCGTCAATTAATGGACTACTTATGGCACTCAAGAAAAAGGTTAAGGTTTTGCAAGCTTTTGGTGATTCTGAGCTGGTAATTAAGCAAGTAAGGAAATAGTATTCATGCCACGATAGGAGAATGACTAATTATAGGCATAGAGTATGGGACCTCATTGAAGGATTTGATGCCTTCAATATTCAACTGATATCACGACAGAAGAATCAAACTGTAGATTCACTGGCCTAGGCAGCAAGCACTCTGTAGCCTTTATCTTTGTCAGGTTTAAAAAAATTTACTGTAGAATTGACCCCTATGCCATCAGTTCTAGACAATGTTACTAACTTTCAGGTATTTGAAGATGACAAGCATATCCTGGACTTCATCACAAATATGGACGTTTTTGCTTCTCAAATCATTGATGAAACAAAACTCCAGGAAGCAGAACTAGATTTGGAGGGAGTGATGAATCTGAAGTTTAATACTATTCCAAGGGGAATGGTACAGTTAGAATGAATTTTTCATATGGATAAGATCAGAGATCAGGAACAAGAGTCAAAGAAAGAATCTATCAATGGATAGTGTGATACCTACAATCTGGGAACTGAGGACAATGCTAAGAACATTTTCATTGGCAAAGTATGCACTCTAGAAGAAAGACAAGGAATAATTGAAGCACTGCATAGCTTTCTAGATATAGTAGCCTGGAGTTATGAGGACTTGAAAACTTATGATACATCAATCATAACTCATACTATACCTCTGAAGCCAAGAGCCAAACCTTTTAGGCAGAGACAGAGACCAATCAACGCATTACTAGAACCACTTATACAAAAAGAAGTTCAGAAATTACTATCTTCCAGAATTATATTTCCCATCAGGCATTCAACATGGGTGGCTAACCTAGTTCCAGTAAGGAAAAAGAATGGTGAAATTAGACTCTGCGTTGATTTTAGGAACTTAAATAGATCATTAGAAAAGGACAACTATTCAGTCCCTTCATTGGATGAAGTACTTCAAGTGGGTAATGGATCTCAAATGATGTCCTTTTTAGATGGTTATTCAAGGTACAACCAAGTAATGGTTCAGTACGAAGACAGGCATAAGAATGCTTTCACAACTAAATGGGGTACCTTTGCTTACAGAAGGATTCCTTTTGGGCTCATTAATGCAGGGGCTACCTTTCAAAGGGCTATGGATATTACCTTCAAGGACATTATAGGTAAATGCATCATTATTTATATCGACGACTTGACTGTCATTTCAAAAAATAGAGATCACATCTCTAATTTGCGCAAGGTGTTTCAAAGGTGCAGAGAATTTGGCATTTCCCTGAATCCTAAAAAGTGTATTTTTGAAGTGACAGAAGGGAAGTTACTAGGGCATGTTATATCTGAAAAGGGAATTGCTATTGATCCAGAAAGGGTGGAAGCCATACTAAAGATTCAGCAACTTGCTAGCGAAAAAGAGATGAAATCTTTCTTTGGCAAGATTAACTTCGTCAACAAATTTATTACTGGATTTGCTAAAATTGTTAAGCCACTAAATGCAATGTTGAAGTGGGATGCTAAGATCGAATGGACTATGGAAGTAAAGGAGGAATTCGTAGAAATTAAAAGAGCCATTGTTGATGCCCCAGTATTGGTAAGTCCTAATTATAGTAAACCCTTTTACATCTATTCATTTGCTTTGGACCATTCATGTGTAAGAATGCTGACTCAAAAGTCTGATGAGGGAAATGAGCATCCCATTACTTTTATGAGTGCACCATTAAAAGATGTTGAGTTGAAATATCCAAGTGTAAAAAAGCAGGTGTATGCCATGGTCAGAGCAGTAAAGAAATTCAGACATTATATCCTTAGAAATAAAGTCTATGCAATTGTCCCAGATCTTACAGTCAAGTTATTATTGATGCAGAATGAGTTAGGTGAGCATAGAGCTAAATGTGTGACAATGCTACAAGAGTACGATATTGAGATCCAGCCCATGAAGCTGGTAAGAGGACAGGGACTTACTCGGACTATGGCTGAAATAGGCCCTGAATTGACTATCCAGAATTATAACATTGAGGAAGCTTCCCTAGATGGTTGGTATAATGACATAGTTTATTACTTGCTAAACCAATGATCTCTAGGCCATCTTAGTGGTGTTCAGAGAAGAGATATGCGATTAAAGAGTGACAGTTTCATGCTAAAGGGAGCTATTTTGTATAAGAAAAATTATGAAGGTATTTATTTAAGGTGTCTCGAGAAACAGGAAGCTGAAAGAGTGATGAATGAATTTCATGAAAAGTATGGCACTGGCCATGATTCTGTGATTGCCACAACAAATCAGATTTTGAGGGTAGGATATTACTGGCGTACATTGTTCAAGGACGTTCACCATCATGTACGGACCTGTCACACCTGTTAGATTGCATTAACAAGGGAAATGTATGTGGCACTTCCACTTCAATTGGTCACTGAGGTAAGGCCTTTTGTCCAATGGGGTATGGATTTCATAGGCCCCATTAACCCACCATCTTCTACAAGACATAGGTACATTGTCACTATTACTGATTATTTCACAAGATGGACTGAGGATTTTGCTTGTAGGCAATGTACATCTGAGGTAGTAATTGATTTTCTAGAATCTGCTATTACTAATCAATTTGGATGCCCTATTTATGTTGTCTGTGATAATGGTCCTACTTTCACATCTTTAAAATTTTCAAATTGGGCTTTTGATCATGGCATTATTGTAAAATTTGCGTCCAATTATTATCCCTAGGGTAATGGATTAGTAGAGTCCTCCAATAAGAACTTATTGACTATTATCCATATGTTGTTGGAGAGGAACCCAAAAGACTAGCATACCCAGCTTTGGTTTGCCCTCTGGGAAGATCATACAAGACTTAAGTCATCCATCAGAACATCTCCCTATCACTTAGTATATGGTCTGAAGCCAGTATTCCCCATTCAACTCAAGATCCCAACCTTGCAATTCATTAATGATTTTTATGATGAGGGGGATAGAAGGGAGGCTAGGTTAATAGAACTACTGCACCTTGAAGAAAAATGAGATAATGCCCTTAAGAACTTTGCCAAACATTAGGGGGTAGTTAAGAGATGGTTCGACAGAAGGGCTAAGGTCAAGGCCTTTCGAATTTCTGACCTTGTCATATACTAGGATAAACCTCATGATTGAAAAGGGGACCATGGGAAGTTCGATAAACTGTGGCTTGGCCCATATCAGATTGCTGAAATACTTGGAGATAATGTCTTCTGTCTGAAGACTCTCACGGGAGAAGATATTCCACTACCTATCAATGGGCAGTATTTGAACCATTATTTCCAATCCTAAGCTATTTTTAGCTCTTTGCTTTGTATATAGTTAGTCTAGGTTGTTTTTTGTTGTTTTGGTTAGAGTAGGCTTCCTTTTGGTTTGTTCTTTTTTTTTTGCTTTGGTTAGAATAGGTTTGCTTTGGCTTGTTCTGTTTTGGTTTGTGTTGCTCTTGCTCTTGGTACCTGCTCTTTTGGGGGATCCCTTGTTGCATTTGTATGACATTGGTGAAAAATTAGGTGTGGTGTTCTTAGTATTTCTCTTACAAACTTTAATCACTTTTCCAGAATGTCATGGTATGAATTCTCTACTCAATGTCACTTATCCTTGTGCTCAGGAAAAGGGTCTTCTAGTTAGATTAAACCAAAATACATTAGGGTCTCATATTTTCAAATATTAAAGATACTTGAAGTTGTAGGAGGTCCTTATGAAGTTTGAATAGGTGAAAAATCCTTTTTCTGCTCTAGTGCCACTGTGCTTCTCATCCCTGAGTGTGAACTTCATTGTTCACAGGTTGAAGTAAAAGCAGTGAAAAGACAAGTAGTATAAAAAAAAGTTTGAATTCAACTCATTAGGGGGATTTGAATATCTCTATCAGGGCTATGACGCTTGGCTGGCAGTAGAGCTATGTTTAGGAGAATCACAATGATAACCTCATCAGGGCTATGGACGCCTGACTGGCAGCGAGGCTCTATCCAGGTTACTTTTAGAGTATGAATCTTTATGTAGCTTGTTCAGACCAAGTTCGGTTCCTATTGCAGCCAAAGGAAGGTAATAAATGCATATGCACACACTTTGACCCTGGTGTAGGAAAGTTTGGGTGACTGGGGAGGTTCTTTGTTTTAACCAGAGGTGGTGACAGGATAGATGATTTGAAACCATAAGTTTTGAGTTTTTGATTCTAGTTTGTGATCGAAATGCTCAGGAGCATTTCCCCAGCAGAGTCACCATTTGTTGTGCAATTTTTCACGCACGCCCCACTTAGAGTAGGGACCCTCTTTTCACGATGTCTCTTGACCTTTGGTTTTTATGAGATTTGTCTTTTGAGGTCTTGAGATGTTGGTCTTACTAGCCTTGGTCTTTCCTTGATGTATGAATTGGTTAAACTTAGGTTTTGGACGAAGTCTGGGTTTTGACCTGGATCCTGGATTTTCCAGCTCAGTCAGATTTTCCTAGGTCCTGGTTCATTGTTCGGTTATTGCCGAATTATCTGCAATTCGAGTTTCTGCTTGAATCTGAGATTTTTTGGCTCTGGCAGATCTTCTCGGATTTCCTTAGAATCCCGAAGAGTGCATTATCCACGGAATTCTTGCTCACCCAGATTATCCGTCTAGCTTGATTTTTTTTGAAATTATGTTTTGGGCTCAGGTTTCTGGATTTCCTTGACATGTCTTGTCGCTCATTAATGTTTGAGGTATGTCTTATTTGGCACTAGTGTGAATGGATTTAAGGCATTTTGGGCATCGTTTTGATTTCATTATTCACTTGCTATTTTCTCTAGAGTTTGAGATTCTTCATTTAATCTTTGATTATTAGATTTGAGCTGCTTGTGTCTGGATTGCTTGAGCACTGGTGTAGAGTTTTTCATTGCTAGGGCACACTATTTCACAGTCACCTCCTTGAGTTTGGGCTTTGTTTGAAATTGATCCATGGTAAGTCATTGTTGGCCCCTCCTCTTGTTTGCACTTAGATTGATTCTTTCGAGTTGGTTGGTAGTCATTTTAGGTCAGCCTTTGCTTGTTTTATGATTTTGTATTTATCAAACTAGGGTTTGACCTACCTCTTCACAAGATTTTGTCATCTGCACTATGCATGCTTTTGTTTACTAATTGAATGTCGGGTGTATCGGTGTGGTTGGGCATTCTGGGTGGGATGTTTCCTTCGAGATGAGTGATTTTCTATATTTTGTGGAGGTTAGGGTTTCGGTGCATTTGCCTGAATTTGCTAGGTTTAACGGATTTACCATAATTTGTATATCTTGTGCCTAGCTTAAACCTAATCATACCTTGAGAAATACCGGTGCATTTTAGATTGATCATTTCAAGGATAGTGTTTGAAATTTTGAGCTTACCCAGGTTTTCATGGCAGAGGTCTAGTCATTAGATTTAGGGCATAATTGTTTTACCATGAGGATCGGTCATTTGTGGGTCTTGGGAATCCAAATTCATGTGCATTTGAATTTTTTCTTATTGGCATCAATTTTGAGACCATTAGAATCCAAATAGGGAAGTTTGCATGATCATCTGACTGATGGTTCACGCGTTAACGATCGTCGGGTTTCTGAGGTGTCCGCAGAATTTCCGCGCACCCGGATTTTCCCGGTTTCTGCCAACTCCACGGTGTTCCGAAGTTTTGAGCTGTCCGTAGAAATCCGGCATGTCCAGATTTTTCCAGTTTCTTGCCTTGTTCCATTTCCTTTCTGATTTTCGATGTTAGGGGTAATGGAGTAAGTGCTAAATGGTGATTTCTTGCTGCTAATGGATGAATTTCATGATAATTACATAAATTTTTGTCTGTACTAACAACTTATTTGGCGAATGATGTCTTGGTAGTAGGAGTCCGTTTGGGTCAGATTTCTCTGAATTCTGCCCTGATTGGATTTTCCCGGGTTACCTCATTTTCCCGAATTGCTTCATTTTTCTGGATTTTAAAAGATTGACTATTTGTGATGGATCTTAATTTCTTTATGTCATTTTATGCTAATCCTCTGATTGGAATATGTATGATAATTGGATATTCATGAGGCTCTTTTGTGAATGCAGGCTGAATCAAGCAAAGCTACTACAAGAAAATCCAAGGGTGATACTGAAGGGTCCTCAGTTATAGAGGTAGAAAGATTGAGATTGGTTACAAAGAGTCAGGTTCCTGACAGTAAGATATCTTCTATATGGTCTAAGGTCTATGACACCAATGTAGGAGCATGGAGGTATGAAGAATTCAAGGCAAGAACAGCCCAGAAAGATCTATCAGCCTTGACCAGGGGGATGATGAACTCTAGACTGGTCCATGTGGTAGGATTCCCTCCTACAATCCAGTGTTATGAGTTGATACTAGAATGTGCACAACAATATGACTTTGACACACAGAGGGTCATTAGCTCCGAAGCGAGAGTCTTGGCAAATTTCAGTCCCGTTTCTATTGCCCAAGCTTTTGAAATGCCAGATTTGCCATCTGTATGTGCCTTGAACATGGATTTAGCCAAACCTTACTATGAAAATGAGCCCACCAAAGCCTAGCAGATGATTAATTCTTGGTTGAAGAAACCAAAACCTCACTTTTCCAAACTGCCCAAGCAATTACACAGGATCAAATTCAGATCGTACATATATGATGCAATCATATTATTGAGTAGAGTGGCTGATTTAAAGAGTGTTGGAGTGTTGGAAAATTGGATGGTCCATGTGATTAGCAAAATTGAACAAGGTATTAATTACCATTGGGCAGGACTCATCAGTGCAATGATTGATAGAAAACTGAGAGATGTCCTAGAAATAAAGAAGTTTACCATGTCTTCCTATGTGATATATGTGTTGGCTAGATTCTACCCATACAGGGGTTTGAATCAAAAGGGGACATTTGGACAAGATATAGTCTATGACATATACCCGGAATTGCACCTAGGACATCAGGATTTTAGAAGGGAAAATGATGCATTCACAATATATATTACTAGGTTTTTCTCCAAAATGCAGAGCATGTAAGAATATCTTATGGATCCAAAGAGCTAATAAAGAAATATGGAGCTTGGTTCATACATTTTCCCACCTTTTCTTACATCAGAATTGATGGATGTCAGATTGCTTCATAAAGGTTGCCGAGGTATCCTACTGACCACATTGTGTTGTTGGAGGTTACAAGACAGATATGCGAGTTTGATGCTGTTGTTTAAAAGGAAAAGCATAAGACAGGGTTTGGTGGAGATTTCCCTCTGAGAATTGGCATAAGTGAAGTTTGTCCTTCAATTCAATCAGCTCATGCATCGAGGAATGAATTGGCTGATTATGGTTTCTCTTTCCACTCTAAAAGGACAAACTTTGATATCACTAGAGAAGCGCAGAAGAAGGCCACCAAAGAATACCATCATAAGGATGACATAGAAGATTACTGGGAAAAAATTAAAGATGACTTTGAGGCGAGGAAGAAAAGATACTCTAGGCTTCCAGTTGATATGATCAGACTATACAATGTCAAGTTGATCCTTGACCAGTTGGAGGATGACAACAATCTGGTGCAAGATCATGCATATGAGTCAGTCAAGGATAGATCAATTGGAGAGGTAAATTAAGTTGAAAATGAGGTAACTGAGTTGGAAGACTTAATGGCCCCTCTCATGAAGTTTACCAAATCATGGTTGAAGCACAAAGTTTGGGAACTAGAGAGTGAGAAGGTACCTTGTACCTTCAATTTAATGGGAAATCTGAATCCTCTTTCCACCTCAGAGGAGTCTGGAGAGGATGATTCCAAAGGAAAAGCTAAAGGAGGCTCACCTTTCAAGATCAAAATCAAAGGCCCTAAGGAAAGTGAGCTAGAACAGAAAAGGAAACCAAAGGGAAAGAAAAGAAGCCAAACTTTGAAAATAGGAAAGTCTTCTGAAGAGGAGGAATTTGACAAAGTAGAAGAAGAAGACGCTCCTCCACAACCGAAGAAGACAAGGACAACTAGGGTTTCAAAGAGAAAAGGTCAAGAGACTTCCAAAGATGAGACTCCGGTTGTTTATGTGCAGAGTTCAGGAGAAAAAACTAGAGTTTACTCAAGGAGATCAAGGACTCCATCTCCTAAGGAGACCTTACAAAAAATAGATCCTCTTCCAAAGGCACCAATTGTGGAGCAACAAAAGGCTAGTTCCCCTTCACCAAGTTTACCTAAGTAGGTGACCCTTCAAGAGCAAGAGACTAGTGGAGAGATAGTACCATTCAAGGAAGGAGAACTCTTTGGTGCAGCAGCTGAACTTGAGGTTGAAGATGTAGAAAGGCACCCTTCTTCACTAGTGCAATATGAGGATTCTCCTGCAAGTGGCAAAGGTAACGGATCACCTAAGAAGGAGGATGCCCCTATTAGAACCCCATCACCTTTGCAAGAAGAAGAGCCTGAATTGGGTAACCAAGGTGAGCAGTCTCCTAAAAAAGAAAAGGATAAAATAGCAGAACAACATGAAGAGGTTGAGAAATTTGAAATCCAGGTGGATCCTGTTGTCTCGGATTGGTTGGATAAGGAAATTACAAGAAAGAAATAGGTTATTGTTGAGGACACCCCCCTCGATTGGGATGAGATGTTGGCCAAGATTGGTAAAGGTAAGAAGAAGAAGATGGCTAAGGTAGTTTCAAGGATAGAAAGAGATGAAGCAAGTAACAGGGTCATTCAGATTTCCACCTCTGCTACGGATAAAACTAAAGAAGAGGTCACTAGAAAATATTACAATGTGCAGACCATTAATCTTGGACCAACTTCAATGGAGCAGGATATTGAAGAGTATGAAGGGTCCAGTGTAGTAATAATTGGTAGACTAAGGAAAGAAACACAGTCCAAGCACGAGCTTAAAAGGGAAAATGAAAGGCTTAAGAAATGTCTAGAAGATGTGATGAAGCCTTTGCAATCTCTTCACCCATCTTCTTCTGCTGCAGATGGTTTCCTGCCCAAAGAAACTATTTCTGAAATTGAAAGGATGAAAGCTTCTACCCAGAGTGCAATGGATTGGTTGAAAGATGTACAAGTGAAAGGAGATGATGCAATAAAGGAAATCCTTTCGACCAGAAAGGATGCAGTAAGAGCCAAGGACTTGTTAGAACATGTTCTATCTCAAGATAAGGAGGATATCAACTTTCTATTATAGAAATTGAAAGTGATTATGGAGTATGGTAAAGATGAATTGGCTGCAGATGGAATCCTTCCTTCATCCAGACTTAATGAGCCTTGGGAATGGTTCGAGGCTTTGCAAATTTGGAAAAAGGCCATCAGGAAGATCCAAAAATGAAAGAAGCAGATAGATGGTGATCTGACTAGAGTTTATGATGGATGTATTGCATTCTTTGAGATAGTGATTGGCACGAGGAAGATTGCTCCTAAGTATCTGAGCCTAGAACAATTGAGAGAATTGTGGCATGATGTTTATGCTCTGGATTTCAAAAATGTAATAACAGGGCACCAATTGGATGATGCAGCAACTTACTTGGCTGTGATGGATAAGTACCAGGCACACAAAGATAATTGGGATAAAATTGTTAAATAGTCAAAAGAGGAGATTGGCTCCATCGAATGTCAGCTCAAGATTTTTCCTTTGCTACCTATCACCTAGCTGGATAAAGTATTTTTGAGGCTTCATGGATCATTGGATCAGAACAAGGATAAGGGAGGCGACAATTAATGCCAATTTTGAGATTTGTGCTTCCCTATTATTATAGGGCATGTGTTGATCCGGGCTGCATCGAGGAGTGTGTTTGGGCCGACCTTGATGATGAATCGGCATTTAATGTGTGCCTTATTTTTAAATTCCTAACGCCAACTTGTTTTGGCTGCTTTATTTTGTAAATATTTGGTTGGGACGACATGTTTTGAGAATTTTCTATAAAGGACATTCTTGCCTCATTGTAAGTGGTTAGCTAGAAAGATAATAGAGACAAGCTAGATCAGAAAAGAGCTAGAGCATTTTGTAGTAGAGATAATAGTTAGTTCTTGAAGCAAATATTGTAACAGAATAGTGGAATTGTTGTAGCATTGTGGTAATCTAATACAATTGAAGGCATTGTGGTTTTCCTGGTGAAATCTCTTGTGTTATTTTATCTTGCATGGTTCCTGTTGTTTCATCTTTCAAATTGCTTAAAGATTTAGGATTTAGTGTTAGATTTACAATTAAATTAGTTTGGTGAATGATGTTCATGATTTCATATTTGGAATGTTTGTAGCAATCTCTAGTCTATACTCCTAGTAACTATCTGATTGTAGTAGGCCGGTGAAGTCAACCTGGACCATATATCTATTTTGTGCTTAGTTCTATTGTGGATGAATATCTATGATCTGAAAATATGTATACCTTAGAAGATTGCACCGTTCTTGTGATATTGCATTGTGGGTTGAGCAGGAATTGATTATTTGAGATTGGTCCATTCCAGATATCTATCATTTGCATTGTCTATCCTAGAAATAGTTTAGATCTCATTACATCTTTGCACCCTTATCTTTTGTTGTTTCTTTATTATTTGGTTAGATTTAAGATTTAAGATTAAAATATTGCAAACTCTGATAAAGTTGGAAAGATACAGTTTGTTTGTAGTAAGGTCCGATTGTGATTACCAGCATTTCACATTTTATCTGAGTTGTTTATGCATTGTCATGACCTGACACCTGAGAGACCTTGGGGTGATTTTTAATAACTTATTGTTGAAAATTACCTTTCAAAAGAGATAGAATATTGCATTATGTCTGAGTTGTTGCTGTACAGAAAAGACCATCAACAGACCCCCCTTCAATAAGAAAAAATTCCATGCATTTACGGAATTTTCTTCTAATCTTTTGACCTCTAGTTGATCTCCCTCTTTTAGACATACTACATGTCTCTCTTTCCTCTTCTCTTCTTGAATTTCCCTTCATCAAGGAAGATAGATCTAACAAATACCTATTTGGTGGTACCTACACTTGTAAGGATGTTGGATGAAGTTCTTTCATGGAGATGTGATCCCAAGGTGACATTATGATTAATCTATCATTTCATCGCTATAATTTCACAGGTTATAAGGTAATCAAGTCTTGATAGATTGCAAGCTATTGTTACTACCATCCAAATGTGTCCATCAAAAATAAAATCTATTTAACGTTTTAACTCCCAAACTTTGTAACAAGTGTTAAATGTGATTATGGTCCACCAGTTACATAGCCAAGGCCTCAAATGTATTATCTAATTGTAATCAAAGAACTTTTTCTCTTCATTCAAGTAAATAAACTTGAAGTGAAACACCACCAAGTGGTTTATTGGACACCTACATGACTAAAAATAGAAGAAAATTAACATTTAATTTCCATATGTCTAAGTATGGGGAGGGAGTGTGTACTAGGCCTGGTTAAGTTATCATAAATTTACACTTTGGCAATAAAAAGATTTTAAGTCATATTAAATCTTCTTATGTCTAATTGCTAGGAGATTTTTGGTATGTTTTAAGGTAGGATGATTGATGAAAGAGCTCAAAGACTAGTCTTTTTCCATGGTATCCAAGTACACATATCAGCGGTCTTCTCTTATATGGTTGGACATGATTTAAAGAACATAGCTAGGAATTATTCATTTAACCTAAGGTTTTCTCATAATGCCATTATTGGAAAAGTATGATCAAATTCTTCTATTATGAAGAATTGGTCTATGTGCCTCTAGTAATCACTATAAATGTTTGTAAGGATAAAATGACTAATTGCATCAGGTAGGAGAGAATCAACTTTGAGTTCTTTAAAGATTATATTCCTCTATTCATAATTTTTAAGGGTTGTGTGTGGAGGAGGTTATCACTACCAAGAAGGGAGGAGACCTTTCCTTATATTCTTTTATAATTTTCATTATTCTTATTTATTTTACACCTACATTTACAAATACACATACATATGCATTTACTATTTTCGTTTATTTCTCATGTAGTTTAATAGTTTGATCTGATGGAGCCTCAAATTTAAGTCCTTGGTTTCCTTTTGTTACTAGTATGTGTTGATTATTCAGAAGGTACCTGGGGCTGGAATTTTTCTTTGCTTCCATGAAACCTTGGTGTTCTATCTTTGGGTTCAGTTTTTTCTATCGTTACCTTTAGAGGAGGGGTTCTAAAAACAACTTATGTCCCATTGAATCATCTAGGCCAGGCCCTTTTTTAATAAAAATGCTAAATATTTCACCTGCCCCTTTTATTTATTAAAGTTTGGGTTGGTCTGTGCCTCGTGCTTCTAAAAAAACATTGAGTCATTGACTGTCGTTTCCCTAGGCGGTGTCCCTTTCCCCTTATTTTCTTCTAAGTATTTTGAATGTTTTGCAGGGGTTATTTTGATGAATGTCGATTTCCCTATAGTTGATTTTGACCATTCCCTGCAATCTCACGATTACACCACCATTGGTTGTTTGGTGATCGTGATATTGCGGGCAAGTGCCACGTGTCCCAGTTTGCCGATGCTGAAAAGAGTAAAAATAAAAGTGTTTAATATGTGTATCAGACATTAGTGCATTATGGAGTGGGTTACTAAACCACATGTGAGATGCACGTGCTCATGATCAACGATGATGTTTTAACATTGTTGAAAAAAGCTACTCAACGGATAGGTATTGATGTTGCTCCCTATTATGTATGATCGTGATCACCGATGAAGGGAATCAACGGTTGCCCCACTATCACGTGATCCTAAACTTAAGGGAGTTTAATGATCGTGATATCGCAGGCAGGTGCCAAAATTCTACTGTAGTTTTGTTTTGGGTAGCCCTAGTTTTTTCACAAATTTGATCTTAGGAGAAGCCTTGGTTGTTTGAAATGGCGCCACTAAAGCAACATTCTAGCCATATTGATTATTTGCAAAGGAATCTATATGATGATTTCCTTGACCAATTCCCTTTGTCAACAAATGAAAAGAAGAGGGGTTTGATCTTAATAAATGGGACAGCCTTAGGTGAGGGATTAAGATATAAAACCTATAACATTTCAGATGCTAGGGTAGAAATGATAGGCTTGGAAATGTTTAGGATATGGTATGGGTAGCGAAATATGTCTCATCATTTTTCAAATGATTGGAGATATGATATGGGAAAACTTGTGGTGCCAAATGTATTTCTTGATGTTGACCTACTCAGGGTAGTGGCTGCACGATATGATCCCGTCACAAGGATTATCTGGGATAATGATGGCGGGGTTTTACTGAATATAAATGCAGATGAGATTCGAAAAGTTTTTGATTTAAGTGAATACAGATCATTCTTGGTGTGGATAGACCTTGATAAAATGGAGCAGGAATATGCCAGGGCACAACCTCTTTTCAGATTAAAGTTGCTTCCTCCTCATCTAGCCAGGGTGGGCAGTTCAACGATTCACATCAGCCCAACTGACTAGGAACCTTTCAAGTTGAGTTGTTTTGCTGATCATTTCTTGGAAACTTTTTATTCACTTTGCCAAATTTTAGGTTTCAGCCCTAATACTGAGATTCCCATTGCTTATATTTTTATGGGGGCTTAAATTCAGCATCCTAACTTTTCTGTAGTGTATGACTATGCTTCTTTCCTTGCTGAAAGGATACATGAGGGTTTGATGAACTTGTATGTGGGGGACACTGGTACTCCTTTATTTTGGTACTCCTTATTAATGCACATGTTCTTGTACAAGAATGTTGATTTCTTCTCAGAGAAAATGGAGTTGAGGTAGGAGATGAATGGAGAAAAATTACCAGTGCATGCTTGGAGTGCAGACTTGTCTGACAATAAGGGAGATGGCAGTTTTGTGCAGTTTGATAACTGCTTTGCTTCCAGGCTCAGAGCTAGACTGATGGTGAATGTGCCAAGGATTCCTGAGGATTTGCACGACTTCCTCTAACCCAAAGTGAGGAAGCCTGATTTGAAGGTGTGTCATAATTGGGGTGACATCATTCTATACCTTGTAAGCACTATCCTAAGGGTTTATGGTTTCCAGGGAGCTCCTCATATTCTCCCATATAATGTACCATCAAGAATTGGATTTGCAAAGGTCATGTGGCAACTAGGTTGCATTCATGAAGATAATTTGATAGGAAAAGGAAAAGGGACTTTGTTCCCTGATTATACTGCAACTGTTTCAGACTTTGTTTTTTCCAAGAGAGGATGGGTTCACTTTGATAGATATTTTGATGACTGCCATTTGAAGAGTGGATCTAGGAGGCAGCATGACCCCGAGGGATTCTTTTCCATATTTAGGTAAAGAATTAAGGGTGGAAAGTTTGCTCATGTTTTTAATTTTCTTGGGGATTTGATTAGAAATGAGTTTAATTTGAGCCAGTAGGAATTAAATAAAGACAAGTGGATTGCTTATGAGAAAATATTGGCCATGGTGCATAAACTGGATACAAAATATGATCCACTAATGGAGTTCACTCCATTTCATAAAAGAATTAATTTCTTGATGAATAATTTCAAAGAAATTATGAGCACCCTGAGAACCAAGAAAATAAACTTAGAACTGGACTAGGGAATTCAGGGATTAGAGGTGAGGCCTAAAGTTACAAGGCCGACCTATCAGCCACCAATGGATAGGACTCTATATAGGAGGAAGAGAGATGATAGTAATGATGAAGAAGCAGGAGATAAAAAAGAGAAACAAATAATGAAAACATCATCACAACCAGGTCATGGGATTAGGAAACCTGGGGGATAAAGATTGTGGATCTAGATTCACCACCTAGAAATGACCCTATAGAGCTGCCATCAAAGCCAAGCTTTAAGAGGCGAAGAGTTGAGGAGTCACAAGAGGCTCTGGTGGATGAAATAATCGTAACTGATCATGACATGCAGGTTGGTATGCCCTCCCCTCCTAGATCAACACAATTGGTGTTAACTGATATGGATATAAAGGGGTAGTGTGTACAAGACACTAGGATGGTGGCTTGCAAGGTTTTCTTGGATGATGATGCCTTCGTGAAAACTCTTGTGTTCTTGTAGTTGATCTAGAGGATGAAACTTGAAGAATATCAAGATAAATACAAGATTAGGAGGGAATCAAGACCTGATAGGTCTGACTAGGAGAATGATGATGAAGTCAAAGCTGAATTAATGGAGCAATTCAAAAGCATCACTCCTGATGAAGGAAGGAAACTTGTATCTCAAGCTAGTGTCTTACTCCTCGAATGGGACATAGCTGATGATGTATCATTCAATGCTATTATGCAGTATAAGCATCCTATGCAAAACAATGAAGAAGAAGTCAAGGTAGCTCTACAAGACTCTGCTTTTAGTGAGGAATATGAAACTTTAGCCATATGGGCACTAGCACCTCAAGGTAGAAAAACAAATGTGGTTGATATTAGCCCAAGTCTAAGGGGTGGCCTCATTATCAAGAGAGCTTCTGAAACCTCAACAACAGAAGCCACAAGCCTGACATTGAATGTGGCCAAATTGGCCCAGAAGACAGCTAAAAGAGATGGAGCTAAAAAGAAAAGCCTAATGGAAAAGTATAATGCAATAATTGGGGAGTATAGTAGAATGCAGCAGAAAAATGTTGAGTTGTAGTCTAAAGTAGATAGATTGAGATACGGGTAGGTGGGAGAATCCTCCAGTGCCTCTGCTGTCAAAGCATTACCTACTACTTCAGGGTCATTGCCCCCTATTATCCCAATCATTTCTACTCCTAGATCCCCAATTCAGACACCTGCTAATAGCCCTACACCAGGGCCAGTCGAAGAGGAAGATGAGTATTCTGCATATCCTACCAAAAAGTAGATGATGAATAAAATCATAGAATTACAGGCTGCCCTAAGGGCAAGTGAGGATGGTGTTATGGCTAAACACAATGAGGTGGTTGACACCGTTTTGAGGCATTTAAATGAGAAGGTTGATTCTAGATTACCAGTTGTACATTCTTTATATTCTTTATTCTTGGGTGGAATACAAAACATTAACAAAGATCAAGAAGTGGTTCTACCTCTGGTTGAGAAGTGGATCCCTCGGGCCAATGATTTAGATGTTATGTTTAAGGCTTCCAGATTTGATGTAAATAACAGGCCCCAGTCATTAAAGCCTACTCAAATCTTTATGAAATAATTGAAGGGATTCTAGGCCCTGCCTGATGATTTGAGTAGGAAAATTAGAGAACTAGTAAAGAGTTTTGATGATTGGAATGACACTTTTCTGCCAGATGTAATAGATGCACAAGGAAATATTAAGACACTACAGTAGTGGCAAGATAGGGTAGAATAGGTTATTAATGCACAAATCAAATTGATTTGTGATGACTCAAACCATGACTTGTTGGTAAGTAGCATGGATAAAATAATTAATACCAGCATGTTCTTAGAGTCATTTGAGAGGGAGGCCAACCAGGTTGCTATGAAATTCACACCTTACAATACCAAGGTGAGGGAGGTGGTGAATTTTAATTGGCCAATGGATGAGGAATATCAGAATTGGGTGGACAAGTACTTAACCAAAGAGGAGTGAAATGGTGTCTATTTCGGACGTGATAACCTGATACCAGCTATATTATAACTGACATGGTTTTGTTTCCATGGCTGCTTTAAGCACGTGCCTTTGAGGTGTAACAAATGCCTAAATTTGATTGTGTAATGAGTAGAAATCAACGAAAAGATGCTCTGGGACTTGGTGGTTTTGATCATAGTTTTGAATTGGCACATAACAGTCCAATTGACCGGTGACATGTGTAATTTCTGGCCTGATGCTTGTTGCTCCTTCATTTTCTATAAGAAGGATTTCAAGGCCGGAAATAAGGGTTGGCAAGTCAGATATTTTGAAGGTCGAGTCTAGGTATAGTTGCAGAGCAGATTGTAAGAACCTTTTTGAATGTTAAGGCAATTTAGGTTTGGGGTTATTCTGTAATGGGTTTTAAAGTTATGGAGATTTGATGTTTCATAAGTAGCACTAGCATTTGAGCTATGATGTTATATCTTAAGCTCATGTCTCTCCTCTGTACAAACATATCATAATTTTGAATAGAATAATCAAGTATTATGACATTCATCTCATTGCTCTGATGTGTGTGTTTTCCGTTTTGGCTTTAATTCAAAGAATTAATTAAAGTGCTTGGATGGAATCATGGATGGGTATGTTTGTAGAGGGATTTAGTAAGAAGTATTGGGCTAGGACAGGAATTGACACTATTATAATGCAATATTGCCAGGGATCATGCATGCTAAGTATTTATGGATATGTTGT